>OZ024835.1:50945872-51545872 GCA_964016985.1 Anodontia alba
CGTAGAGATATACCTCAACAACGAAATTACAATAACCTAACAATATATTAAATATATTCTCTTAAAATCACACAATTAATTTTGCGGATACAGCGCAAATACTCTATACAAAATTGCAAAGTTATAGTAATGAATACAAGTCTGTTGAGAAAAATTAGCTAAAAAATCAATATTTTAATAATAATCCCGTAGAGGTAAAAGTATATGTGAAAAAATCAAATAATTCAAGAATTTCAATTTACCTCGGAAAATGCCTGTTTTATTTTGCGAAGTACTCCATTTCTAATTAATACAAAGTACAAGTACTTTCATCAACGTAAACTGTAGCGTCTCATGAGGTGCAGTTTCTCAAAACACATAAATCGATGTCTGTAATTCAAAAACATTTATATGTCATTTTTAAATTTCTGCATATACATAACCTTGTAGGCCATGTCATATCTATAAGTATCGGCTTATTATACTTAAATAAGTACACTCTGCAAACACTAGGTAAACCATCATTCTGTGTGTAAGTACAATGAAGTAGTTCCAACATGGCGGCCTCCTGTTTGTCTCTTATCACATGGCGTCAGGCAAAGGGTTAATAGACAAAAAATGAATCCGTTTCAACCACCAGAACCACTGATATTTAGTGGGAACATCGGAGAACTGCGGAGGGAGCAGCGGTTTGATTTGTACCTTGCAGCTTCAGGAAAAGTACAAGAGAATGGAAAAAACCAAGTTGCTTTTTGCTTCATCTTTTGGATGAAGGATCGAAATTTACAACAATTTCACTTTCACGTCTAAAGGAGAAAGCAAAGACAATCTCAATTGCATAAAAGGAAAGTTCAAGAACTATTGTAATCCAGAAAGAATACAGTCATTGAGAGATATACTTTTGTGGAAACCAAACAAAGAGAGGGTGAACATATTGACCATTTTGTAACTGAACTAAAACAACAAGCTAAAACCGTGAATTTGAGGCCCTAACTCCTAATGATGCGCGACCCAAATTATATTCGGCATACAAGATGAAAGATTGAAAGAAAGATTGTTAAGTGAGACAGAAATCACATTTTATTAAAAATAAAAAGTTATAGAAATGTGTTAAGCCGCTGACATCACTAAAAAGCAAATCAAAATCTTCAAGGAGAAATTCCAGAGGATGCCATAAAGAAAAGGCACGATAGTGATAATTTGGGTACTTCGGGCATAGGGGCGATCCGGCCCCTGCTAATTTTGGACACAAAAAAGACCCCCCCCCCCCCACCAAACTCTGGAAGTTCAAGCCGTAGTAGTATGGGTGCCTCTTCAACACGCACAGGTATCAGCCAGCGCATGCAGAGAATAGGAGACGACAAAAGGAATTTAATTGCTACAAGTGTGGAACAAGACACGTCATCACGAAAACATACCTATATAATATTGACCCCCTTAAACCCCACTTTTATATAGTAAAACTGGGGTTTACAGGGGTATACATTATTTTTCTTATTTCTGCCAAAAACATAAATTGTGGGTACTCGTTAGAACCGCCTCGGCGAGGCGGTTCTAACGAGTAACCCACAATCTATGTTTTGAGCAGAAATGTGAAAAATACCAGCGCTTTTTATCTGAAAATTTCAGTTTTTGGAGGTGAAATTTTCTATCTATTTGAATATAGGCATGTTTTCGTAATGTTCAAAACTACTAGCATATGGGAAAAAATGTAGAACATGCAAGAAATATAATCATTTCACAAAACAATGTTTCTACAATAAGAAAATGCATGGGGTTGACATCGAATCTACTGAATCAGAAGACAAAAGTAAACATCCATTCTTTGTGAGAGTTCTAAATAAGGTCCAGTCAGACTTTTCAGAAGAAGATAAATCATGGTATTCTTTGCTTAAGGTAGTAGACAAAACAGTAAAATTTAAGTTAGATACAGGCGCTGTAGCAAATGTCGTACCAAAGAAGTTATTATATAAGCTACCACACAGTCATTTGAAAGACACTAAGACCAAGCTCTCTACATATGGAAACAATGTAGAGACGCCACTTGGTAAGACAAAGTTGACTTGTGAGACAAAGGGTACAAATATAAGCAAGATCTCGACTTTTATGTAGTAAATTTTCAGGCCACTCCTATTGTAGGCCTTGAAGCCTGTAAGACACTGAAATTGTTAAAAAAAAGTTTCATATGTGCAAAATGACCTGTTTAAAGACTGCAAAGAAATTTTAAAGGTTTGGGGAAGTTGAAGGACAATATAAGATAGAGTTAAATTCAGATGCTAGACAAGTGATAAACCCTCCAAGAGAGTAGTACCTCAAACTTTGTGACTAAAACTAAAAGAAGCATTAGATAAATCTGAAAGTAATGGTGTTATTGCTGCAGTTCCGTGCCCGACATGACCACACTGGGTTGACTGGGCCGTAAAACCTCAACACAAACAAACAAATTGTTGCAGTAGAAGAAGCAACAGACTGGGTCAACAATCTAGTCATTTTACATGTAGAAAAAGCTAATGGGGAGTTTAGGTTTTGTTTGGATCGAAGGGAATTAAATAAATAAAGCTATAAAGAGACAGCATTTCCAAATTCCTACATTGAATGACATTACTGCTAAGCTATATATATATATATATATATATATATATATATATATATATATATATATATATATATATATATATATATATATAAGCTATATATATATATATATATATATATAATATATATATATATATAATATATATATATAAACTTTTCACGATAATTGATGAAAAAAAGACGGATATCATCAGGTAGAGTTAGACACCCCAAATTCGTATCTGTGCACGTTTCAGACGCCGTTTAGTAGATATCGCTATCGACGTATATCTTTCGGTATCAGCAGTGCTAGCAAAGTTTTCAAAGAAAACATACACAGACATTTAGAGATATTCAAGGAGTAAATATGATCCATGACGATATGATTATTGCTGGAGTAGATGAATCAGTACATCAATGGAAAATAGTAACAGTTCAAACAGATCACAGATCTTTACAAGCGATTCAAAATAAACCATTGATAAGGCACCACCAAGGTTACAAAGGATGTTATTAAGACTATAAAAATATAATCTTAATCTCAAATACACATCAAGAAAGAACATGTACGTGGCAGATATACTTTCATGTGCATATCTTAAAACAGAGGTGAATAGAAAAGATGACATGGAGGATGAGATGAATACAATGATACATAGTATATTATGAAATAGGTGCAACCTAATGAGCAACCAACCAATTTGTGACCTTCCAAATATTAAGACAAAAATGGACTTTTATTATCCTATAGTTCGTTCTGAATGAAATAGGAAAGGAGGCTAAAAATGCTGCAATAATAACTAATGTTTTAAGCTTAAAATTACTTATATATAACGGATTAATAAGAATGAATTATTAAAATTAAAAATTCGCACGCGCGTGCCTGTGTGTGATGGTAATTTCATCCAAGTACATTGAATAAGTTCCCATTGAGTGAGCTCAGTACAACTTGAGGGGGTGCTTACTTCCAGTTTCAGCATAATTTCTCAGAATGTACAGCAATTATTAATCAAGCCAAAGCAGGACAAAATCTAAAGCAACCAGTTTGTAATTTTATCCATTTAATTTAGATATCTGCATTTCAAATACAGATATCTCTGCTAATAAACATAGATATCTTTATTTTTTATAATTACAGAAACCTCTGATTAAAATGCAGATATCTGTCACTGAATTTGAGATATCTCTAACTGAAATGCAGAGATCTGTATTAGAGAAATATAGAATATATTTTCAATCATGATATAGAAATCTCCATAGTTACGAGATACCTGCATTTAAAACTACAGATACCTTCATTTCAATTAGATATATCTCTTATGTAGCTGAAATTCAGATACCTGCATATATATATATATATATATATATATTAAATAAACAAACATCTGCATTTTAAATATAGATATCTGTCTTTCAAATACAAATATCTGCATTCAAATGTAGATATTTGCATTTAAATACAGATACCTTTTTAATGCCGATATCTGCATTTTAAATGTAGATATATGTACTAAATTGGTTTTAGCTCAAACGAGCCACTATAAAAACCACTTTAATGACCTATAAAAATCCACTTGTCCAGATGAATTTTCAACGTCAAAATTATGGCAATATTTGCAAACCAATATGCCATTCTGCGAATACAGACAGTTCTTAAGTGATTGCGGTCATAGTACCTAAGCCATAATCCAAACTCATAAATCCGTAAACGAATGACGAATCAGAATGTTCAGACCAACAGGCATGGCCCCAGAATAAAAGGTGTAATCAGGCGTCCGCGGGTAGTAAGCATTACTTTGTAAGCAAGCTTCGCCCACCATGCCCATAGGCCTGAACGAAGGAAATGTCGGTAGAAGCATGTATAAAGGATTTGGGAAGTCTACTTATAGCGCGTCATTGGCAAAAACATCAGAAATAAATTCTGGAAACTACCACATTGTAGGGATTGACCATATCATGATGTCTCCCATATAACTTCTTAAGTGTTGCTACCCGTTTGGTTTTTTGATACCCCCGGCTGAATAACTTTGTAGCGAGCACTTTACCACGCTCCAAGAAGTCCTGATAATTTGTACATGCTCTGGCATAACAGATTAACTGTGAAACGTAAACGCCTTATGCTGGTGCAGAAGGGATATTACTGCTCAGGAATGGAAAGTTAACAATTGGAAACTTGAAGTCATCCCATTTGTCGTTAAGCCTAGTAGTAAGCTTTCCATTGTCAATGTAGAGATAACAATCCAAGTATGAGGAGGCGGCTGCAGTCTCCATTGTTTCCTTTATTTCAAGTTCACGTGGATAGATGAATTTCAAATACTCTGCAAATTTTGTCTTTTTCAGAGACAATACATCATCTCTATATCTGTAGGTGAAATTGAATTGTTGTGCAAGGTGTTTCTTGCCTGCTTTGAGGAGACTTTGAACAAACTCCGCCTCATTCGGGTATAAAAACAAGTCGGCAAGTAACGGTGCACAGTTAGAACGCATCGGTATGCCAATTGTTTGCTGAAATATCCGTCCGCCGAACTCCACAAAAACATTGTCGATTAGATATTCCTGCATCTTTATGACATCTGCACCTGAGTATTTTTATGGTGCATCAGAGTGATCCCGTACGAAGTATGTGTCTTTGAAGCCATTGATAACATACTGAAATCGACGGTTACCATTCTTATGGAAGAAACACTGGTTGATAATTTCCTTTAATTTAGATTTCAGTTTCTCATGAGGAATAGTAGTGTAAAGAGGAGAGAAATCGAAAGACTATACTATTGACGGAATGAAGAGATTGTGCCTTTAGGTTTTCTAAGAGCTCTTTGGTGATTTTCAGGATCCACATCTGATTAACATCACTTCTGGCATATGCAGTGTCACAATACTTCTGAAGGCCTTCTTTAACTGCGGTTAGGATTCGTGTTAGAATCTAAGAACTTAGCCGAACCCGCAATATATCTCTGTTTGTACGGATTCTTGTGAAGTTTAGGAATTCAGTACAGTTTGGGAAGGTCAATATCTACCTCTGGGAGGGAACTTCAGAATGTCAGCATCACTGAATGCTGAGTACTGAGACACGTCTGGTTACCAAAGACATTACCGATACAACCCATTCAGACAGGGTGTCAACCTTCACGTCTTCTTTCTTAAGTGATAGCATTATGCTGCATTGAAATAAAACTCAGCTGTAGATGAGGGAAGCAGTTACAGATAGTTCCTGGATTCTCATTCATAACAAAATGAATATGAGAATAAATTAATTCTTTGTAAATGAGAATTTCAACAGTATAGAATCAGATTAACTCCAGAATTATTATCCTAAAGTGCTTCTCTCTTCTACAGGTCATATTAGCAAGAGAAAGTGAAATTGTCTTTTTTCTTTTATTCCTTCATAAGAGCTTGTAGGTCTAGACTACTGATTGTGAAAAGTATATAAAAAAGGCATGACACATGTATACTCCTTCTGTCATATGATAGAACTCTTTATCTGAAAAGTTTTGTTTTTTTTCATTGCAGTTAGTGCCTTTTATACGCAATTGCATAGCACATGGTAATAACTCAGTAATGCAAAATTTCAATTAGGTATATCTGTGAAGTTAAATATAAAACAGGATTGTCCCTCAGAAATTTATTTAAGGGGACATAAGGTCTCTATTGACCCATATTTAAAGGGACATATAGGGTAATTGCAGGGAGTAATTGTTTAAATTTTACAGAAAATACAGCAAATTATAAGGGACATGAATGTCTGTAAGATGAAGGTTTAGGGGACACAAGAGTCAAAAGGGGCCAGATCTTGCTTTTTTGAGGGACAAGAAAAAGTTTTATATAAATAAAGAGGATTTGGGAAGTCTACTTATAGTTCAATGGTGACTCTTACAAGTATAATCAATAGAAGAGTACTTCCATCCACTGTCATTCTATGAAAAACAAAACAAAAAAAACAAATAAAAAAAAACAAAAAAACTAGAGCTGGTGTTTGTAAAACACTATGCCCCCAACTGCCTGACTCTAACACTGCTTGACTCAAACACTGCTTGCCCATGACGGTAACAACAGTACAAATATACGAGATTTCGATGTTATTTTATTAAAAGGGAAATAACTCTAAAATGGGAGATAAATCGAATAAAAAATGTATCACCTATTTGGGCTACCTATTTTGTCATGAGTAATCCATATATGAAATTTCAAACTAGCAGGCACAGTTCAAAACTTATGTTATGCATCAAAAAGTGTGCAATGTAAAAATGCCCAAAATGACAAAGGGCCATAACTCAATAAGTACTTTTCAGAATTTATTCAAAAGTTAATCAGATCATCTACTCATCGCGACCTAACTGTTCCTTAAATTTCAAGGCTCTAGCTTCAATAGTTTTTTTTTTAGATATTTTGCTGACAAGATTCCATCCATATTTTTTCACAGGGCCATGACTCAAGAAAGGGGCACACACCTGATAAGAATAAAAATATGTGTCAGCTATCGTTTCATGAGGAATCCATACATGAAGTTTCACAACCCTAGCATGCACAGTTCAAAACTTATGCTAAGCAACAAAAAGTGTGCAATGTAAAAATGCCCAAAATGACAAAGGGCCATAACTCAGGAAGTTTTTTTTTACAGAATTTATTCAGAAGTTAATAAGGACATCTACTTATCGCTACAAATATTTTCCTTCAATTACAAGGCTCTAGCGTCAATAGTTTTTGAGATATTTTGTTGACAAGACTTCATATAAATTTTTTCAAAAGGAAAGGGGCTTTATCATGATAGGAAAAGGTCTTTAACCTGATAGGAAAAAAAAACTATTTTTTCATGAAAAATCTAAATATGAAATTTCAAAACCCTTGCATGCACAGTTCAAAACTTATGCTATGCATAAAAAAGTGTGCAATGTAAAAAGCCCAAAACGACAAGGGACCATCGCTGACGAAATACTTTTCAGAATTTATTCAAAAGATAATCAGGTCATCTACTCATCACTTCCAACCTATTCCTCAAATGTCAAGGCTCTAGCTTCAATAGTCTTAGATAGTTTGCTGACAATATTCCATCCAAAGGGTCATAACTCAGGAATGGGGTATAATCCTGATAAGAAAAAAATACGTGTCGGCTACTTTTTCATGAGTTTTCCATATATGAAATTTCAAAACCCTAGCAGGCACAGTTCAAAACTTATGCTATGCATAAAACAGTGTGCAATGTAAAAATGACCAAGGTTACAAAGGGCAACAACTCATGAAGTATTTTTCAGAATTTATTCAAATGTTAATCAGGTCATCTACTCATCAATACAAATCTATTCACTGGGTTTCAAGGCCCTAGCTTTCAACGGTTTTTGAGATAGTTTGCTGATAAGATTCCATCCATATTTTTTCAAAAAGCCATAACTCAGGAAAATGGCATAATCTTGATGGGGAAAAACTATTTTTTCATGAAGAATCCATATATGAAATTTCAAGACCCTAGCATGCACGGTTCAGAAGTTATGCTATGCATCAAAATGCGTAACGGACGAACACATGCACGCACAAACGTCCCAGAAGCAATATTCCCCTCCAACTTCAAAGTTGGGGGCATAAAAACAAGAGGACCATGATGGCCCTGTAGTTCTTACCTCGGCTTATAGATTTACACACTTAATAACTCTTCACACAAATCTAGACTGCTTTAAAATTTTTCTATGAATTTTGTCAAAAAGCGACATGACTGTCCTAAAAAAACTACCCCAGGCTTATAAATTTAACAATCTTGGTACAAATCCACTAGACAAAATCGAACTCATCCAAGATGTTTTGGCTGTCTCATTACCTGCAAGTCTGATGAACATTAATCAACTAGAAAATGTGTTTGTAAAACACTGTGCCACCAGCCACAGTTTTGCCTCTAAAGATAATACAAGGTTAAAAATGGCCCCATCTACAAAGGGCCATAACTCCTAAAATAATCAGGTCATCTTTTCATCACTACTAATCTATTCATCAAGTTATGAGGCTCTAGCTCTAACAGTTTTTGAGATATTTTGCGGACAAGGGGAAATAACTAAATTTACAAAGGGCCATTACTAATGCCCAGAAGCAATAGGCCATTCTAACTTCCTTCTCATCACACCAATCTATTTAATAAGTATGATATACATGAAGTTTCAAACCCTAGCATGCTCAGTTCAAAACAACAAAAAGTGTACAATGTAAAAATGCCCAAAATGACAAAGGGCCATAACTCAAGAAGATTTTTTTGTTTTTACAGAATTTATTCAAAAGTTAATCAGGTCATCTACTTATCGCTACCAATCTATTCCTTAACTTTCAAGGCTCTAGCTCCAGAAGTATTTGAGATATTTTGCTGACAAGGTAAAATGCCCCAAATTTCAAAGAGCCTTAATTCATGAAGCATTTTTCAAAATTAATTCAAAAGATAATCAGGTCATCTACACACCATTATTCATCAAGTTTCAAGGCTCTACCTTCAATAGTTTTTTTTTTTTTTGTTTTGATATTTTGCTGACAAGGGAAAATGCCCAAATTTACAAAGGGCCATAACTCATGAAGTATTTTTCAAAATTTATTAAAAAGGTAACCAGGTCATCTACTCATCCCTACCAATCTATTCATCAAGTTTCAAGGCTCTAGCTTCAATAGTTTTTCAGACAGTTTGCTGACAAGGGAAGAATACCCAAATTTACAAAGAGCCATTACTCATGAAATAATTTCAGAATTTATTCAAAAGTTAATCAGGTCATCTACTCATCATTACCAATCAATATACCAAGGGTCAAGGCTCTAGCTCCAACACGTTTTGAGAGATATTTTGCTGACAATGTAAAAATGCCCAAAATTACAGGGTCATAGCTCATGTTGTATTTTTCAAAATTTATTCAAAAGTTAATCAGGTCGTCTTATCATTACTACCAGTCTATTCATCAAGTTTCCAGGCTTCAACAGCTTTTTTTTTAGATATTTTGCTAACAAGACTGCATCAATATTTTTTAAGGGCCATAACTCAGAAAAGGGGCATAATCCAGTCAAGAAAAAAATACATGTCAGCTTTTTTCATGCGGAATCCATACAATAAATTTCAGAACAGAAGCATGCATATTTCTAAAATTATGCTACTCGTATGCATCAAAAAGCATGACAGACAAACGGACTGTGGAACGCCCCAGAAGCAATATGCCTCTTTTTTCGAATTTGGGGGCATAAAAAGAATTTGCTATCATCCAGACAACATGAAAACAAAGTCAGTGGACTGTGTAATACTTGTAAAAGTCAAATATAGATGACTGCATTCAAACGGCTATGCTAAGGTGTATGCAAGTGCTAAGTATCACCGCTGTATAACCAATAGTTACTGAGACTGGCTTAAACAGAAGAAAACATATGAAAGTCACTGGACCTTGACCTTTAGATCACAAGATATCCAATTTTGAACCTGATCTAGAAATCATCAAGTCAAATATTTTGAGAAAGACTCATAATGATAAATATTACCTCTGGAATGTTACCAAGGTTTTCCTTTGATTTGGCCTGGTGACTTAGGTTTTGACCCCTTAGTGACCCGTTTTAAACGTGACCTAAAATCATCAAGACAAAAGTTCTGAGCAAGATTCATGATTATTACTTCAAAAAGTGACCTTTAGAGTGTTAACAAGATTTTCCTTTGATTTAACCTTGGGAACTAGTTTTTTACCCCAAGTGACCCATTTTAAATGTCGAGCTAGATTTCATAGAGAAAAACATTCTAAGCAAGTTTCATTAAAATTGGGTAAAACTGTGACCACTAGAGTGTTTACAAACTAATTTTTGATGACACACGACAGACGATGGACAGGGTGATCACAATAGCTCACCCTGAGCATTTGCTCAGGTGAGTTTAAAATAAAGCTGCTATAATACGGACAACAATCTTCCCATTATATATCTATGTGGAAGTAAAGGACAATTCTGATGAAGATTTGATAAAAAATGAAGTCACTTTTGTCCTGACAACATTCTAAGGCTGGTGGACCCTCAAGGACAGGTAAGTCTCATGCTAATTGTCGAAACTGAGCCAAAAGCAAACTTGTCCAAGATTTTTTGCACGTCCTTGTTATTTGCAAGTTTGATGAAGAGCCGAACAGAAATGATGTTTCAATCAGCCGGACAACATTTTCCCCATTATATGTCTATAGGAGCCTGAACGGACAAGTTACTCATGTGAACAACTCATGTGAACCGTTCGATCTGGTCGAAAATTGAGGTGCGTGATTTTTTGCCGATCTTCATTACCAGCAAATTGAATGAAGATCTGATTAAAAGTAAAGTTGCTACTGCCCTGACATTTTTCTCATTATATGTCCACAGGACTTTTTTTGGTTGCAATAGAAACCTAAGTTCTTACCAGATCTGCCCCAAAATCTAATACAGTCAGCCCCCAAACCCCAATGATGGTACCTGTAAAATTTGATTGTTGGCCATCTGACCTTGGAGATATTCTTCTTTTTGAAAGTGTAGAAGCATGGACAGAAGGATGGATGATGGCGCGTCGATATACTATAAGTTCACCGGGTGAGCCTTTGTTGTTATCTGCAAGTTTAAGATTCAATCAAAATCAAGTTGCTATTGTCAGGGCAACATTTTGCCCATTATATGTCTACGGTAGACTAAAGGGCAAGTAATTCTCATGTGAAAAGTGCAATGTGGCCCAAAGTAAAACTTAACCCAGGTTTAATGGCTGTCATCATTACCTGCAAGTCTGTTGAAGATGTGATAAAAAAGAAAGTTGCTTTCATCAGCACAACATTTTCCGAGTCAGTGGGACATTCAATGGCTGGTAACTATAATGCCAACAGTCCAAACCAGGCTGAAATCACTCATCCCAGGTTTTATGTTTGCCCCCATTATCAGCAAGTTTGATGAAGATCCATTCAAAACTGAAGTCGCTATCATCCGGACAATAATTTCCCCATTTAATGTCTAAAGGAGACTAAAAGCAAGTAACTCTCATGTGAACAGTCTGATCTGCCTCAAAATCGAACTTCCCAGATTTTACAGCTGTCATCATTACCTGCAAGTCTGATAAAGATTCCATCAAAGATTAAATAGACATTTTTTGGGACAACATTTTCTAAAGTCTATGGGGCCCTCAAGGGCGGATAACTCATGCCAATAGTCGAAACTGATCCAACATCGAGCATGTCCTAAAGTTTTTGCATGTCCTTGTTATCTGCAAGTTTGATGATGATTTGATAAAAAGTTAAGCCATTATTGACGGGATAACATTTTCCCCATTATATATCAATGTGAGACTAAAGGACAAATAACTAAGTCTATCTGACTCTCAAGGGCAGGTAACTGTTATGCCAGTAGTTGAAACTGGGCCAAAATTAAACTTTTCCTAGATTTTATCCGCCGTCCATATTAGAAATGAAGTCTCCATCAGCCAAACAACATTAGTCTAAAAGAGCCTGAAAGGGCAAATAGTCAGATCTGGTTGAAAACTGAAGTGCAAGATTTTATGCTCAGCTTAATTAACAGCAAAAAAGGTAAGCGAAAAGACCAGGGAGTGCCACAATCACAAACTGCAGTCCTTCCCAGACCCCAAGAGGAAGAGGAAACCGACAAATCTAAACAAGCACAAACCGAACAAACGTACGAAAAGCACTAAGATTAGCTCTCTCTTCCCCAAGCGAGGTAATCGCAATACTAAAAGGACTGAAAAACACAAGAACAAAATGACACACGGAAAGACATACAACAAATCGCCTCGTAGAATAAACCACAAAGCAACAAAGAGTATGACTAACACCGGGACCATCGCCTTAGAACGGTCGGTAGAGGAAAAAAGGTAAAAGAAAAGTCCAGGGAGTGCCACAATCACAAACCGCAGCCCTTCCCAGACCCCGAGGAAGAAGAAACCGACAAATCTAAACAAGCACAAACCGAACAAACGTACGAAAAGCACTAAGATTAGCTCTCTCTTCTCCAAGCGAGATAACCGCAATACTAAAAGGACTGAAAAACACAAGAACAAAATGACACACGGAAAGACGTACAACAAATCGCCTCGTAGAATAAACCACAAAGCAACAAAGAGTAAGACTAACATCGGGACCACCGCCTTAGAACGGTCGGTAGAGCAAACCACCGGGGGGTAGGGGGGGGGTTAAAGCACTTTTACAGCTAGCTAACTTCACCCTGGGTCCCGATGCTACTCTCAATACAGAAACACATAAAAATTCGGTTCGCATAAAGGCTCCCAACTCAGTCAATGAATCAAAGCGAAAACATAAAAATCAAATTAATCACTATAATAAACAAAGACGAGTACTCATGGCTAATTCTACTGTATGTCAGAGTAAATGAAAACCAATAGTTGAACCACGGCGGGCCAAGCCAAAGACATATCGTCAAGCCCCAACCCACTGGTTAAAGTTTTACGAAGAGGCCGTCATTGAGTCTGAGGCCCGAACCGCCGTCGTGCAATTAAAGAGTGAAGCATAGCCATCAACAATGATTGGGTTGACAACTAGGCATGCAGTCTGCCACATAATATCCAGGCTATAGCCAATTCTTTTATAACGGTTAATAAGTTTTCTGAATTGCTCCGAAAAGTTAGATTTACCTACATTTTTTCTAAATCTGTACACTAAGTCACCGTAAAATTCAGGTTCCGATATACCTTGTTGCAAACCACCGGGGGGTTTAAAGCACTTTTACAGCTAGCTAACTTCACCCTGGGTCCCGATCCTACTCTTAATACAGAAACACATAAAAATTCGGTTCGCATAAAGGCTCCTAACTCAGTCAATGCATCAAAGCGAAAACATAAAAATCAAATTAATCACTATAATAAACAAAGACGAGTACTCATAGCTAATTCTACTGTATGCCAGAGTAAATGAAAACCAATAGTTGAACCACGGCGTGCCAGTTGATATAGATCCGATCAAAACTAAAGTCGCTATTGCATGCGGAATTGACAACATTTTTTCCATTGTATGTCTATTGCACTTTTTGGTTTCCAAAGCATTCAAGATTTTCATTGAACTTACTTCCATGAAAAGCGATACGCCTTCAGTGGCATGCTATAGATGAGAAATGATTTGGATCGGCCTACAGTCTGCACAGATATAACTGATTAAAGATGCTGATGGACGACTGACGGACGAAGGATAGACTACTATCCTATAAGCTCCCCATGAGCCTTCGGCCCAGATGAGCTAAAAAAATCTGCATGATTTTACATGAGCTATCTACAACATTTCATCACTAAATTATCTTGTGTATGTTATTCAGGGCTCGAAATTTTCCCTTGAACTAACTCGCCTTGCAGGTCAAGTGGTCTCAAATTGTTACTTGCCCTTAATCAAGCTGCACTCATCCTTAGTCTTACCTTTGGTACTAAAACCAAACGGGTCCATAAAGTCATGGAATTTAGTACAAGTATGAAGCGGGTTTTTACTGTTGCTGTTCTGCTGCTGAATAGTAAACTCTAACAGACATCTTCCTGAATTGATATATATATCTATGTTGTATATATATATATATGTTGATGGAGAAAAAGAAATCTAGTATCCAGAAAGAAAAGTTATCCACCTTAGCAAGGGGTTCTAATAAGTACTTATAGCAAGCATTTTCATGGAAAAATACCTACATTGGCACAAAACACTCCCCGAAAAGTGTCTCAAGTTTTAGGTTTGCTCATGTGATGAAAATATGTGTGATGAAATTTCTCAGGAATTCTATTCGGCCTACAGCGAGTCACAGAAGACCTTCGAGACTTTGAAACTAAAAAGGGGATATGCCAGAAGAAATCTTCATCACAAAGATAATTGATGACATGCTCACGGTAAGCAGAAATATCTTTAATGTTAATGCTTCTATTTTCATTTTATGATTTTATCAAATGTACCATGCATCACTTTTTATACCCCGCCACACGATAGTGGCGGGATATTATGGTTTCCCGTTGGACGTCCGTGTGTTTGTCCGTCCGTCCGCCAGTCTTACATCTGTCCGTCCGTATTTTGTTTCCAGATGATAATTTTTCACTAAACTTAGTATGTGCATGATATTGTGGAGATCTTGTTTTGGGAGTGCTAATGGGCAGATTTAGTCAAATTTTGACGAAATAATCTGCCCGAGACACGCCCATATTTTCGTTTCCAGGCCATAACTTGTGTAAATGTCAAGGAAATTTAACCAAACTTGGTACATGCATTGATAGTCAGAAAATCTGGTTTGGGATTGCTAAAGGGTAATGGGCAAATTTTGTCAATGTGTGACAGAGCTATCTACCCGTGACACGGTTATGGAGGGTATTATAATTTAACGCTTTTATTCTTAACTTATAAATAAGGAACAAACAGGTGACAAAGTTCTTTATTAAACATATGTCATACATTATGCACATAAGCATGAAAAACCTGAAGCTTTGCTGTTTTGTCCCTGTAGATGAATGGATACATCCAAAAGAGTTTTTAATTGCAGGTTTTCCATCTTCAACGCAGAGACCCTGAGGTGTTTTTCTGCTTTCCAATACCAGCTGTTAGCCAGTGACAAAACCAGCCTCTCCAGACATGGGAAAATGGATCTGCCCACTCTGCTCCAACATCTTAAAGACATTTTTCATCAGGACCAGCATGAATTAATCCAGCAACAGTATAATTATTACTGTATTGGTAAAAATACAGAATTACAAATAATGAGCAGAACTGTCTCTGTGCATGTAAACGAACTTGGCTACTACTGGACCAGACCTGGATAAGTTCAATCCAAATAGCTCTATAAGCGGTTCAACATAATTATGGACCTACTTCAAAGGCTCAATAAAACCGAGACTCCCATTTTCTGATCTCAATAAAACCTGAAATTCTTTCTGGGTACTATATTTTTTTTCTCCATCAACATATATATATATATATATATATATATATATATATATATATATATATATATATATATATATATATATATATATATATATATATATATATATATATATATATAGTGGATACTTCTTACAATGCCCATGATACACATTTTGATTGAGGAAAAGAAAAAAATGACTTCTTCAGCATCCACAGTATACCCTTTGATGGAGAAGAAAACTTATCCTTGAATTATCACAGAACAGTCCCATTGGCTATTCCTGTGAAGATAATAAAAAACGTATAATATTCCCAGCAATTTTAGATATTATCAATATGTATCTGCATGCTAAACTTAATTGTTTAACCACCTTATCCAGAGCCCTAAGAACCTTTAATAATTTTTCTCTTATCTGGAGCCCTGAAAACCTATATTGTTTAATGAGTAGTACACATTAATACCCAGTTGTATCTGACAGATTCATTGGTTAGATCTTGTAAATATGTGTCTGCATGCCAAATATCTTCTGAGAGGTTTACAAGTTATAGGATTTCCACAATTTGAATATAACGGACAGGCACGCTCTACAAGACTATTTGTAAAGAAATCTTATAATAAAGAACTTCGTTCATTAGGTATTGTCAATAAATGCATACCAAACTTTATTATTTCATCTGTATTATCCAGATCCCTAAGAACCTTCAAATGTTTTTTTTTTCTTTTATCTGGAGCCCTGGAAGTATATTCTTTTTGGATGAGGAGTACACCTTAATTGCATCCAGTTCCATTTGACAATTTCATAGGTTTGGTCTTGTCAATCTGTATCTGCATGCAAAATAAATATCTAAACATTCCAAGGGGTTTACAGCCTGTCAAGATTATCTCACTTATTCTTAGCCATCAGTAAATCGAAAGGTGAGGCAAAAGAAGATGCACGAGAAAACAATCTGACCATCCATAGGCAGAATTTACCTTTTCCCATGTCACTCAATCATGAAACTAGCAAAACTTATACCCACAGAGGTGGGATGAAAAGCGATTCAGAGCACTTAATGTTAGTGGCAACCATTCAGCCAAAGGGTCTGTCCAGGAAGAAAAAAAACTTACTTCTGCAGTAAGACAATTGGTTCTTAGTCTTTTGTAGCTTTTTAACACATTTTAGTCTAGGCATGGTCAGCTAAACCCATGAACAATTGTTAATATTTTCGAAAACTTACAAATATCTTGTGAACATAGGTAACTGGTGGCATATTACATTTGCAAGAATATTTCCCACACGTAAGCGGAGCAGACACTTGGATAATAGTGGTAGAAATTTTTAATGACCAAAGCTGCACCAGAGAATGTTGTGTTAAATGCGGGTCAGAACATGCAACCTCCTGCATAACAATTGGACGGCAGATCCGAGTGACCCAGCCAAAGATATGAACTGGGAAATAAAAACAGCTTTCAATGTTCAGTAGGTAAGACACCTACATGTGTAAACTGCCTTCAGATGTAAAGACGCTTGAATCCGGGTGATCCAGCTAGAGATGTACATGTATGGAACAATATACTTCCTTTGGCAGTCAGACACTTTGAAATGAATACAGCTTTAAGCAGTAAGACACTTTGAAGTGTACACTGCCTCAAAACAGTAATGCACTTAAACCCAGTCAAAGATGTTTGGAAGAATAAACTCCTTCAGCATTCAGACACTTGGGAGAATTAGCTTCTTTTAGCAGTAATACACCAGTCATACGTAATAACTGCTCCCCATCTCTCTCACCTCTTACGAGAGTGGATGGGGGACAGTGTGCAGTCACCTTTTGGGTTCATTGGCAGTGCCGGGTAAATGGTAAATTCAGGGCTTGTAATAGTATGCAAACATACCCCAGTTTATTTTACTATTAAAAAGAGCGGGGCTATGGTACTTAGCAGGCCCCTAGTGATGGACGTTTAGTAGGGCTGTGAAAAATGGAAAAAAAATATGTCCCCCTTATTCTATGTAGATAGGGGACTAGTGGTTACAAATCACTGGCGCATAATTAAACACCTGGAAGTGTAAAAAGCAGTCATGAACATAGGTCCATTATGTGACCAAGCTTAAGATATTTGGAAGTATGTCCGAAATCAGTTTGAGAAAATATATGCATATGTTATGTACTATGTAAATACTTTTGTATGTGTTGAGCAAAATATTCTAGTATGTGCTTGAACATATTCTAGCATGCTTTGCACATATTTATTTTTATAAATGTGCTATACTTAGGGCTAAGCTGAAATAATGATCGATTATCAGTACTGCCGTTGTGATCAATAGTCTATTAGTAATCAATGAAGATTTGGTCATAATTTTACCTGTCTGTCTGAGCATGATTTTTCTTACCATATGTTTTACTTTACTATATTTTACTTTGGCCAGACAGGCCTGAGCAAAAAGTGTAGACCAAAATGCGACATCTCATCAGGGTCTATACTCTTTGCCGATCATTCAGCTATTTTTAGACCAACGTTGGGTAGTAAGTTGTACTTGTTTAAATTTTAGATAAAGTATGGTAAGGAGTTGGTAAAGTCACAGATACAGAAATCAAATGATCGATTATAAGCAAATCTGTAACGCTAATCATTTCTGTGAAATTTATCCGATTAATTATGCCAACCTTAGCTGTGCACATATTTTGTTATGTGCTGTGCACATATTCTGGTATGTGCTGCACACATCGTGACATATTCTGGTTAGTGCTGCGCAGATACTCTTGTATGTGAGGCACTCCCAGGAGTTTTGGGGAACAAGGCCATCTATTTCGGGGAAACAAAATAAAATTCTAAACGATTGCCTTTTGAAAAAAAGAACACAATACAGATAGAAAATGGGAGTCTGAGTTTACCTGGGACTCTTCATAAACAGTAATGAAGTTTGCAACACTGCTTACGCCCTCTTAGTCTAGCGTATACATGAGCTGAACTCCATAACTTGGGCCCAATGATCCAAAAGGAAATGAAAATATAATCTGCAATATGGTGAAGTACAGTGAGACCTACTACGGCCAATAACACCAGCTGCAGTGTCTCGAAATGAAGGAAAAATGTTAACAAAGGCAATTTGTGGGAACGGAACATAGCCTGGAGGTACCATCTTCTAGACTAATGCCCGAAAAGTGACATTTTCTTATTCATTGAAGAAGACATATCGTGGGTTCTCATTAGAAGCGTCTCAAGAAACAGGATACCTGTACTCCTGAAGTACATCTATTTGCATTTTCCCGGGCCCAATTTTCCCTTTTTCCCAAGAACTGATATTTACAAGAACTATTCTTGCCTCAAACAATTGGAGATTGGACAGCCCGTCCAGATTCTATTATATGATTCTTCTGCTGAAGGTGCAGAGGTTAGTGTGGCATCATAATCAGAATATTCACTGGTGACACCTATTGACATTCACCAGGAATGAATAACTATTGTTGTTGTTGTAGATCTTGAAGCGTTTTATCGCTTCTTAAAAACTCATTGCACAATAATTCTTTCTGCGCTTAAACACTAGGCACATAATACTCTAGTTACAGTATGCGCATGCGCGTTTAATTACCTTTAATTATGCTCAAACCTGTTTGTGCTCTTCACGTACCGATGATTGATGAAGCACACTAAGAATATCATTTTGAGCCTATTTGCTTATATTGTCTACAATTCCATTTCAGGTTTTCATATTAATATCACTAACTGAATTTAAAGCTTCTCCATTTAGAATATCTTCCACTGTTGATTGTAAAATGTCTCTTTCATTCTTGAACAAATCACATGAAAAAATGTAGTGATATGTATCTTCTGGTACATGGCAGGCACTACATAAGCTGGATACTTTAGGGTAAATTTTTGCTTTATGATTGTTTAGGGAAGAGTGCCTGTCAACAATTGGTTCACATCGGAAAAAAAATGTCCGTCATTTTCTCCACAACAGTTCCTACAGCCCACCTCTGTGAATACTTCCTGAATTTGACTGACTTTCTCTGAGAGGTCACATTTTCGTTTCCACTTAACTTTTAAATTCCTTGTACTCTCTCTTATCAAGTGTAATAGGATAATCTTTATGATTAACTCCTGGCATCTTAACTGCTGCTTCTTTCTCTTGTTTGTCAGCTAGCTCATTGCAATTATGCCCAGGCACCCAATGAACTTCAATCCTGTTATTGCTGCCTTCTAGCTTACTAATACAGTCCTTTATTTGTAGTACGATATCAATCTTATTTCTTGGAACTGAGCTGTCAAAAGCTAAAATAATTGCAGCTTGACACGTCCGTGAAAAAGGTGAATTGTTCTGTTTCTGGCTAGGTTAACCCAGGGCTGTGGAAATATGATACCATGTCCGACTTGTCCAATTTACCTTTAGATAAGTTACTACAAGAAATTTCAGTTTACTTTTCCTGGGACATTGCTGTAGTTTGTACTAAGGAAATTACCAGATTAAGTCAAATATAATCAGATATTACTATTATTTTTCTCGTTTCCTTTAGGATGAAAAATGAGTCGTATTATCGCTATAGCAAATTGAACTTGGAACTGCTGGGAGGGCCTTGTATGCACCGAAAATATTGGAAATACTGACAAGAATATTGTGTGCTTTATCCTTACTTTAGTATCTCGCCTATACATGATTTTTATTTTCGTTTTAGCATGAAAACATGATGTCTGTTTGCATTTAACAGCTGCTGTCACTGGGTGATTGTAAACAAACACTGAAACCGGAAGTGACGTATTTACTGTAAAACATTTATGACTTCCGGCTACACAAAAACTTAAGCCTTAGTATAGCAATTTGAATAGAACAGAATATCCGTTTATCGTAAAGCAACCAACTCGCGTTGTTTCGCGGTAACAACTCGTTGGTTGGTTGCTAATAAAAACCTTGCCATTCAGTGATGAAAAACTAAATGATATAAAAGAATCAACAAATAGTGACAGGGATCTCATACAGTTAAGAAAATCATACAAAATGGATTGCCTAGTCACAAAAGCAATACACCAAGTGAAATAAGACAATATTGGAACATTCAAGATGCAATTCATACTGCTGAAGATCTAATCTTTGTTGGAGACAGAATTATTATTACAGCAGATCACCAAGAACTTGTTTTGAAAGTACTACAAGAAAGCCATTTAGGCATGGAAAAATGTAAAGTTAGGGCTAGGAAACCATTATAGTGGCCTAATATGTCAAGAGATATTGAACGAATATGTTCGCAGTGTGCGACATGTAACAAGTTTAAGAGACAAAATCAGAAAGAAGCTCTGATACAGCATGAAATACCTGAACGTCCTTGGCAGATAGTAGGGATTGATTTACTCGAGTATAGGTCTCGTGATTATATTCTATTAGTGGATTATTATTCGAAATTCATATAAATCAGATTGCTAAAGGAAAGACTGCAAAATCAGTTGCACGTAGCATTATATCGATCTTTAGTGTACATGTACTGCCAGAGGAAATTGTAGCGGACAGTATGCCATTCAACTGTAGATACTTCAAAAAGTTTGGAAAAAGGAATAATATCAAAATACCTACTAGTAGTCCTTCTCATAGTCAGAGTAATGGAATGGCAGAGAGAAGTATTCAAACTGTGAAAATTCTGTTCAGAAGATAAGGATGAGCGTATTGCTCTGCTGGGATATCGAAGTACACCAGATTGTGAATACTCACCAGCACAACTGCTTATGAACAGAATGCTAGGGGGTAAAATTCCTACAAAACCATATTTACGAAATCCTAAAGTACCTGAAAAGGATAGAGAACAGTTGATCAACAGACAGAAATTCAGAAACAATATTTTGACAAACGTGCTAAGGACACGAAACGATTAGATATAGGGAATTCAGTAAGATATAGAGCTGGAAAAACCTGGGAAACTGCAGTTATTATGGACACAGATGAATCACCGCGATCATATATCATTTCTAATGACTATAGACATACTTTCAGGACAAACGGATATCTTTTACAGAAAACACAGGAAAAAAAACAATACCGATAGTAGAACAGGATTAGGATCCATATGGGTCAGTGGAACCAGAAAACACTAGTATGAACACCAAACCGGACTCAGAACCATCAGATAAAGATCTAATTTCAAGCAGATCAACACCGCTAACACCTAAGAAGACCACGAAGAGACACTCGGAAACCACCCAGATTCAGAGATGAAAATTATTAGTGGTTTAAGTGTTCTGTGTGTATGATATAAATCAGATGGTAAAGATCTGATTCTTAATCTTGGATATATACGCCAGTAACCTCTGTATCTAAGCAATTGTAAGTTTACAGTGCAACTTCAATATTACCATACAAAAGTATTTTTATTATCATTTTATTCTAGTCATAATCTGTCTAGTTAGATTTCTGGATTCTTACTAGTCCTGTTATACACTGTTTTAATTGTTTATTATTATTATTATTATTATTATTATTATTATTATTGAAGGTATTTGCCTTATGTCAGGTCGCCTATTGAGGTCTCACTGTTCACTCATGTATGAATATATCAGTTGGATAGTTTAGTAAGCATATAAAAATGGTTATATTGTATATATGTGTAGGTATGATGACTGTTTACTTTTTTTTACTTATTATTTGTACTTTTAGTTTCTGCAGAGGGCCACAAGGTAGACTAGCTAATATAGCTAATTGTGTTACCCTCTTTAAACATTGTATAAATAAATAAATAAATAAATAAATAAATAAATAAATAGTTAATTTACTTTTATTCTACTAACTGAGATTTCAAGCTTGAAGACAGTGAAACGGATTATCGGACATTGAAGTAACTTTCTCAAGTGACAAACCCGTGACCAGGACTATCAACAGTGTCATAAACTTTATACTGACTGTGCAGTTTAAAAAAAGTTATAAATTCTAAATAAACAATTAAAAATTGATTATTAAAAGAAGGGAGATATATATATAAGTACCAGCTCTATACTTTTATACTTATGTAAGTACAATCTGCATACTTTAGATTTACCCATCATTCTGTGTGTTGGTACAAGAAAAGTAGTTCTAACATGGCGGCCTCCTACTTGTCTCGCATGACATCACAGAATACAATGCTGAAGAAGTGCAATCTTTGTTCAAAAGTGTTCCTCCTTGACACTACTGTTCCGTTTGTTAATTGCGCTCGTTTGCCCATAACACATACAGCTGCTGACGTAGCATATTTCGCCCAAACGAGACGTCTAGCAAAATTTATACATGTATGTCAGTTGAACTGTGTGACAAAGACATTGTATTTTGTTTTCGCCTGTTATACCCATTGGAAACGTGTCACCAAAAGTGACCAAGTACACTTAGAAAACTACAATTTGGGACAGATCTAGCATGCACATAGATTGAGCGCTGCCTGTTAATGAACATGGTCATCCAGTTTTATGTAAGCTTTCCAAGTCGCACGGAAAAATTCTTTGGTTCCCAAAGCTTTATTTACATTCAAAGAATGACAAATAAGTTCGCCAACAAGTGAAACAGCACATGCTTCTGACACAAGAAAAATGCCCATTGGCTTTTGTTCAGCTAGATTCGTGATTGTAAGCTTCATACTAATTATCATAATCCTTAAATATTCTGGATCCGCCCCTGTTGCTTCGAGCTTGTCTGGTTTGATTTAAAACATGTGCGCCCTGCGAAGCTTTAGAGCATCCTTCGAAGACAGGCCAGTCTGCGTATCTGCTCACTCTGCCCAGAGTCATCATCTGGAGCCCTGTGGATAATTTCTTCAGGCGGACAGCAAAGACTCTGATCAAACTGGGCGCAAGTATAGATGGCAGATATCACATGAAAACTGATTTCAGACAGACGGACGTACATATCTCATCAGACACTCGACAAATCAGTCGGAGAGCATTATTAACCGGTATCTGTCATTTGATTTTGTATAAGATTAAATAGACTAGTATTTTGTATGTTACGTTGGAACTAGGGCCCTACCATCGGGTACCCGATCCTTTATTCCCCTGGAATAAATCGGCATTTTCCTTTGTTACCCAAAATCAAAATCTTGGTTTTCTATGCTCCCGTTAACCAAATTCCCTTTGTTCCGATGTTCCTTTTTTATGACTTATGTTCCCTTGTCCTCTTGAAATAAATGGCTTTGTTCCCCTGTTACACAAACCCCTGAGAGGGACTCAGAATTTTCTTGTATTTTTTTCTTTATCAAACCCGTAAGCATATTTAGAAAAGAACTGTGTTAAATATTTAACATTAGAGTTTAATTAACCCTTATCCTGCTGAATACTTTAATTAGCCACACCCATTTCTGACTATCAGCCAATCAGATTACATCATGTAATGTTTTCGTTCAAATTCACAAACTGAATGACAAACAGTGTAGATCCTGATTCAGAAGCCATATGATCTGGATCTACACTGTTTGCAAAGGTTGGGGTTGTCGTGAACAGCGGGATAAGGATTAATGCGACCGGATAAAATAAGTAGATTTCGAACCATATTTTTCAAGAAAGGTAACTTTTATGACTTTATGACTTCCTGTATGCTTTCCTGAACATCCGGTCGCTTACTAAAAAGCGTCTACTCTAAGACAAAAGAATGTGCTCCTTTTGGGAGCTAATCCTGTCCTTTTAGATAAGACATCTTTTCAGAAAGGAGACAAAATCATTTGACTGAGTTGCCTCCCATAAAAGTAAGTGTCAGGTCAATTTAAAAGCTTTGTTCAGTTGTGATGCTTTGGGCATACAGGTCCTAAGGTCAACAGCGTTACTCTGTCTTAGCTACTACCACAGAAACACAAATCTACATGTGCTTTGTGTACATTATGGCATCCCCATGTCGTTATTATACATGTACATGCATACGCCCATAAAAACAAAAATGTAAAGTATAACAGCTATGCACCAAACGCGATACAGTGTTGAATCGGTCCACGTCAACTGCTCCACCTGTCGTTTCAGACCACAGAGTGCGTCAATATCTCGTTTCATAGCGTCCTTTATATACTCGAGACACTGTATAGTATTGCAAAGCTCTTCTGCTTCATTTTGTAATGCAACATTTTCAGCAGTTAGCGCATCGTTTTCTTCCTGAAAGATTTCTGTACGATTTCGTAAAACTCCATTTTCATCTTTTAACTTTTGCGTTTCCATTTTAAGGACACCATTCTCAGCGGCAACTTTTCCTAATTCAGTTTGTATTGCCTGTGTCATCTTTTTCAAGTCATTATTTTCTTCGTGAAGGGTTTCTGTACGATTTTGTAAAACTTCATTAGCAGTTTTTTGCTTTTGCATTTCCGTTTTAAGGACATCGTTCTCAGCGGTAACTTTTTCCAGTTCAGTTTGTATAGTTAGTAACTTAATTTTCAGGATGTCGTTGTCTTTGCGAAGTGTTTCCGTTTCTTTTTGTAACACTTCATATTCATTTGTTAGCCTTTGCTTTTCCGTCTTGAAATCATTATTCTCAGCCGTAACTTTTTCCAGTTCAATTTGTACAGTTTTCAACTTCATTTTCAGGGTATTTGTGTCTTCGCGAAGCGTTTCCGTTTCTTTTTGAAAACCTTCACATTCATTTGTTAGCCTTTGAATTTCCTCCTTGAAATCATTATTCTCAGCTGTAACTTTTTCCAGTTCAATTTGTATAGTTTGTAACTTCATTTTCAGGATATCGTTGTCTTTGCGAAGCGTTTCCGTTTCTTTTTGAAAAAAATCACAATCATTAGTTAGCTTTTGAATTTCCTTCTTGAGGTTATTATCTTCATCCGTTGTTTTTTCCAGTTCATTTTGTACAGTTTGTAAATTCATTGTCAGGTCATTGTTGTCTTTGCGAAGCGCATCCGTTTCTTTTTGTAAAATTTCACGCTCCTCTTTTAGCTTTTGATTTTCGCTTTTAAAGGCGTCATTCTCAGTTGTAATTCTTTCCAATTCATTTTGCACAGTTTGTAAGTTCCTGTTAAGATCATCGTTAGCTTCGCGAAGAGATTCTGTTTGTTGTTGTAAAACCTCGTTTTCATCTTTTAGCTTTGATGATCCGTCGACATTTTCTTCAGACAGCACTTCGCCTAGGTGCAACAAAGCAGGATGCAGTCCCTTCAATTTTTCCAAGAGCTGTTTTGTTGCATCCAGAGATAGCGAAGTCTCTGTTTTATGAGGTTCCATTTTTTTGTTCAGTTCAGCCTTCCTTTCGCTGAGGGCTTTCAAGACGGAAAACGTGTCATCCAACTGCAAAGGCAAAAACGACACGTCATCATTAATTTGGCCTGGTCAAGCAGTAAAGTACCTTCGAGCAAGCGCAAAATGTGAGGATTCGCATTATCAAGCACATGCGTGCTGTCGCTCTTCTTAACCCTTAAAGCGCCAATCATAACAATTGTCGTCTGCTTTGTCTTCTGCCGGTTACTTTAAAAGTCATTGTTGCAAACAATGTGGGCCCAGATCAGACTGCTCCTTTAGGAGCAGTCTGATCTGGGTCGACACTGTTTGCTTATATGCAAAAATAGGTTTGAAAAGTTTGCAAGAATATTCAGCAGACGACATAAAAAGACGACATTTTCAGATGCAGATTTTCTTGGCGCTTTAAGGGTTAAAACATTCCATCATGATAACATGCCTATATTATTTTGACCCACTTAAACCCCACTTTTATATGGTAAAACTGGGGTTTACAGGGGTATTCATTATGTTTTCCTATTTTTGCTCGAAAACAGATTGTGGGTACTTGTTTAAACCGCCACGACGAGGCGATTCTAACGAGTACCCACAGTCTGTGTTTTGAGCAGAAATATGAACAAGAGGCCGCGGACTACGGCTCGCTAACCTAAGTGAAAAAGCCACTGCAGATATACATTTGTTATGCAACATTTTTTTTTCAATTCTGCCATTGCAACTAATGAAAGGATTTGGTTTAGGGGCTAGCTAAGGCGGAATAAACCGCAAGATGCCTCATAATTATGTCCTAAATAGCCCAAAAATAGCACCTAAACCTAAACTGTCCATCCGTATAGACAGACGGACACTAAAAAATTCGGACAGTATAACATAATACACTTGCCATTATTTGTGGCAAGGGCATAAAAATGCAATTTAACCATTTTCCCATTATAAGTCAATGCTAGCTTTCTGTTGCCATGGCAACCAAACCAAGTGGCAGACCACCATAATTATAGCTATTCTGAATTGCCCTTACCCAAGCAACCTTTTTACCTAATTAGAGACATACTGCTTCAGTGGTTTTGAAGGAGTTTAAAATTTAATTTAAAAAATTTAAAGTTAAATTTAAAAAAGTCCTTTTTCAAAACTGAATGTTGCCGTGGCACCCAAACAACATGACCACCGGTCATAAAACATACAAACCGGGTAGACAATTATCAGATAATCATAACTGCCAAATATGGCTCAAATCACTTCACTAGTTATGGAGAAAATGCAATTTAACCATTTTCCCGATTATAAGTCTATTGGAGCTTTCTCTTGCCATGGCAACCAAATCAAGCGGTAGACCGCCAAACTTTTGGCTATTTTGAATTATTCAATGCCAAGCAACATTTGTACCAAATTAGAGTCCAACTGCTGCAGTGGCTTTGGAGGAATTGTCATTTAAAAAAAGTCCGTTTTTAAAAAAAAATGTTGCCATGGCAACCAAACAAAATGACCACTGGTCATCAAACACACAAACTGGATATGATCATAACTGCCAAATATGGTTCATATCACTTCAGTGGTTATGGAGAAAGTGCAATTAAATCATTTTCCCATTATTAGTCTATGGAAGCTTTCTGTTGCCATGGCAACCAAACCAAGAGACAGATCACCACAATTTTAGTTATTTTGAATTGCATTTACCCAAGCAACATTTGTACCAAATTAGAGTCGTACTGCTTCAGCGGTTTTGATGGACTTGTCATTTAAAAATTCATTTTTTAAAATTTAATGTTGCCATGGCAACAAAACAAAATGGCCGCTGGCCATAAAACACATAAACTGGGTAGACAATCATCAAATGATCATAAATGCCAAATATGGCTCACATCACTTCACTGGTTATAGAGAAAATACGATTTAACCATTTTCCCATTATAAATCTATGGGAGCTTTCTGTTGCCATGTAAACCAAACCAAGAGGTAAGTCACTATAATTTTAGCTACTTTGAATAGCCCTAACCCAACCAACATTTGAACAAAATAAGAATCATACTGCTTCCGTGGTTTTGAAGGAGTTGTCATTTAAAAAAATACTTTTTTTTTTTTAATTTAATGTTGCCATGGTAACCAAACAAAATGGCCGCTGGTCATCAAACATATAAACTGGGTAGACAATTATCAGATGATCTTAACTGCTAAATATGGTTAACATCACTTCAGTGGTTATAGAGAAAATGCAATTTAACCATGTTCCCATTATAAGTCTATGGGCGCTTTCTGTTGCCATGGCAACTAAACCAAGAGCCAGATCACCATAATTTTAGCTATTTTAAATCCCCCTGCAAAAGCAACATTCTTACCAAATTAGGGACATATCGCATCAGTGGCTTTGGAGGAGTTGTCGTTTGAAAGTTTTAACGGATGGACGGACGGACGACGGACAAAAAGTGTTCACTATAGCTCATCATGAGCAGTGTTCGGGTGAGCTAAAAATACCAGAGCTTTTTATCTGGAAAAAAATCAGTTTTTGGAGGTGAAATTTTCTATGTATTTGAATAGGCGTATTTTCGTAATCTGTAGTGTCCAGTGATTCTGTTTGCTTACAGCGAAGACCATGATCAGACTGCGCGAATGTGCAGGCTGAATTGGACCTTCGCTGTCCGCATATGACCGAAGACAGGGTTTTGTATTGCGTGACCAAATTGTTCTAAATTCTACCTATGTATTCGGACAGACATGCCTGCGAAAACAGTGTAAACACTGATCAGACGCCGACGAACGCAGCGTCTGATCCGGATCTACACTGTTCGCTCTCATTTAGTAGCTTTTTTGCACTTCAACAGTATGCTGTATAGTGATATCTTCAAATTGTCGCACTGATATATCATCACGAAAACAGGCCTATATAATTTTGACCCCCTTAAACCCCACTTTTATATAGTAAAACTGGGGTTTACAGGGGTATACTTTATTTTTCTTATTTCTACTCAAACACATAGTGTGATTACGTAAACTGACCGCGCTCGACATGACCCTATTGGTTTAACTGGGCCATAAAACCTCAACATAAACAAAACGTTATCAGGAGAACAGTAACCAGGATTTTAAATATTTGTCCACTCGATGTTTTTGAGATGAAGTTTTGGATTTTTTAACTTTGCAAAATATATCCAGCGACAAATCTGTAGAGGTAATTGGTGTCGAACTCCAAAATGCCCCGGCCCGCAAAGCCTTGCAGAGTTGTTCAGAATTTCAATTTACTACTTCGAAAAAGAAGACAGTCATTTTCTTTTTATTATCAGGGGAAGTGATCTCCTGACCACCGGTTGCTGACATTTAGGGAGGTTAGGTTGTAAAGGTTACCTACTCACCTCTATTTTCAGTTCTTTCACTGGTTCGTGACCATTGTTAATCATATCAATTCGCGTAAAATGAGACAGTAGCTCAATAGCATTAAAAATAAATGTCGCACTATGTAACATTGTGCCTTTGGGGCGTATCCCAGTCAGCATTCTACGTAAATCTATATCGGGCCGTCATCGGCCCGTCAGGGTAGCTGATGTAGATTTACGTAGCCGATGTAGATTTACGTAGAATGCTAGCTGGGATTGTGCCTTTGGGGCGTATGTGGACAGCAAAGGCCCATGACCGGTTCGAGTGCCCTTCCATCACGAAAACATGCCGATATAAATTTGACCCCCTTAAACCCCACTTTTATATAGTAAAAAATTTGAGTAGAAATTTGAAAAAAAAAAATCAGAATTTTTTATTCGCAAATTTTCATTTTTTGGTGGTCAGATTTTCAGTATATTTGAATAGGCGTATTTTCGTAATGGCTGGTAGACCGACCGCCTTCGGATATAGAGATTATAGGATCGATCTCCAGCCGGGTCATACCTAAAAGTTTTTTTTTGATTTGGGTTTTACGGCCCTTTCAAGAATATTTCACTTATATCGAGCCGATCGTTCATCGAAGGTGGGCGAAAACCGGAGTACAAGGAGAAAAACCACCTGACCATCCGTAAACAGAACTTGGCTGTCCCACATATGACCCGAGCTAGGCTCGAACCACAGCGGTGAGAAACCTAATGGATTAAGAGTCAACTCTCTTATCCACTAGGCTACGGGGGCCCGTACCTAAAAGTTTATAAGACTGGTACTAGTTATTCCGTCTCTTGGTGCTCAGTATTAGGTAGAAGATCTAGGAGTGGTCACATCTTGTCAGTATAATACACCAGGTGGTAGTAGCCTGCCATTATGTCTAGGATATAATACTGCCATGAGGAGACACACACACAAAATGGCATAATTTCCCATCATTACATCTAGACGTTATGGCATGACTGAATGATTGTTGACAGTGGGGTAAAACCTCGGCTCAAACGAACAAAGTGAATGCCCAGATCAGTCTGTGCACCAGTACAGTCTGGTGAGGGACGTCGCTGTCCGCTTACAGAATTCCTGAATGATGTATAACGTATCGACTTTCATGTATATTACAAAGTCCCGCATCAGATGTGCTGCTTTACTATAAGCATATGCCCAAAAAACACCTTTTCTTAAATAAACCAGAATTCCGCGGAAGGCGGCGTCGCACCTGCTGGGGCAAAAGTCACAGGACATGGTTGTTAAATAAATTTATTTCATTCTTAGCAGTGCTTAGTTGGAAAAGTGACAAAAATTAAAGACAAGGATTACATTCTCATTGAAAGCATATCAATTTTCTCATATGATGCATGAGAAATTGGGCTAAAAAAGAACCAAAGTCTGTACACTTTCATACAATCTGAGGTTCAAAAAATGAAAAAGTTAAAGCGGAAAAAGTGACAAAAATAAATTGAAAAATCATATCCAAACCATGTGCACTTCTGCAAAGAGCTGGGAGAAAACATGTGCAAAGTTTCAAAAAGGCCGGTTTAAAATTGTATGAAAAGTTGCAATCACAAGGTACCCACTGTCTATGCATCTGAAGTCAGAAAATGACAAACTTCAAGAAGTATAAAAAAGTGACAAAAAATACGGTAAGGATTATATGAAAAACACATGCACATCTTTAGACTATGGAGAAAACATGTGCAAAGTTGCAAAAAGATTAATATAAAATTGTATGAGGAGTTGTGCTCACGAGGTATTCACTGTCTATATATTGAGGGTCAAAAATTACTAAGTTCACAATGTGGAAAAAAGTAAAAAAAAAATAATTTAACAATTACATCCAAACCACATGCACATCCTTATACCATGAAGAAAACGAAGGCGAAATTTCATAATAATCGGTACAAAACTGTAAGAGGAGTTGCACTCACAAGAGGTACCAACTGTTTATATATAAAGGGAAAATGATTAAGTTCACAATGTAGAAAAAGTTACAAAAATATTTTAACAATTATATCCAAACCACATGCACATCCTCATACCATGAAGAAAAGATATGCAAAGTTTCAAAACGATCGGTACAAAACTGTAAGAGGAGTTGATCTCACAAGAGGTTCCCACTGTCTATATACTGAGGGTGAAAAATGACTAAGTTCACAATGTGCTAAAAGTGACAAAAAATGTTCTAACAATTATACCCAAACAACATGCACATTCTCATGCCATGAAGAAAACATATGCAAAGTTTCAAAACAATTGGTACAAAATGTAAGAGGAGTTGCGCTCACAAGAGGTACCCACTGTCTATATACCGAGGGTGAAAAATGATTAAGTTCACAATGCAGAAAAAGTGACAAAAAATGTTCTAACAATTATACCCAAACCATATGCACATCCTCATACCATGAGGAAAACACATGCAAGGTTTCAAAACAATAAGTATAAAAGTTTAAGAGCAGTTGCGCTCACAAGAGGTACCCACCGTCTATATATTGAGGTGAAAAAATGACTAAGTTCAAAATGTGGAAAAAGTGACAAAAAATAGTTTAACAATTATATCCAAACCACATGCACATTTTCATACCATGTAGAAAACATATGCAAAGTTTCAAAATGATCGGTACAAAACTCTTGGAGGAGTTGCGCTCACAAGACACCCAGGGTGAATGTTGACGGAAAGACGAACGGACGGACGGACGAACGGACGGACGGAAACTTGCACGCCTAAGTCGCCCATGCTAAAGCAGGTGCGACAATAAATGAATAATGTTATTTTTCTTCCTTCTGAACAAAAACATGTTGTGGGTACTCATCAAAAGCGCCTCGCCGATTGTCACCGTATGGTTTCGTGGAAAAATAAAATAATATGTGATTATCATAACGAAAACTCGCCTATTCAAATATATAGAAATTTTCGCCTAAAAAACCTGAAAATATTTTAGATGAATTTGATATTTTTCATACTACTGTTTAAAACATACATTATGGGTACTCGTTAGAACCGCCTCGGCGAGGCGGCGGCGAGGCGTTTCTAACGAGTACTCACAATCTATGTTTTTGAGCAAAATATAAAAAAATAATGTATACCCCTGTGAACCCCAGGTTTACTTTTATTATAAAAGTTGGGCTTTAGTGGTCAAAATTACGCCCCGCTTATCAGAAGCTATGTTAGTACATGAACTTGCCTCTTTTAAACTCATCTGTTTCTCCTCGATAGCCTTAGTAAGTTGATCCATGGTATTTTGGTTGCCTTCATCATCTTGTCCCTCTAAGGCTTCATACTCTGCTTGCAATTTCTCAACATCGTCTTTAATCGCCTCGTTTTGTTCCCGTAATGCTTTTGCTCTGTCTCTCAGGGCTTTGTACTCGACATCCGTTGTGACTGTAAAAGCTGAGCCTTTGATCTGAAACAAAACGCGGACATTAGGACTGCGTTCAGTTATCCGAGACTTCCGCAGTTACTAATATCCTCAAGTTATTCTCAAGCCGTCTTTTGGCACAACCAAGATGGCGGTCTATGTGAATGAACTTTTTGTATGCTTGTTCGTTACAAAAATTTAGAAATGTTTACTTGGTCGATATTGTTACGACCGAGCACTCCTATTTCCGATTATCTGCCTTGTAAGTATATATTCAATCTCTGACAACTGCGTCAGGGAGTCGACTCTTTGGCTCAGTGGTTTGGGTATTGGATTTTTAACTGGGAGGACCGGGTTCATCTTACGACATTAAAGTCGTAACAAAGGAATGAAGCATAGCTGAAAAAATTTCCTGCCTCTCGTGGGAATCGAGCCCGGTCCTCCCGGATAAAAATCCAATGCTCTAACCACTGAGCCAAAGAGTCGACTCCCTGGCGCAGTTGTCAGAGATTGAATATATACTAAGAAACTATGCATAATCTGCCAAAGCAGATCATCGTAGGTAGGAGTGCTCGGTCGTAACAATATTTTAGATTCGATCCCTTGTAAAATCGAAGCACTGAGTGAGCTGGTGAGGGCGGTTGCCTGAACTCTTGTACTGATTAGGATATATATATATATATATAATATATATATATATATATATATATATATATATATATATATATATATATATATATATATATATATATATATAAACAATACTCGATTACGGTAATCCGTTCGGGTTTTACCCATTTAATGCAGATATCTACAATTCAAATATAGATCGTTTATGTTTCTTTCGTCTGTCATTACTGATAATGGCCGATCCTAATCAACTTTGTGAAGTGTTATTATCTGTGTGTTCTACGGTGGCTGATAAGACCAATCTTAGCTCTAAACTGCCTGTTGCAGATAGAACAAGAAAAGGTCTGAGGAAGAAAGCTCTGTTGGTGATGCCTTAGCTCTGGCTTTCCACTGTGCACATTTCTGCCCGGCTTCGCTGATAATTTTTGTTTCGTATTCACCAGCACCCCTTCTTATGAGGATTCGCCACTTTGTTCGATCCTGTGCAATCTGTTCCCACGACTCTGTGGGTATTTGAAGTCTTTAATGGGGGCTTTGGGTGTGTCCTTGTATCACTTCTTCTGACCACCATGAGAGCGGTTTCCAAATTATAGTTCTCTATAGAGGATTTTCCTTAGCAAACGTTCATCAGGCATTCTCGTACGTAACATGGCTTGTTCATCTTGTGCCAATTTCAGAAGAGTATGTACACTCTGCATCCCTGCCATCTTCAGCACTGGCAATCCTTGCACTGACTTCATCATCAATGTCATCTCTAGACAATGTACTTCCAAGGTTGGTAAACTTATCTACCACTTGCAATCGTTGACCTTTCACTGTGATCGTAAGCTCCTTCTAACGCTTTCCAGGTGCTGGCTGATATACTACTTCAGTCTTTTTGATGCTGATAGTGAGATCATAGCTGTCACATGAATTGGATACTTGATCCACACTTTTTTTTTTTTTTTTTTTTTTTTTTTTTGCATTTTCTCTTCTGTTGGAGCACCCTGTGCCATGTCATCAGCAAAGAGGAACTCATCTAGCACTTCTATCTGCACCTTGGATTAAGCTTGCAACCTTTTTAGGTTGAAAAATTTCCCATCAAAGCGATACCTAATAGGTGTGCCATTGTCACCATCCTGGGAAGCATCTGTAAGCATGGAAGAAAACATCATGCTGAACAGTGTTGAAGCTAGTACACAGCCTTGCTTAACTCCATTTGTTCTAGGAGAAGAACTAAATAAGCTTTAAGCTTCCGTTCTGATCCTAAATGTTTGTATTGTCTTCATTGTTATATCTGTACACAAACTGAAATTCTGAATAAAATATGTTTAAACTAACTCCATTTGTCACAGGGAATGGATCAGAAAACTCGCGATCATTTTGGACCCTTGCAAGCATATCATCATGGAACTGCCGCACCATTGCTATGAATTTGGCAGGACAGCCAAACTTTGCCATAATTTTCCAAAGTCTCTCACGACTGACTGTGTCAAATGCTTTGGTAATATCGACAAAGGTCATGTAGAGGTCCACATTCTGTACTTGGCATTTGTCTTGAAGCTGTCGTGCTGTATATTGTCTATTGTTCCTCTGTCTTTCCTGAATCCACACTCGCTTTCTGGTAGAAGCCCTGACTTTTCACTATGGATAGCGCTAGTAATAAATACAGATAGCTGTATTTATTTTGTAATTACAGATATCTCTAATTGAAATGCCGATCTCTGTAATTGAAATAAGGATATCTCATTGAAATAAAGATATCTGTAATTGGAATTCTGATCTGTATTTTCGATCATTATATAGATATATGCATTTCGAGTACAGATATCTGCATTTCAAACACAGACACATTTGCATTTCAATTAGAACATTTTTATATGAAGCTGAAACCAGATATTTGCATTTAAAATACTGATATCTCTTATTAAACTGCAGCTATCTATATTTGAAGTGCAGATATTTGAGTTTTTAAATTAAATGCAAGTGTATGTATTTCAATATTTATATCTGCATTTATGGTTGAAATGCAGCTATCTCGATTTAATGCACTAGAAAACTGAAACCGCCCTTGCCGATTTATACACGCGCACCGTTCACAGATTACACTTCCAGTGAACCCTCGTTACGACGACAGCATTTGTTCACAAAGATATTGCCATTAAAATGAATTTGTTGTTGTAGAGAATACTTAATGAGCAGGTTGATATGTAAGAAAGGTCCTGTTTTATTCTTCTTTCCTCATAGAACATATGTTTTGGATATCTGTTATAATCGTCTCCTTTAGGCCCTTCTAACACATATCAAAAATATATGTTTCTTTAAAATATTAAATACAATATTGCATAATTTAAAATTAATTGTTATCTCTTAAGCGAAGGTTTCGTGGCAGTCATTATAACGAATTTTGTCGTTGTATCGAGTGTCGGTATAAAGAGGGTTGGCTCTATCAATAAGACGGACGGCGCAGTTTGCGCACTTAAAGACGACACAAAAAATATAACTAATTAAATATACTCAATATTTCACATCTTTATCTCTTTTCAGTCAAACTCCTCGCTATAAACATCCCATATTTTTGGTTACAAACAAGCAGGGCCCCGTTGTTCAAAGCGTCGTTAACTTAACGAGCTCGTTAAGGGTCATTTCGTTAACTCTTTTAGCAGATTCAATATACAATATTCTGATATTTTTTGCTGAACAAATGTGAGTAGCTTTTGCACTGCAAAAGCTACTCACATTTTTTTCAGCAAAAAATTTCAGCACATTTGCGTATCACTCGATGTAAATTTTAACGAATCGTTAACTAACGACATCGTTAGCTTTGAACAACTGGGCCCTGATATCTCTGTTGAGCCAAAATACAGCCTGAGAAAAGTTTGTGGATGTTCGCTACTATCCAACAAAAATTATCACAACTTAATGGAAAGTTTGCTTTTGTTTTGCGGGTAACTGCAAACTTTTTTTTTTTTTTTTTTTTTTTTTTTTTGGATTGAATGCAAGGCAAAATGATAGAGTACGTTTCGCCTTGGATCCTTGCAACTAATGACGACCGCTAACAGGAACTGTGATCCAATGCAAAACACTCGCGAGTAAACTGCACTTTCTGAATGCAGCCCTGCAAAGTGATGGCGAACGTTTTTCCCTGGATCCCTGTACGTAAAGACGAGCGCCAACAGGAGCAGGAGTCCAAGGCAAAACACTCGCTTTTGAACGCAGCTATCGTCAACAAATTAAAGTCCATTTGTAATGAAAGTCCGAATTCTCTGAAGCTTCCTAACATCAAGCATGCAAAAACCCTTGAGCAAGAGAGTATCATTTGTTTAAAACAAAGTTAAAAATAATCAGGTTCATAATAAATCTGCATTTAAATGTAGATATCAGTATTTAAATGCAAACATCTTTATTTAAATGCAGATATCTGTATTAAAATGTAGATATCTGTGTGAAATGGGTATAAACCCAAATGGGCCGCCATACTCGATAGCCCCTTTTCTTCACTTATTCTGTGGTTAGTAGGACCGCGGCTAGGGTAACACTTTTTCAGACCTGACTATAGGGGTGTGATTTGCGCTACTTTCTGGAGGATTCTTACTGTTTTATGGACTGGATAAGTGAGTGCTTCAGCAAAAAAAAAAAAAAAAAAAAAAAAAAAAAAAAAAAAAAAAAGCCCGCATAAAATGCGTGCTGCGCGATTTTCACTTTTCTTAGCCTAAAAGAATTGAAGAAGTTTTTTCGTTCATTTTTCTATTTTTCTCTAACATGAAAGTAAGGTATCAAATTCATTGATAAACGTCAATTATACCACATATAATTACAGTGGATGGATCAGTTGTTTACTCGTTATTAAGGCTATACAAAGGTTATAACTCAGCTTATACCAAGGCTACGCAAGAGAAACATTTCAAAAACAACCACCAGATAGCAGCATTCGCATTTTCGCGCTTCTATCCAAGCATATTTAAATTTTTATCATTTTGTTGGCAGGAAATGCCATTCATATTCTTTAATTATATCATTCTGATTATCGCTGAAAATATGTATTTCAAAGACTATTTTGTTATTTTTTGTATGTCCTGAAGCAGAACAGGTGAACTGTTGTACGTTCCGAAAACACGCTTATTCAAATACATGTATGTAGAAAATTTCACCTTCAAAAACAGAAAATATTCAGATAAAAAAAAAAAAATGATATTTTTTAAATATTTGCTATTTTGTTAAATTTCGGCGAGGCGGTTCTAACGAGTACCCGCCATCTATGTTTTGAGCAGAAACATGAAAATATTAGAATTTTTATCTGAAAACATTTTGGCGGTAAAATTTTCAATATATTTGAATAGGCGTGTTTTCGTAATATTTATTTTTATTTCACTTCCTGTTTGCTTTAATGAACGCATAGGCCCTTCTGAAAAGAGGTCAACTCTAAACGGAAGGAATTTGCTTCCAAAAGGAGTCAGTTTTTTTCTTTAAGAGTAGATTCCCCTTTCAGAAGGATATGCAAAATAAATCTGACAGAGTTGTTTTCTCTGAACTTGTAATAATTTCCCTTAGATCCATTGAAAACAACGTTTTTTTTTTTAGTCTTTTTTAATGTATTCAAATATTTTGAATGCGACGATTTGTAATTCTGGTAACACTAGCTTTCAGTTGGAATTTGAGTTTGGATGTGATACATGTAATGGTGGTAATAACTCTAGCTTTAAGTTAGAATTTGAGTGGGTGTTATACATGTAATGGTGGTAACACCAGCTTTAAGTTAGAATTTTAGAATTTGAGTTTGAATCTAATACATGTAATGGTGGTAACACCAGCTTTATGTTAGAATTTTAAGTTTGGATCTAATACATGTAATAGTGGTAACACCAGCTTTAAGTTAGAATTTAAGTTTGGATCTAATACATGTAATGGTGGTAACATTAGCTATGTTAGAATTTAAGTTTGGGTGTAATACGTATGGTGGTAGTATTAGCTTTTGTTAGAATGTGAGATGGATGTAATACATGCCATGGTGGTAACACAAGCTTTAGTTAGGATTTGAGTTTGGATGTAATACAAGTAATGGCCGTAACATCAGCCGTTAGTTAGAATTTGAGTTTGAATGTAATAAGGTACTGCGGTAACACCACCTTTAGTTAGAATATTAATTTGTATGTAATACAAGTAATGGCGGTAACACCAGCCTTTTGTTAGACTTTGAGTTTGGATGTAATACAAGTAATGGCGGTAACACCACCCTTCAGTTAGAATTTGAGCTTGGATGTAATACAAGTAACGGCGGTAACACCAGCCTATAAATAGAATTTGAGTTTGGATGAAATACAAGTAATGGCGGTAACACCAGCCTTTAGTTAGACTTTGAGTTTGGATGTAATACAAGTAATGGCGGTAACACCAGCCTTTAGTTAGACTTTGAGTTTGGATGTAATACAAGTAATGGCGGTAACACCACCCTTCAGTTAGAATTTGAGCTTGGATGTAATACAAGTAACGGCGGTAACACCAGCCTATAAATAGAATTTGAGTTTGGATGAAATACAAGTAATGGCGGTAACACCAGCCTTTAGTTAGACTTTGAGTTTGGATGTAATACTTGTATCGGTGACAATACCAGTTCCAGTTAGAATCTGAGTTTGGATCAAATACATGTGATAGTGTAACAGCAACCTAAGTTAGAATTCAAATTTGGATGTAATACATGTAATGGTGTAGCACCAGCGTTAGTAAGAATGAGACATCGGACGTAATACATGTGTGTGTGTGTGTGTGTGTGTGTGTGTGTGTGTGTGTGTGTGTGTGTGTGTGTGTGTGTGTGTGTGTGTGTGTGTGTGTGTGTGTGTGTGTGTGTGTAAAATACGCTACGTTATTACAGTGCGCTTTATGTCATTGAATTCTAAAAGAAGTGTAGAGGGAGAGTTAATTGATTACCTCTTTTATTTTCTCTACAGCTTCTTCGGTCTCGAATTGTAGAACAATTGGGTCTGACAAAAAATTCACCAGGACTGTTGTGTAGATAGCAAAGTCATTTTGATCAGTCTTGAAGTTTGAAGAGTGCATCACAGCATTACGAATTTGTATTAGCTGAAATACATTGTAAATACATGCCAACAGGACACACAGTATTTAACCCATTTTAACCCTTGTCCTGCTGAATAAATTAAGATGCCATGCCCACTTCCAATTTTCAGCTAGTCAGATTACTTGATCCCATTTATTGATAGAAATCCCCATACAGAATGACAAACAGTGCAGATCCAGATAGTTGGCTCCTTCAAATGCCAACTGATCTAGATCTACACTGTTTGCAAAGGCAGGGTATACCCGGGTTCAGCAGGACAAGTGTTAATTAAACTGGAGACATCCAAAAGGTAATTGGCTAACAGTACACACCTAGATTATTCTGCGGCGTCTGATCAGAGTCTCTAATGTTTCAAATAGTTCAGCCATTTTCTCTAGGAATATCTAAATCACATACTAGTACTCTGTCATACCTTAAATTGAAATTTTACTCTCTCAATATGCCTTATAGGTTAATTTACTTTATTGTGAATAAATTCGCTTTTAATGAGGCAAAATCTAACTGATGATATCCAGGAAATGCTATTGTCATGAAAACTTTCCATAGCACTAAAGGAAGTAGAGAAAAGGAATATATAATGACAAAACAAACGTCGCATTTGAATAAACGTAAAAAAGATTGCCTTCGGAAACACACTAAGGATTAGAAAATGGGAGTCTCGGTTTCATTAAGACTCTTGATAAGCAGAAATGAAGTTAGCAGCACTGCTTATGCCATCAAGCGTACACATGATCAGAACTCATTATTTCAAATAAACCACACTGGGCCCAGTGATCCCAGAGGAAATGAAATATAATCTACACTATGGTGATGTACGTAGAGACGTTCTACCGCCGCCACACGGCACTAACACCAGCTGCATTGTAGTAAAATAAACGTCAAAAAGTTTGCCTTTGGACACAAAGAACACACTACGGATTAGAAGATGGGAGTCTCGGTTTTATTGAGACTTTCGACACACAAGAAGAACTACTACAGAGGAGCCGTCTAGGACACGGGTAATAGGAAACTACTTTTGGCTTAAATCAGTTTTATTCACACGAAACCTCATCCTGAAATCTGATACAGCTCCAAATTGCAGAAATATATTAGATCCACAAGGGCGTCCTCTATCTTTTCTGTGAAACGTCACACATGTAATCTAAAACAATGCACAACGAAATGATACCTATATGTAAATTTGACCACGTCAACCACATTTTTATATAGTATAACTGGGGTTTACAGGGATATACATTATTTTTCCTATTGCTGTTTAAAACATAGATTGTGGGTACTCGTTAGAACCGCCTTGGCGCGGCGTTTCTAACGAATAGCAAAAATCTATGTTTTGAGCAGAAATATGAAAAATATCAGAGTTTTTTTTTTACCTGAAAATTTACAGTTGTTTGGTGGTGATTTTTTATATCTTTGAATAGGCGTGTTTTCGTAATGTAAATACATGTAATTAAAACACTGTAATGAAACACAGCAAAGATCTCAATGCGACCTAAAGCTAGAACACAAGAAAACCCAAACAGTGCCTTGATAAGCCGACCCATTATAAAAACATGCTTATTAAACTAAATTGAAAATTTTACAAAAAAAAAACAAAAAAAACGAAGATTTTCAGATAAAAAAGTTCTGCTTTTTTTCATATTTCTGCTCAAAATATAGATTGTGGGTTAAGAAATAGATCAGATCTAGCAGTGATTTGTTGAGTAATAAATTACATGTATTTGGAGGTCAGTTGTAAAGTAGATCAAATTATGAGCGCGGATTTATCTACTTACAACTGACCGACAAACTGTGATGATATTTTTCATATTTCTACTCAAGATTGTGCGTTAAGAAATAGATCAGATCTAGCAGTGATTTGTTGAGTAATAAATTACATGTATTTGGAGGTCAATTGTAAAGTAGATCAAATTATGAGCGCGGATTTATCTACTTACAACTGACCGACAAACTGTGATGATATTTTTCATATTTCTACTCAAGATTGTGCGTTAAGAAATAGATCAGATCTAGCAGTGATTTGTTGAGAAATAAATTACATGTATTTGGAGGTCAGTTGTAAAGTAGATCAAATCACGAGCACGGATTTATCTACTTACAACTGGCTGACAAACTGTAATGATATTTTTCATATTTCTGCTCAAAACATAGATTGCGGGTTAAGAAATAGGTCAGCTCTAGCAGTGATTTGTTGGGTAATACATCACTGTTTGGAGGTCAGTTGTAAAGTAGATCAAATCACGAGCGCGGATTTATCTATTTACAACTGACCGACAAACTGTGATTTATTATTCAACAAATCACGCACAAAAGCTGATTTATTTCGATTCTAACACGACGAAAAAGTAATTGTATCTTTCAGATTCTTCCAACTAACAACCATCGCATAAAGAAATCTCGCCAACAGTTTTGACTGTAACGCAGTTGTTTACAAGCATTTCTTACGTTGTTGACGCCAGAAAAACGACGTTACACCGTCTAACGCCGTGGAAATGAAGTTTGACGTCAGCAAAGCCTCAAAATGACGTTGAAACGGCGCCAGATAGCGTCGTGCGCTTCCGCCCAGTGATTTGTTGCAGAAAAAATCACTGAATGTAACCATTGGCTATATAGGCGAGGAGTGTTGGAATAATGTGTCAAGATTCTATTCAGCGTTACAAAACTGAAATGCGTTTGACAACTACTCTGCTCCTGCCACAGTATTGAATAACTTGATCCTGCCAATAACCATAGCTTTAAAAACAGTCTTTGGAGAACTAAGGGATCTTTTGCGTTACATGATGATTTATTAAATATTTTGCATTACGTGATGATTTATTAAATATTTAACAATATTTATTTTACGGTGGATCGCATATACCCTACTGAACTCCAATTAAATTAAGCCAATTCTTTCGATACCGAGGCACCTTTTTTTTTCTTTGAATCGATGCATATCTAATGGTATAGTTTCCACCAAAATTTATGATAAACGGGACAATTCAGATTTTGATATAGTCAATTTCCCTTTTCTAGATGGCGATGTCCCTCGGCGTACTTCATATGGGGTATACGCCTTGTGGACGGCGTTGTAACTTTTATTGTGGAAACACAAAAAACGAAGGAAGAAAGGGTTTTTACCAGTAAATGCTACACAGCGGTAGTCATGATAAAACTTGATATATTTCACATTTCAGCTCAAAACATAGATTGTGGGTACTTTTTAGAACCGCGTCGGCGAGGAGGTTCTAATTAGTATGAGTGTCCCGCAAAAAGTTTTGCCACTCGCTTCGGATTACTTCAGTGCTACGTTTTATCAAACATATTTTTATTACAAATCTTCAAAGTATTCCCTCTTTACTGAAACACATTTTTGTAACCTTTTTACCCAGTCACGAAAAGCAGTCACGAATAGTCTTCTTTTGGTATCTGTTGGAGACACTGATAAATAGTACTGCCAAGAGAACTTCTAGATGTATACTTATTTCCAGAAAGCATTTTCTTAAGCCTTGGAAATAAAAAGAAGTCACAGGGCTCAGGTCAGGTATATAAGGTGGATGGTTTAAAACTTTCACCTTTCCAGAAGCCAAAAAAGTCTTGACAACCCCACACTTATGAGACGATGCGCAGTCATGTAAAAGGTGGGCTACTGATCATCCTTTGTTTGGTCATTTCTTATTGTAAAAAGTAAATTGGTCAGTGTATATGACTGCATCTATTTCAATTTGAAATAACTCGGTCAGTTCGAAAGCAATTTGCACGAAATAAACGGGTATCATTAGCTATTCAACACACCTTTTAAGGGCAGTGAAGAATTTTAAAATATACCTGGGATAAAACTTAGGAAGCTTATTAGTGACAGAACGTTTTGCACGACCCTCGTACCCACAAAAAATGTTTTTGAGCAGAAATTAGAAAACAAAAATAATATATAGTGTATCCTTGTAAATCCCAGTTTACTATATAAAAGTGGGGTTTAAGTGTGTGTGTGGAGGGGGGGGGGAGGGGGTAGGGCGTCAAAATTATATGGGCATGCTTTCGTGATGTGCATACTTAGAGCATGTATAGAAAGATAATATAGAATGCACTTTCGAATCCACCGCAAGAACACGAAGGACTAGGTAGGATGTCTTTTTACGGAAAAGATCCGAACTTAGTGTGCTGTATTCCATGCATAGTCTGTCCTGAAGTATCTATTGTGTTCTAGATCCAGCATTGAAATATTTAGGTGGCGCCCTCAGATCCATATTTAGACGGTAAAAAACTGAAAGAGGAAATGGTGCTGGCTTTTTATGTTATCTGGAAGGTCGTACCATGCTCTGATATAGAACGAAGAGCAGAGATGAAGAAAAGATTTGTGTTTGCATGGATAGACCGGATATAGTTTGTGTTTCTCAGAACATAAATAGTGCGTTCTTGTACAAGAGGAGGTAAGTAATTAGGTCAGGGAATATGCGGAAGGGAAAGGGTAGAATCCACTGACGTCTTTGAGCAATGGCATCGCACCAAACTTTATCATACAGTTATGCAGGCTCTTAATTTCATAAATACTTATTATGAAGCTACAAACAACTGAACATGACGCAAAATATTTATATCCATACAATAAAGATATATTGCATTGACATCGGTGAATTTTACCCCGCGATGGGATCTCAAAGTACGCTTGCAAAATCGCATCCTTTGATATACCTGCTCGGGACAGCATTCACCAATATAGGGATCAAACATGGTTTTTCATGTATTAACATTCGCCAGGTGCCGTGGGAGGTGTTGAAAACTGAGGCCGAAGGTCGCGGTTTTCAACACCTCCCAAGGGACCTGGCAAATGTTAATGCATTGGAAAATCATGTTTGATTGCTATTATTGCATAAAAACTGAAAACATTTGCTACATTTTACGTTACTTCTTGTTCTATATTGTTTCGTCTTTTCACCGATGTCTCGCAAGCGTAATTTCCACGGACTATGCTCCTTCTAGGCCCGGGCGGTACACATTTTGTAACGGCAGCAAATCTATGCCCCGGTACGATCATATTGAAAGTTCCGTAGCCGTGCATTAACAGCGCGTGAATTGCCTTGTTAATACACGGCTTTTTGCCGGTTAATGCACAACTGTTAATAACGTGTGCCACTACGTTTTATTCAATAATACCAGTGCATTAGCCCTGTAATATATCAAGTAATGGCAGCATGGTGGGTCATTTGTCTCTGAGTATAGGTCTTGGGCAAAAATGGTCCTGATTGAGATTTAAGCCTGTTTCATGTTACCCCTTAACTCCCTGTAATTTAAGCCATTACGAAAACATGCCTATTCAAATTTACTGAAAATTTTACCAAGAAAAATGATTTTTTTTTTTAGATAAAAAACTCTGATAATTTTAATATTTCTGCCCAAAACACAGATTGAGGGTACTCGTTAGAACCGCCTCGACGAGGCGGTTCTAACGAGTACCCACAATCTATGATTTTAGCAGAAATATGAAAAATAATGTATACCCTTGTAAACCCCAGTTTTACTGTATAAAAGTGGGGTTTAAGGGGGTCAAATTAAATGTATATAGTTATGTTTTCGTGATGAAACAAGAGCAGACGCTGATCAGATCTAAATCTGCACTGTTTGCAAATGCCCAAAATGTCCAAGTCCAGGTTTTACCGATAACACCTCCATGAACAGCCAAATGATGTCACAGCGGCGAGAATGGCGCGGCTATTAATAACCGTTACTTGTATTTCGTCTAACACGCGGTTTGATAACATTGGTCAATGACAACTACGCGTACAACTACCTGAAGGAAATTGGATCAATAAATACTGTAGTATATATCGACGAACAAAAATGCCCGGATCAGACTACTGGGTAGCGCATCCTGATCTTGGCATTCGCTGTTCGCATATAATATTAGGGCTTTTTCCCACGTTGTGCATTATAACTATCGATAGCGCTAGACGTAAAATTTCTTACCGATGTTATATTTTGACGACACCTAATGGCTCTCAGAGGAATGTAACAGTTAGCTAGAAAATTCAATATTCCGCTTAAATCCGTTTCCTGTGGGCTCGTTTGATTCGCCTTCTGGTTTGGGTTCATATAGACCTTTGCCATTTCCCAGGGATCAGTTGGCCACAGTCGAATGTCCGCGTTCTTCCAGTTTCCTGCGCTGAATGTGAAACCTTTGTAACACAGACTAACAAGAGCATCGATATAACTCTGACATCCGGAACATTTACAATTCATCTCCCAGTTATTCCCTACTTTAACCACTTTTGGGTGTTGACACATATCATTTTCCGAAGACTTGTCTTTCAGATTATCTTTTACGTATTGGTGTAAGACATTGCTTCTTTGCAAAGCAAATGATTCAATGCTTTCTTTAGCGAGTCCTAGACATGTGGATGATTGTACCCATCGAATGTAGCCCTCGTCTTCTAAATCCTTCTCAACATCTGCCATTATTGCTTCAACTGATGTTCATAACAACGCTCCTGGAATATACAAAAAAGATAGTTTATGGTTGACCATAATCGGATTAAAACCAGGCACCGAAGTTATAAAACTTTTTTTCGTGCTCAAGTCAGCTGAACATTACATTTTCCTGTTTATAGATCTGAAATTACTAACGTTTGCAAATTCTTTCTTGCTAAAAATAGCTGAGCATGAAATATTTACTGCCAATAAATATGAAAATGCCAACTGTTGCTGGCAACTTTCATATTCATAAGCAGAGAAAATTTCACACTTTGCTGAGTTCAGCACGAAAAAATGTTTTATAGCTTCGGAGCCACATCTTATCAACAAAATCTGGGAAAGACCAGTTAAAGATGACTGTCACCATCACATAACATCGGAAAACCGAAACGTCTATTACTAAACTATATAATGTGGTCAAAGAAATAAGACTAAAAACAGCTTTTTTAACGTTTCGACATCACGTCTTCTTCAGAACTAAACTCCATTTTGAAAAATCTAAGACAGCCAATTAACCCGTGATTTTCATACCGCTTTCGGTTTGGTTTACAACATGGCGATGTTGGTAAGTACGAACTGAAAGCACCAATTAAAGGTCACCATCACCATCAAATAACCTCGGAAAAAACAAACGTCGATTTCTAGACTGTATGAAGACAGCCAATCAAACAGTGTTTAACATACCGCTTTCGGCTTGGTTTACAACATGGCGACGTTGGTAAATTCAACTGAATTTGTTGTGAGAGAAAGTTCGAATGAAAGATTTTAAACACCAGCTGCAGCTGAGTTTTGACTATTTGATCAAGGAACAAGATTATGTCGGCATACTCCCGATAGGATATGGCAAGTCGCTCCTGTATCAGGCTTATCTGCATACAGAGAAGACATTTTTTTTTTCAACAACATCACCTTATCTTCTTTGATCTTTGTCGGCGCTATTTAGAGTTTCTGTAGCAGTTAGAATGTTTTCTATTGTTAATATAGCAAATGTGTTCGTTGGATTCTTCTACGGAGGATACGATTTTAATTATATTGCGGTGGACAAGGTATGTCCCGACGAACGTTAGTTGAATAAAGCTAATGCTTTTGATAGCAAAGCATTGTTTTTAATTTGATTTCATCAAAATCAAATGGAAAATTTCTTCAAAATGTTACAACGACGTTACAACAAAACGATATGTTAAGGCGTTTTATATAGATCTGCACTGTTTCTCATGTAATATTTTCAATCGGCATAAAGCCCTGACAGGTAAACAGCATACACAAGGCTATCGATATCATAAATTCCGTAGAGCTTTTGTTTATTTTTATCGCCCGGTACCGGCATTCCGAACCGATTGGTACAAGTACAATGGAGAGGCTATTTACAGTAAACTGTCAGTAGAAAAATACCGTTAAATTGGTTACCTACAGTCAACTGTCTTTAGCCAAAAAAAAAAACAACAAAAAACAAACAAACTTTAAACTTTAGAATGGTTACCATTTATTAAACATAAATTCAGCTTGAAAACACTTCTGGAGCATACAATACCGGAACCAGTTCTACGCTGACCTAGTTTGTATTATTTTTAATCTTGTTGGGAAATCAGATTTTAGTAGAATTTATAAGAAATAGTACCCATATTAAAAGGAAAGGACATAACATGGATGTTATGCGACAGATTGTATACTCAGTTTCTAACCTAATCATGCTTGATATCTGCTTTCCTCTTTAACTGCTAGACAGTAGGTCGGGTCCTACACTCTATAAACCGTTCATTAAAGATTTGAAGTCTGATGTTTTGTCTTTGTTCGGGCGTCTGAATTACGTTCTTCTTCTTTTTTTTTTTTTTTTTTTTTTTTTTTTTTGTGATGTTTCACTGATTGAGTTTGGTGGCCTGTTACAACGTAAAATGTAGAAAAACTTCTGTAGTTTGCGTTGATGTTAACACTATATGTAGATGGGTAGAAATGTTCATATTTTTGTTTGATGTCAACACAGAATGTAGAAATCGTCTACATTTAGCGTTCGTGAATGCAAAATGTAACAATTGTTACTTTCTGCGTTGAAAGATAGGATAGATCCCAGTTTATACAACGTCGGCTCAACGTCGACGCAACGTCATGACGTTGCGTCGACGTTGAGGCGACGTTGTATTTACGTCATGTGTCTGCTGGGATACGCTTTAGGTCAACTGCACGAAAAAAATACCTCTGTATAATACATCAGTTATATCATGACCGATTCAGCCATACCCAGCAGACACATAACATGGAAATAACGTCGATTCAACGTTGATTCAACGTCTTAACTTTGAATCAGTGTTGACTCGAAGTTTTTTCAACGTTGTGTGCTTGCTGGGTAAGACGAGTATTACGAGTCTTCGTATTTGAAATTCAAAGCCCTCGGACAGACCAAGATCTCTCTCACTCTCTCTCTCTCTCTCACTCTCTCTCTCTCTCTCTCTCTCTATTTGACCGATCAACCGACCGACCGTCCGTCCGTTCGTCCATCTGTCCGTCTATTTGTCTGTCTCTCTGTGAGTCATATCAATAGAGTCACCATAACACAAATCAAGCATCCGTTCATCCTGTCAATACTCAACCGTCATGAACTGTCCAAAAAATGAAAACGAATTTATCAAAAAGTACACTGATCTAAATCAGGACGAACTGACAGAATGAAATATTGATGAATCAGAATTAGCCGAGAAAAGTGACCAAAATGAGAGCGAACTGACTAAAGTACATTCAAACTACGACATACGTTACAAAGCAACGAGAAGCGGAACAGCCGGCTTCCTCTGCCATAAGAGCTGATCACAAATTAGCCAGCGCACGACAAAACCTAACCGGCCTCGGTGGCTCAGTTGGATGCGCCATCCGACTGGAGACCAGGAGGTCGCGGGTTCAACCCCCGCCGAGGTCGGCAACATTCTTACGTGGAGATTGATCATGAAATATTTTCTACGGTCATTCTCTCCCTTCCGCTGATTCAAGAGGGGCAGTTGTCAGTTTCTGGCGAAAAAATGTGCACAATACTGGTTAACCGCTTAGAGGACTAAGCCTGCCCAGTAAACGTATGGTTAGGTAAACTGATCGCGCTCGACATAACCCTATTGGGTTGACTGGGCCGTAAAACCTCAACACAAACACAAACAAATGACAAAACCTACATAAGCAGATAATTATTATGTTAAAGTAGGTTATTACAGTCGACTCTCGTTATCTCGAATTCCAAGGGACTCTCTGAAATACTTCGGGATATCCGTACCTCGACATATCAGATTTGCAGAGTTCAGGAAAAAATAATTCGATTAACCACATTTAATAAATATATATGAATTGGACTCGTGAAGTAAGAGATATATTGAAAATATTGTGGAAAAGAGGGAGAAATTGCTCCTTAGGAGCAATTTCTCCTCTTTTCCACAACATTTTTACATGTTGTTAGATTTTCATGTTTAGGCAGGGACCAGATTTTCACTTCGAGATAAGCGAGTTCGAGATAGCGAGAGTCAATTGTATTATGTTTTTCGTTTCTTTTCTTTTTCCTGTTCTTCGTCATGTTTCTTATGTTTGAACACATAAGGTTCTGCTTTCCCTATATTGTAATCTACTATAAAAATTAGCATACATTGGTAGATATGTCACATGAATGTAACATATTTACAAACTTATACCCTTATCAGATACATTTATTTGCACGTATGAGGAGAGGAACGTCATAAGCAATTTGCTTTCGTTCCAATCCTAGTATTTTGTATGTTGTTATATTCATTGATGTGCCATTAACTCTGAATAAAATATGTTTAAACTAAAGCCTACGTAACGACATGTGCGCCCAGCGAAGACTCAAATCAGCCTGGGCATCCGCCCAGTCTGATAAGTCTTTGCTATCCGCAGGAAGAAAGCTTCGGCTTTTAACCTACCCATTGAGCGTATAGCGAAGATTCTGATCTGAGTCTTCGCTGGGCGCACATGCCATTTTGTTGGTTTTGTCCTGCCCTGGCTTACACTAGGCTATCAAACAGAGGTACAGACAGCTCGTGCAAGTTGCTGGACGAGTTATGGTGGCATAGGTCAAAATAAAGGCTAGGGTATATGTAAAACAGATCACCATGGCGTCTATCTGGTATCCATGACGAAAACATGCCTATGTAATTTTGACCCCCTTCAACCCCACTTTTATATAGTAAAACTGGGGTTTACAGGGGTATGCCTTATTTTCTCGGCGAGGCGGTTCTAACGAGTACCCACAATCTATGTTTTTAGCAGAAATATGAAAACTATCAGAGTTTTTTATCTGAATTTGTTTTAGTTTTTGGAGGTGAAATTTTCTATATATTTGAATAGGCGTGTTTTCGTAATGCAGTGTCAGGGCAAATTAGTGCATCAAAATGGCGGCTCTTGCGCAAATATACATTACGAAAACATGCCTATTCAAATATACTGAAAATTTTAGAACCAAAAAAATGAAAATTTTCAGATAAAAATTTCTGATATTTTTCATATTTCTGCTCAAAACATAGATTGTGGGACTCGTTAGAACCGCCTCGATGAGGCGGTTCTAACGAGTACCCACAATCTATGTTTCTGAGCAGAAATAAGAAAATAATGTATACCCCTGTAAACCCCAGTTTTACTATATAAAGGTGGGGTTTAAGGGGGTCAAAACTATATAGGCGTGTTTTCGTGATGAATATTCATGCTAAAATAATCCAAAACGTGATTTTAGCACTTTAATTCTCCCCTTGAAAGGCTGAATATACACAGAAATTGTTTGTATGGAGGTAAGATCAAAATAGTTCATGTGAAAGCAGAATCGTTGGCGACATTTCGGTCTGATCAGGGTGGGATAGGTGAGGGAGGGTAGGATTTGTGGATAGGTGGAAGAGAGTAGGGTTTGCTTTGTAGAACTTGGCGTATCATCATAAACCTTACGGTTATGCCAATTCAGAAGCGTGTAGAAACTCAAATCTCTGCACCATCTTATGATTATAAAAAAAAAAAAAAAAAAAAGAAAATGGCGTAACTGGTCTCACCAGAATGACGCAATAGGCCATATGACCCACGGGCAAGATCAGTACAAGTCCCACTGTTACTTCAGTCATTATAAAATTTCTGTCTTGATTCCTGGCTATTGCTTCAAAATATCGGTACTCTGATATTGGTCGCGCCATGCGAAAATGTGTCTTCGGGGATTTGCGCATCAGCGCAGTTTAATCAGGGCCTTCACTGTCCGCATGCACTTCCGCACAGTCTGATCAGGGTCTTCACTGTTCGCATACACAAATTTGATACAATAGAATTTATCAGAGGAGAGCAAATGCCCGGCTGAAATATTGCACATGTTGCGCATGCTCGAAGGCACTTTTTCGCTTGACACGGCCCATATATGAGTTTGTGCTTTGTGTCAGTTGAGCAATCAAAATATTGCGCTTGTCCTGTTGTTGAACAAGTCCTTTTCCGCCCAGTCGCTGCAAAGATCTTTACAAAACAGATGCTTAGACTTGGAATAACTCCTAGAAGTGTCACAGACTTGACTTGTTACAACGACATTTCACAAGCTATAAAAGAGTTTTTCGAGCTGGAGGCAATTTTGTTCTAATAAAAATATATGTATCACTTAACCCTTGTCATGCTGAATAAATAATTTTTAGCCAATCAGATTACTTTATTCATATTTTTGACAGAAATTCAAATATTTAATTACAAACAGTGCAGATCCAGATCAGTTGGCTTCTTGGATGTACACTGTTTGCTAAGACAGGGCATGACGTGTTCAGCAAGAGAAGGGTTAAGAAGCCACAACCGTGATTTTAATGCAAATGTATATCTGAAATAATCGCGGGTTTCTTGATGATGTACTGATACTACGAAATTAACTTCAAGAAAAGCAGATATCCTGGGGAAATTTTGTTTGATTTCGTCTGCTTTCTACAAACCATTTTATTTATACAGTATAACCTCAATGGCTCGAACCCGGATGGCTCGTTTACCATGGATGATTCGAACTCGTTTTTCAGTCCCTTCAAAACCCTTCCAATAGCTCAAGAAAACAAATATTTAGGGACTTTTTTCCTTATTTGATCATGGAATTGTATGTTGTGTGTACTCATTAGAATCGCCTCATCGAGGCGATTCTAATGAGTACACTCAACATACAATTATTGTGTAGAAAATCGAGAAAAAATCCCTAAATTATCGCTATTTGCTTTCTGACCTGGCACCATGATAAACCCTCAGTGGCTCGAACTGCCCATGTCTCGAACAATTTTCTATGGTCCTAAAGATGTTCGAGCCATTGAAGTTCGACTGTATTTCGGGTATAGCAATTAAACTTCTATTGCAGGTTTCTTCCACCTTCGCGCCCACCCCCACCTTCCCCGTGCTACAATGAAAGCCTACAATTCTGATTCTGCAAGTGTGACCAAAACATACCGAAAGTCATAAAACTCGCAGCAGAAACTTCAATTGCTGAGCATATTTGGGACCATGAAAGTGTGTTCTACACATGGATAGTCAGTTCGAACCACTGATGGTTTGTCACAGCGCCATGTCAGGAGGCAAAAGGGGATGATTTAGGGCTGTCTTTTCGGTGTTTTATAAAATATAGTAGAACTTCAATGGCTGGAACCCCGATGGCTCGTTACCATGGATGAGTCGAACACGTTCTTGAGTCCGCAGGGATTTCCTCCAAATACGATATACGGATAATTTAGGGAGATTTTCGTCTTTTATCTTGCAAATGTATGCTGTGTGCACTCATTAGAATCGCCTCGATTGGGCGATTCTAATGAGTACACACAACATACATTTATAATATAGAACACCGAAAAGACATGCCACAATTATCTCCATTATGCCTCCTGGTATGGCACTAATAGTAACCCTCCGTAGCTCGAACTACCGCTGTCTCGAACAAATTTTCATTGTCCCAAAGGGGTTTGAGCCATCGAAGTTCGACTGTAATAGTATGTTGAGTGTGCTCATTAAAAACGATCCAATAAGACGTCTAATGAGTGCACACAATAAACATATCTATGCTAAAAGTTCGCTAAAATGTCCCTGCATATACGTTTTCTTGAAGCTATCGGAGGAACTTCTTGTGGACTGAAAAACGACTTCGAATAAGCCATGGTAAACGAACCATTTTTGTTCGAGTCATTGAAGGTTTAGTGCAGTTGTCTGGGTTCATTTTTTTTATCTGTAAACGAATCAAAGATGTAGACGCAGTGATTATCTAGTCAATTATATTCTTGTCTATTTTAAAAAGAATGTCTATTCATTACATTGTCAAACATTCATTTGCATATATCAATGTCGCACGTTCATTTTCTTAAAGAAGTAATTAATTTCTATTTTCGTCTGTCAAATTGCTTGCGAACGCTTGACTGCTTTTTTTTATGTCACTTGGAAAGATGTCCATTTCAATTCGTTGTTTCGGAGTATCTGCTAATTAACATTTCTGTTTATTAATTTCGTCTCTGAAAACTATTTAAGGGGTATACTCAATGGATACACTTTCTGTTGCATGGTCATTTTCCAAAGAAGTAATTAATTTCTATTTACGTCAGTTCGCTTGGAACGCTTGACTGTCACTTGGAGAGATGTTCATTTCAATTCATGGTTTCGGAGTACCTGATAATAAACATTTCCGCTCATTAATGTCTTTTCTGAAAACAATTTAAGGGAAATAATCAATTGATTCACGTACAAGGAGGCAATTGTAACAAGTTCTTTACGCCCCTGCCGAAAAGGTCTACTCTGAAAGGAAATAATGTGCATCCTCCCTGGGTGGGGGTCGAATTCTTTCCTTTTAGAATAGATCCCATTTCGCATTACGAAAACACGCCTATTCAAATATACTGAAAATTTTACCACCAAAAAATGAAAATTTTCAAATAAAAAATTTCTGATGTTTTTCATATTTCGACGAGGCGGTTCTAACGAGTACCCACAATCTATTTTTTATGAGCAGATATAAGAAAATAATGTATACCCCTGGAAATCCCAGTTTTAATACATAATAGTGGGGTTTAAGGGGGTCAAAATTATATAGGCATGTTTTCGTGATGAGAAACTGTAGATCCCATTTCGGAAACGGATACATCACGAAAACACGCCTATGTAATTTTGACCCCTTCAAACCCCACTTTTATATAGAAAAACTGGGATTTACGGTGTAGATATTATTTTTCTTATTTCTGCTCAAAAACATAGATTAAGGGTATTTGTTAGAACCCCCTCGCCGAGGTAGTTCTAACGAGTACCCACAATCTATGTTTTGAGTAGAAATATAAAAAAATATCAGAATTTTTTATCTGCAAATTTTCTTTTTATTATTTTTTTTTTTTTTTTTTTTTTTTTTTTTTTTATTATTTTTTTTTTTTTTTTTTTTTTTTTTTTTTGAGGTGAAATTTTCTATATATTTGAATAGGCGTGTTTTCCTATTAAATGAGATGTACAGGCATGCAAACCAGGAAGACACAAAAAGTTACGGAACGTCAACTATGTGTACCCAGTCCACTTATATAAAGTAACTTCCTAGAATTCCCGGGAGCACTTTGTCGTGTTCTTTCTAAAAATAGCACACCAAAAAATTCACCTTAAGACGAACAGGCGGTGGTTATATATTATATACCTTACAAAAAATCCTTGTTACTGTCTCTTAATAGTCCAACAAGTTAGATAGATGCATGCGCCCATTTATTTATTACTGGTTTTCGACGTCTAACATAGATCTTGTGTATTTCACCATCGCACTTCTAAAGTTTGGTATAGGCTGTCTACCCATTGTATTGTAAGTCAGTTTTATGTCTAAGATCATAAATAGTTGAAACCTGTGAAAAAAAATGACATCTTACCTTTCTTGTTGTCAGAATATTCCTAATGAAAACACGCCGTCACTGAAATCACTCATGTAGCCGCCATTGTATACAAAACATAGTCACGTGACATTGGTTAAAAAAAAACAAAAAAAAAAGAAAAGAAAAAAAAAACAAAAAAAAAAAAAAAACATTCTTTTGTCTTTTTTTTTCATAAAAATTGTGAATGAAGAATGAGAGATGAGAGAGGGAAAATAGAATACGGTGAGCGATGCAGTCCTCACTATCTATAGTCAGTCAAAAATAGGAAAGATGTCCTTACGAGTAATGTAGCATACATGTATTTTAAAAAATAGCAAGGGAAAGACAAGGAGTTTATACAGGGGAGGTTGGGGAGGGAGAGAACAGCTGACCGAGGTAGACCTCACTATCCACAGTGAAAATGGGGAACGATGCAATTACGGATAATGTAGCATATTAAAAAAAATAACAAGGGAAAGACAAGGAGTTGGTATAGGGAGGGGCGGAGTGGGGAGAGAACGCGCTGACCGAGGTAGTCCTCACTATCCATAGTGAAAATGGGGAAAGATGCCAGTACGGATAATGTATGAAAAAATGCAGCCAAAATGAGGGTATAGTTGGATATTTACCTCTGGAATCCAACGTATGCAACTGACCAAACACAGCTTACTTGAAAACGAAAGTAGATATGTTATTCTTCACAATCAAGCACTGCCAAATTTTTATACTCACGAAAGTTCATGGCGTAGGGGTCACGGTGGGAAAATGTATGCACATGGAGATTTTTTTTTTTTTTTTTTTTTTTTTTTTTTTTGCGATTTGATCTAGCATTTTTGCCTCCTTTCTCTGTCTTTTTCCTCCCTTTTCTTTTGCTTTTCTTGTGCATTCCGTATGCTGGGCCGTTTGTGCCGCGCTTGATTGGTATTGAGGAGGCTGCCTTACGAAGGTACAACGGTAAACCGAACATTTTTGGTTTGAAATTTTCTGAGCAATTTTCATTTGTTTTTCCGAACTACATGTAAAAGCATTAAAGAAGTTGTTTTTATTCATTTCTTTTTCTTACTTCGGAAGCCTTTCGCGCCCTTCCTTTACATGCTAGAGGGTTTCCGTTCATACTATTAATACTTCGCATACTACCGTATTTTATCGTACTGTAACTCGAAATCTCGCCGAGAGGGTCGTTCAAACAGTGTTGGACAGCAATTACGCATAAATACGCTACCGCCGTCGAAAGGATATATATAAGAAAAAATAACAAGAGAAAGACAAGGAGCTGGTACAGGGGAGGCGGCGGGGTTTGGAGGAGAGCATTTGAGACCGTCCTCACGATCCATAGTGAAAAGTCGGGAAAGATGCCTTTACGAATAATGTAGCATATTAAAATAATAACAAGAATCTAAGACGTTTCGCTGCATATATATATATATATATATATATATATATATATATATATAGTCGAACCTCGTTATCTCGAACTCGCTTATTTCGAAGTACCGCTTATCTCGAAGTGAAAATCTGGTCCCTGTTTTAACATGAAACTATGACAACAGGTAACAAAATAATGTGGAAAAGAAGAGAAATTGCTCCTCAGGAGCAATTTCTCATCTTTTCCACATTATTTTATATATATATATATATATATTTCTAACTTCAGCAGTCAAATTACATATTCACTTGTTAAATGTGGTTGTTCAATTAATTGTTTTCCTCACTCTCTCAACTCTGAAATGTCGAAGTACGGATATCTCGAAGTGTTTCAGTGAGTCCCTTGGAATTCGAGATAACGGGAGTCGACTGTATATATATATATATATATATATATATATATATATATATATATATATATATATATATATATATATATATATATATATATATATATATTCATACTCAGTGTTTCATTTATGGGAGAGGGTGGGAGATGGCGCATTTTAGAGACAGTCCCATATGAATTACGATTGCCTCATTTTCTATGAAAATATCGTCCTAGTGCAAATTTGTAGTCGCTCGGCAACTAATATAAACATATAGACAAAAAGCTCCTATCTCGAAAACATACCTTTATAATTTTGACCCCCTTAAACCCATTTTTATAAAGTAAAATTGGGGTTAAGAGGGGTAAAAATAATTTTCTTATTTCTGCTCAAACACATAGATTGTGAAATATGGAAAATATCAGAAATTTTATCCAGGGTAGATGGAGCTTGAGGGCTCCATCTACCCTGGATATTGCTGCACAGATTTGGTCAACAGCTATGCAGAAGCAGTAATTCAAGTGTCTTATGTAGCCAACATTTTTCTATAGAGCCAGTATATTACAAACAAATACTCAAAGACTGTTTTTTTTTTCTCTCATAACAGTTGTCATATTACCAAACTTTACTTGTGAAAACACAACTACTGAAAAACTGCCACACTAAAACGTAGTGCTACCCTCCTGACATTTATAGAAACATTTCCGAGTCTAAAACTTTAACCATTTGCCAGAATCGACTGAAATTTGGCAGATAGCTTGAGGGCACCGTGATACATTGTATATAAACTTTATCAGAACCGGCAAATGTCATTTCTATAACTGCTTAAACTTTGGTAAAGAATTTGCGCTATTTTTTATTTATTTATTTTTGAAAATGCCCCTATTCGGCCGCCGTGAAACCTCTTCCCGCTTTCACTATATTATAATTCATATTCTCTGATCTTTTAAAATATCTGAGAAATGTGGATTTAATTTGAAATAATGATGATGATGGTTTGGTATTTCCTCAGTATTAATTCATATTGAGACGACTGTAGAGTGATAATTAAAGGCTCTGTGTAATGAATCGCCGTTCAATTATAGGCGAAATTCCGCTTCTAGCGGAATTTGAGCCCGGAACCTCGTGATCCAAGGCTTACAAATACAGTCGACTCTCGTTATCTCGAATTCCAAGGGACTCTATAAAACACTTCGAGATATCCGTACTTCGACATATCAGATTTGCGGAACTGAGGAAAGCAATTAATCGAACAACCTCCTTTAACAGAATGAATATGTAATTTGACTCTAAGTTAGAGATATACTGAAAATATTGTGGAAAAGAGGAAAAATTGCTCCTTAGGAGCAATTTTTCCTCTTTCCGCAATATTTTGTTGCCTTTTGGTAGATCTCTGTGTTAAAACAGGGACTAGACTTTCACTTCGAGATAAGCGGTTATTCGAGATAAGCGAGTTCGAGATAACGAGAGTCGACTGTACCAATGTGACGGACGGCGCAGTTCGCCCCTCTGACAGACGGCACAAAGAAGCTAATTAAAGGTGCTCAAACTTTCACATCATCATCTCTTTACAGACAAACCCGTGGTAATAAACATTCCCATATTTTTGGTTACAAACAAGTCTGCATAACTTTATTCGCATAGGCCGCCATCTTTGTTGTGCCAAATGACAGCTTGAGAATAGCCCCTCTGTGGTAAGTAGAACCGCGGCTAAGATCACTTTATGTTCAAAGATTACTATAGAGCGCCGATTTCTGGTGGCCTCTCACAGCTTAATATACTGGATGGTGGCGTGCTTCAGGAAAAAAAAGTGAAGCTATTCCCTCAATTTTCTGAGCAATTTTCTTTTTTTTCCGAACTACATGTAAAAGTATTTAAGAAGTTGTTTTTGTTCATTTTTCTTTGACGTGAATATTGATAAAAATTCAATGACATCACCCATCTTATCAGTAGACGTTACGCGTTAAAAAGGGAAACAACTTGGATTATACTTCCCCAAGGCAAGGAGCCTATGAGCTCGACCAAGGCAATACAAGGAAACAACTCAATCACCAGACAGCTTTATGTTGGCAGGAAATACCAATCATGTTCTTTCAATATTATTATTATTATTACGGAGTGGCTATTTGCAGTCGACTGCAAATAGCCAAAAAATGTTAAAATGGCCATTTGCAGTCGACTGCAAATAGCCAAAATACGTTAAAATGGCTATTTGCAGTCGACTGCAAATAGCCAATAAACGTTGAAATGACTATTTGCAGTCGACTGCAGATAGCCAAAAAACGTAAAACTGGCTATTTGCAGTCACCTCAAATCTTTGCAATTGATACATGCAGTCAGCTCCAAATAATGTCTAAGAATGGTCAAATAATGATGTGTTTAAATGTATTTTCATTTATTTTTGAGCATGTTAAGCATGTAAGTGGTATGTAAACCATACATTTAGAGTGTTACTGATTTCACAACATAAAGTAGAAAACGCATTACTGTTCTCCTTCAAAGATTGATTTTCTGTTTATTTGGTGTTGTTTTACGAGTAAAATGGGAGGAAAAGAGATGAAAATAATGAAAACCTCTTGTGTCGCAGATCGGTAATATGTACCCGCTGTCGAAATTTATCTTTTCTGACAGTTTTTAGAGGACAACATAGCTGATATATTGTACGTTCCGACACAGTGATGTTCAATATCTAGGCTCATTAGAGTTAAGCTCAATATGCATACGAGGTTACAGTTCTTTTCGTCATCTGTAGCAATATAAATGCCGATGCGCGGCCATCTAGAGGACCTAGATGTCTGATCATTGGGCTAAACCTTCATCTCATTATTTACTCCATGTGTGACAACAGCGAGAGCTCTAATGAGGTTTCGTAGATACGCTTTCGCTCCTTATCCTTAGCTGCAATACCATGTGATAAGTATCATTATCACGAGTTGGATCATATGGCATTGTACATTTTACAATTTTTAGAAGTGAATAAAACATGAAAATGTTTAACTGTTTTGCTATTTGCAGGACAAAGGTTTCTTACTTGTACTTTAAACATACAAGAATATCCATGTCGTCAGATTTCCGTTTCATTAGCACCGTTTACTTACGCACATTCTCACAAAAGTTTCATTTCTCTGATGACTATGGAACCCTTGGCATTAAATGATGCATGAAACAAGTAAGAAATCTTTGCCCCAGTCAGTTCCCTTGTCTTGTTTAAGCATCGTCGAGAGAAACCCTGTCTTTGTGGAGTTGGGGGGCAGTCCGGCCTACAACCTACCATTCTCATATACAACCATCTTGGAGAATAACTAAACCTTTGATCAGATTGCGCAGTCTGGTCTGGGCCATTGTTGTTCGTACATGTATGTAATCAGCAGGTTTTCTCACGACGAAAATAATTGGAACGATTCGCTTCGTCAGTAACATGCACGCTCGTCTAACAACCTATGTGATTAATAGGTAAACCCACTGCATAAAGGAAAAGAAGACTGTGAAGGGATATCATGTTTCTTATTTCTGCTTGAAAACATAGATTGTGGGTGCTAGTGGAAACAGCCAGTAGAAATCCAGGTACTGGCACAATGCTCAGACACAGCCCATGCAAGAAGCATGCACAAACGCAGAAAACATAAAAATGGGGCTCTTAACGAGCAACAAAAATAATCTCTTCTCAAACAAGGTGATTAGACTACTAGAAAGCTCGAAACCAACATGCACAATGCAAAAGTAATAACAAACATGATTTGCAAAAAGGAACCCGTTCCAGGTCCGACACAAAACCAATGTGAAAGTACTTGATATCCTTTCCAAAAAGTCTGATGTACATTATAAACACATCTGTCCCAAGCATTTACCGACACAGTTTGTTTGTAAGGACTTTTTCTGTAGTTAACTGCAAATAGTCAAATTAACGATTTTTGGCTATTTGCAGTCGACTGCAAATAGACTCTTCCTTATTATTATTTTCCGATAATAATCGTAGAAAGTAAGTATTTTAACAACTGTTTTGTTTTTGTTTGCGAATTCTGAAGCAGAACTTAGGCTTACTGTTATTACGGTACGAAATGATCTGCTACGAAACACCCCCATTACGAAAACACGCCTATTCAAATATATTGAAAATTTTACAACCAAAAAAAGGAAAATTTTTAGATAAAAATTTTGATATTTTTCATATTTCTGCTCAAAACATAGATCGCCGAGGCGGTTCTAACGAGTACCCATAATCTATGTTTTTGAGCAGAAATAAGAAAAATAATGTATACCCCTGTAAACCCCAGTTTTACTATATAAAAGTGGGGTTGAAGGGGGTCAAAATTATACAGGCGTGTTTTCGTAATGCGCCTTTATTACCGAGAAATATAAGTTCGTTCAGCTTTTACTAGGGCACTAGATAAGTAGAAAGAAAAGAAAACATACAGAATATTTAATGGGTGAGTTAATGCATCGCACCTTAAGGATTTTGTTTCCTTTGTTCATTTATTTTCTTATTATCAGCATCGAAGTATATAGTGTATAAAGCCTATATGTTTAAATGCAGAATTTATCGTTATTAGCGTTAGCAGGGATCTATGTTTGGGGTTGAGTTTATGTAGTTATTAGGAAGGTATTTTTCAGCTGAACGGATTGTTGAAATGCGGTATAGTAAATCTGGTGGCGGTAAACCGCCCCCAAAAGGGTCTACATCGTGAGGACAAGATAGTGTTGTACATATAAAACTCAACAAAAGCAGTGGCTATGTTTAAGAACTTGGTTTATGCGAGACTGCAAAGTACATGAAATTACAATAGAGAAGACCCAACTCTAGAGATCTGCAGAGACACAGCGATGAACCATCTATCAATATTTAGTGCGCAATGTAACATTCCCGGATCATCTGCCATAAATGAATCAGTTAATCCAACTATAATTGTTCGAGTCGACGTCGAAACCCGTATGTTAATGTATTGTTACATGCATCCAAGGAAATTTTATTCAGTTCTGAATATATTATTGTTATTATTATACTTGTCATATCTAAACAAGGAAATAAGGGGATGGGGTACTTCCATACAATGAATTTTGTCCGTATAGATATATGCCATCCACTCCCCCAATCCCCTACTCCCCCACCCCCGCCCCCACCATCCACCCTTAAAATGCCGACGCATTGAAAGACCATTCTTTTTTTAAACACGTCCGCACCAAGACACTTTCAAATTCTTTATTATGTTTATAATGGTCACTCTCCTGTTTTTTTTTTTTGTTTTTTTTTTTTTTTTTTTTTTTTACTTTTTTAACTATTTTTAATTAGGAAGGCTATCCTTTTTTCAGTTTGCTCAACGCTGAAAATCACCTTAAAAACCCTAATTTGTATACTTTCTCATACTAATCCCTTATTAAAGGACCTTGTTGTCTGCACCCCCCCCCCCCCCCACACACACACACTCCCTCCCATCCCCTCCACCCCCTCATCCCCTCCCCCACACACACTTTCGCTAACCCATGGACAGAGAGAGGTATAAAGTGGAGAGCTTTAGTATTGTAACTGTTTTCTTGTGAACTTGAAAATACATTCCTATTTGATATATCATTGATATCCTTATAAAGGCCGACTATACCACTGCCGAGGGTTTCGAAAAATGCAGCCAAAATGAGGGTAGGGTTAGATATTTACCTCTGGAATCCAACATAAGCAACTGATCGATCACATCTTACTTGAAAACGAAAGTAGATATGTCATTCTTTACAATCAAGCACTGCAAATTTTTTTACACTCACGAAAGGTCATGGCGCAGGGGTCACGGTGGGAAAATGTATGCTCATGGAGATTTTTTTTTTTTTTTTTTTTTTTTTTGCGATTTCATCCCGCATTTTTTCCTCCTTTCTCTTTCTCTTTCTCTTTCCCTCCCTTTTCTTTTGCAATTTCTTGCGCATTTCGTATGCTGGGCCGTTTAAGCCGCACTTGATTGGTTTTGACGGGACTGCGTTACAAAGGTACAACGGTAAACCGAACATTTTTGGTTCGAAAATTTGACCAATTTTTTCTTACTTCAGAAGCCTTTCGCGCCCTTTCTTTACCTGCTAGAGAACTCGTGTTCATAGTATTATCACCCTGCATACTGCCCTATTAAATGACACTGGAACTGGAAGATTGCTTATATTAATCTCGCCGTGAGGGTCGTTCAAAATGTGCTGGACAGCAATTACGCATAAATACGCTACTGCTGTCGAAAGGATATGAATTTTAAAAGAAATATCTCTTAAAATCTCGTAATAAGCTTGCAGATTTTGTCACCGAGCTGTAAATTCTGTTTTTTACACACCCATTCAATTTTTTCATTATTAATCAGGAGAAATCTAAATTATATTTTCCTTTCTTTTGTTTCCATCCGTTTCCGTAAAATTCTTTCTGAAAATTCAGTTCTTGTTTGATCGTTGTGACCTCAATTGACATCGGTAAGAAAGTAAACAATGGCGTGATAAACACTACTGGGACGTAACAAAGCTTAATTAAAAGTCAGTTGATACGCATTTTGTTTTCATAATGTTTTAAATGCTCTTAATTTAGCCAGAAAATGCAGCGCGACAGATTGTTGCGGTCCTCGTGCAAGAAAAATGACGGATTCTTTATCGTGGTTCGCGTTCCGAATAATAAATAAATAAATAACAGCATATAAATGTTAAATATAAACATCTGGAATGCAGAACTAGAGTGTGGGAGTAGAGCACAACGCGCTCAAGATGAGCTATTGTGATCACCCTGTGTCCGTCGAACGTCGTTCGTCGCCAACAATTTCATTCAATGACTTCCCCTCTAAACTACTGAGTAAAGTTTACCAAAGTTTACAAAAGTCCTTTATCAAAATTACTCCAATAGTTTTGTTCCGCTGAAAAAGATAGCTGTCAGGGCGAAAAACAGAAAAAGTGGCTATTGCCAATCGACTGTCAATAGCCGATTAATGTTAAAATCGTTATTGCCAATCGACTGGTAATAGCCGATTTACGTTATACGAGTAATCGCTATTGACAGTCGACTGTCAATAGCGATTTTAACGTAAATTGGCTATTGCAAGTCGACTGGTAATAGCGATTTTAACGTAAAGTGGCTATTGCCAGTCGTTTTCATACATGTATTAGAAAATTCATCCATTTTATTGTTACAGTAATGTTTCTATGTTTGTTCCTTTTTCTGTATCTCTGGAGAAATCCTCTTCTGTTCCGCGCTAAGTTGGAGTTTTTTTGACTGCAGTATCTTGTTGATTTAATTCGGACTTCTGTTTCTTAATGATTTTAAACACAGATATTTAGTTTATTGAAACACACTGGTAAAATATAAAGTTCAATATTATCCACGTCCAACGTCAAGCCGGGGGTACTGAATGTGGTGTGTTTACCATTGCTTTTATTGTAGCATTAGGGCTCGGTCTCAACCCTGCAAAGCTTTTGTTCCAGCAGGAGAAAATGTGGGACTATCTGACAGCATGTTTGGTAGAAAAGAAGTTTTCTAACTTCCCGTACAGTATAAACACTAACTGGAGGAAAAAGAAAACTATCATAATCAGGGAAAATATATTTTGCCTGTGCAGGGGTCTCTATGATAGTGAAATGGTTCAGTGCATCAGCTGCTCCGAATGGTTTCATTTTCACTGTCTAAAGAAATGTACTGCTTGATGTAATCAGGAAAAAAAAAACATAAAGTACGTATTCAAGTGTATTGAGAGCAATGCTTTTTCCTGAAGTTAGTGTTTACATTGACACGATAATTTTAGACAGTAAAATAATGATTAGTGTTCAATAGAGATTAGTCTACATTGTACATTCGAACTCGCTTGAAGAAGAGATTCGTACCTCCAGTAGCCTATCATGTTTCAAAAGCAAATTTAAAAAATCTGCGCACTGATTTTATAACGTTCCACATTTCTTTTTATGCGGGCAAGGATCAGAAACAATTGTAGCAATTTACACAATGACATATCTTAATCACCTATGCGATAGCCCAACCTGCAGATGTGGGTTTATAACAGAAGCTGCTAATCACTTTTTCTTCAATTGTACAAGCTATACGAACGAGCATGTTACACTATTTAACGAAATCCGAAATTACCTCACTATAAACAACGAAAAACTTCTTTTTGGGAATGATAGTCTAACAGACCAAGAGAACTCAAGTGTCTTTATCGCTGTTCAAACTATATCAAAAGCACTGGAAGATTTGCAGCTGTTAACCAATAATAACATCTATGAGTCATAGGAAATTTGTTAAAACTGAATTACGTTTGCTGTCGTTGTTGCCCTTCCCACTCTTGCCGGCTGATATACCTGACTACCTTACTACACATACTCACACAACCACACACACACCACATATAATAATGATAACAATATATATATATACAGTCGACTCCCGTTATCTCGAATTCCAAGGGACTCACTGAAACACTTCGAGATATCCGTACTTCGACATATCAGAGTTGAGAGAGTGAGGAAATCAATAAATTGAACAACCACTTTTAACAAATGAATATGTAATTTGACTCCTGATGTTAGAAAAATATATATAAAATAATGTGGAAAAGAGGAGAAATTGCTCATGAGGAGTAATTTCTTCTGTTTTCCACATTATTTTGTTACCTGTTGTCATAGTTTCATGTTGAAACAGGGTCCAGATTTTCACTTCGAGATAAGCGGTTATTCGAGATAAGCGAGTTCGAGATAACGAGGTTCGACTGTATATTCTTATTACTTCCAATTCTTTCAGCATTTACGCATAATATATAAACACTTAGATTGTTTTTTCTGTAGCTTAGTGATTTGCTGTTATTGTATTTACAATAGCTTATGTCTTTTCTCAGTTTAAAAATTGAATAATGTATTGTATATTGCTATTGTCATCTGATATATACATGCTTTTTTTTCCATTGTAAGGGAAGGGCCGTAACTAATGTTGTGAGAACTTGTGGCCCGACCCTTATGAATTTTGCAATAAATATAATTAAACTAATAAATTTGTACATTGGCTGTAGAAAACGGGAGTAATTTCTAGAAAGAGTTACCAAACTGATAAATAAGCGAACGCGTAGCACGAATTTGTTTATCAGATATGCAAGTTTCAAGGGATTTGTTTATGTATCTGCAAAAACAAACCTGAACAGGCTCCATTAACATTTGCAATTCAATAAGAATGTACAATATGTACTTATCTTTCTCTTCTGGTACGCATGCGCAACAACTAACTGAGGCTGATTATCTGAACATTCGTCTGATTCTGTACTGCATGTATAGCATGCGAACTGAGAGGGCAATAGTAAAACTGTGCATATGTGCAGGCTCGCAAGAGCATTCATTGGTCGTCACGTCATGTGCTGGTTTCCGGAGACGCTGAAGTGCATTTGTACTCATACTATCTAAGCAGCAAACAACAGATGTGCTGGTCAGACTGCGCGGATGCACAGACTAATCTACACTTTTGTTGTTTGCATGCATATGCAATCAGCAGGTTTTCTCAAGAAGTGCCTTTGTACTCATACTATCTAAGCAGCAAACAACAGGTGTGCTGGTCAGACTCTGCGGATGCACAGGCTGATCTACACCTTTGTTGTTTGCATATGCAATCAGCAGGTTTTCTCAAGACGAGGCTCAAATTGTTAATTACGTGAATGCCATTTTAAAGTTTTCTACATGCATGTAAGTATCTCAATTGAAGGTTTTAATGCCAATAAAACGTTCAAAAATATCTGTGTTACTTCCTTTAGAAAACAAAACCTCTTAGTTGTACACGTACGACTAATATATAAGTCATGGTACAATTATAAACCTTGTCTTCATATTCCAGCTACGGTATACGGACATTTTCCTATCAAAATTGGTTGGTCTGAAAAACTATTTCGAAACAAGGTGCATGTTACAAGAAAGAAGTCTAATCCTTGTTCGAACAGTCTGTGAATGAATTCAACCATATAATCACTAAAACATGCCTATATATTTTTGACCCCCTTAAACCCAACTTTTATATAGTAAAACTGGGGTTTACAGGGGTATACATTATTTGTCTTATTTCTGCTCAAAAAGAAAGATTGTGGGTACTCGTTAGAACCGCCTCGACGAGGGCGAGGCGGTTCTAAAGAGTACCCACAATCTATTTTTTGAGCAGAAATATGAAAAATATCAGAGTTTTTTATCTGAAAAATTTTCAGTTTTTGGAGGTGAAATTTTCTATATATTTGAATAGGCGTGTTTTCGTATTCTGAATCTTTATCAGGATCTTACAAGTCAAAATATTTTAATACGGGTGACTGGTAATAGCAGTTTTACGTAAAAATTTCTATTGCCAGGCATCTGTCACTAACGATTTTAACGTAAATCGGCCATTACCAGTCGACTTGCAATAGACGTTTCCAAAAAAAAAAAAAAAAAAAAAAAAATACAGCTCCTCCCAGACTAGAGGTCCTACCTCAAAACAATTTTACCGACATGTGTCCCCCTCTACCAAAATTGCTAAAAAGGTTTCACTCCATTGAAAAAGCTGTTACCAGAGCTAAAAATAGACAAAAATATTTAACTGACTTCCCCTCCGATACAGGCAAGTTTGCGAATTTAAAACCAAAATCACAGTAAAGGTTCGGCAGAAGAAGATAGCCACCAGAGCTAAAAATCGAAAACATCAGAACTATTTTGTTTTAAATAGGAAACGTAAAACTTCGTCAGCAGGTGGATAAAGATTCAGCGTACGCTGACCTTTTAGGGCGTCTCTTGATGTCACTGGACTGTCAAAGTATTACTACGCACTATTAGAAGCGTTTGTTTTTCTTTTTTATTTCTTTCTGTCTTTTTTTTTCTTCAGGTTTTCCCATGGAAACACCGGAATGTTATATAATAAACATAATATTAAATGGTGTTTTCGTGATATGAAAAATATATCACTCAGACTTGGCGGATTTCGCGTAAGCAATTCGTCCTAGCGGACTCTTCCTTTATGAGATATCCACTAAGCTTTCGGTAGCATCGTTTTCATATAAAGGAAACACGATATGATATTCTCTTCGTATGATCAAATCTAGTCAGAATTACGTTTACACTCCTATGTAAAATATTATATATAGGGGCGGATCCAGGATAATTTCTGAAGGGTTCGATTTTATCAAATTACCGTACTTGCATCACGTAATAGGACAGACAGGCCTGAGCAAACAGTGTAGACCCAGGTCAAAAGCCACAGAACGACAGAACCGAGGATGCCTTGGGGTTAAATATTTGCATAAATCATCGGGGACAGGAGATCTACCAAAGTTACTAAAATGATTGTCGTACTTTGACATTTGACCTTTTACGTCAAGGTCATGTTTGCTTCCTTGTGCATTTGTATGAGCCCCATACATTTGTATGGAACAATTGTTATGAATTTCAAACAACTTCTCCTCTGAAGCCGCTGAGCAAGATTTGCTCAAAATTTCATATGGAGCCTCCGTAGGTCAGGAGAATGAAAGATTTCTGAAAAGGTAGCAGCCGGCTGACCAAGATGGCCGTCATGCCCATATATGGTAAAAACATTAAAAATCTTCTTCTCCAGTATCCAGGATGCCATGGGCTGAATCTTTGCACAAATTATCAGGGATGGGAGATCTGCCAAAGTTGCTAAAATGATTGTCGTACGTTGATGTTTGACCTTTTTACGGCAAGGTCATGTTTGGTTCCCTGTGCATTTATATGAGCCTCATACATTTGTATTGGAAAATTGTTGAGAATTTCAAATGCCACTGAGTCAATTATGCTCAAATTTTATATGACGCCTCCTTAGGTCGGGGACAATTAAAAATTGCTAAGATGGTTGTGGTCCAGTCACCAAGATGGCCACCATGCCCATATATGGTAAAATCCTTTAAAAATCTTTTTTCTCCAGAGCCTTCGGGCTTAATCTGTGCACCGATCATCTGGGACGGGCAGTCTTCCAAAATTGCTTAAATGATGATCCTACTTTGACCTTTGACCTTTTTACGAGAAGGTCAAATTTGCTTCCTCATGCATTTGTATGGGCCCTATACATTACTATGGAAAAATGTTGAGAATTCATATTTAGGACATCTCTTCTAAAGACTAAAATCCATTTGGGTTGAAACTTCTTGAGGAGCATAGGGGCACCTAAGAAACACAAAATAGTTAAAACTAATCTGATAGAAATCTAAGATGGCTGCCACAGCATGCCCCCACCCCTTCGTAAATGGCATAATATCTGAGAAACCATTCAGATGCCCACCCATAAACCATATATATTGTTGTTCCTTATGATAAGATGCATTCATTGACATAGACAGAGTTCGCCGGTTATTTGCCACACCCTCTTCCAGTTCAAAAAAGGCCATATATCTCAGAAGCCGTTCAGATCACTACCCTTAACCATATAAACCCTTGCTTCTTATAGTAAGAAGCTTTCAGTGACAAAGACATGGTGTCCCCCAGGGTTATGCCCCTCCCCCTCAGTCATAAAAGGCATAATATCTTAGAAATTGCTCAGATAGCCGCCCCTAAACCATATATATTCTTGCTCCTTATGATAAGACACATTCAGTGACATAGACCGGGGTTCCTCCAGAGGTATGCCCCAACCCACTCCACGACATATAAGGCCTAATATCTCAAAAACCATTGGGATCCCCACCCCTAAACCATATATATTTTTATTATAGCCCCGCTGTGAAAAAGTGAGGCTATACTGGATTTGCCATGTCTTTCCGTAATTCCATGAGTCCATGGCTCCGTGATTCCATCATTTTGTTGTTCCGTTATTCCGTGACTGCAAAATTAACATGCATTTTGCTTAATTACTTTAATGTTTGTAGTCCTACTTCAATGAAACTTATACCACACTTGGTCCATAAGGTAAGGAAGGTGTAGTAGCAGAATAGTCACCAAGGGCTTATAGCTCTTGGAGTTATGTCCCTTGGTAGGATTTTCAAATTTTGCCATTCTTGAAAATTTTCGTAACAGATTTCTCAGGAACTGTGAAAGCTAGAAAGCTCAAAAGTATAAACATGGACAATGACTTGACGTATCGTGTTTACCGAAATAGGAGTCAAGGGTCCATAACTCTTTGAGTTATGTCCCTTGATAGGTTTTTAAAATTTAAGATGCATTTTGCTTAATAACTTTTATGTTTGTGCTCCTGCTTCAATGAACCTTATGCCACACTTGGTCCCTAAGGTAAGGAAGGTGTAGTGGCAGAATAGTTGCCAAGGGCCCATAACTCTTGGAGTTATGTCCCTTGGTAGGTTTTCAAATTTTTCCATTCTTGAAAATTTTTGTAACAGATTTCTCAGGAACTATGAAAGCTCGAAAGCTGAAATTTTATACAAACATGGACAATGCCTCGATATATGGTGTTTACTGTAATATGGGTCAAGGATCCATAACTCTTGGAGTTATGTCCATTGATAGCTTTTCAACATTTAAGATGCATTTCGCTTACAAACTTTTATGTTTGTGGTCCTACTTCAATGAAACTTTACCACGCTTGGTCTCTAAGATAAGGATGGTGTAGTAGCAGAATAGTCATCAAGGGCCCATAACTCTTGGAGTTATGTCCCTTGGTAGGTTTTCAAATTTTTCCAAAAAAAAGCATATGTATGTAACAGTGAACAACAACATTGCAACTGTAGGGACCCAAAGCAAACTCTCAGTGGACATAATAGATAAAACATTTCTTAATTAGTTGTTGAGTTTGCTTGAAAGTCTTCCAGCTCATCAACTAACTGTAATAGGCAAAGAATAACAGTAAGCCTGAACTCGGTACAAAATAATCATAATATGCACAGATCAAACGAATTAATACATTTGAAGCTAAATAAACCGTCACTTTTACAGACAGCGATGCACATAATTTGTTTTCAAGTGTAGTATGGAGTGACTTAGACCTACTAAGAAAGTATTCCCGTCGATTGCCCTGACCAGTGATCGAACCAGAAACCCTTGGACCTCAAATCTAGCATCTTCATCACATGCCAAAATGTCAGAACAAGCTAGACTTGTCAAACAGGCACGCTATGATCTTGCAAATATATTATCATCTGTACTTCACTTTGCCGCATTTCTACACGTTCATCGGGTTTCTAATGCTTAACCGGGTTCTCCAATGCTTAACCATAGAAAAATGATATAAAGTTTTGCTCTATTATGAAACGCAAACTGGCCTTGGTGAAATAAGACCCGCTTAATAGATGTAAGTTTTGTTATTATTTATATAGATCTTATGCGTAACCAGCCATTTTCGGCCCTTCCTGTGGCGATATTTCGACAATGCTGCATTAACAACCAAAATATCCATAACACAAATAACCACACGTGTCTACCGTGTGTGCGTGGTGATAAGTTGAATGTCTAGCAAAGCGCAAAATTAAATAAAGGACAAAAAGACCACGAATTACCACGTGTTTTCTATGCCTTTCGGAACACCTTCATCACGCGAAAAATAAGTCAGCCAATATGCGTGAAGTAGGTGTCTGAGATGACAGACGTCAAAATTAATGAGCAGTTGAATGTAATTACCCGTTTTTTAAATAATTTCCTCAAAGCATTTATAACGCTCATGAAACACAGAAAATGCAAAGTTTGTTTACCTTTTTGAGTCATCTTATCCCTAACCGGATGTCGATCTAATTGTTTCACGTTCTTAACCGGTGGTTACGCATTCATTTGTTTGGTAGGCGTGAAACAGACGGATAATGGATAGAAATAAAAGTGGAGACAAAATTCAAAATGGCGGCGATCGCAAATTTTGTAGGCTGACGTCATTTTTCGTGATTTAACCCCTTGCAATAGGAACACTTGGCGTTATTGGCTGTTTTGCTGCTATTATCGCCACGACCGCCGTGTCAGTAGCCTCTACCAAATCACGGAACGCTTATTGTTTTTCAGGAGAAGCAACGAACCACCCAAGCGTTTGTTGGACCATCACAGTTTTGGTCACACACATCACTGGTCACATAGTAAGTCTATAGTAGTGCGTCTGCACGCCGAACCGCTTCGCGGTTCGGGTTGGACGCACTTATTACCGTAACGATGTATTATTACTAGATGTTACATATAACTGATACATTTCTATTTTTGGTCCGGATCTTAATTGCCCACAAAAAGATATAACATATTTACCCTAAGTATTTAGACACCTTAAATATTTGCCACACTTATCCAAAAATTTAAACAAGCCTATTTTACTACCTGTCTAAAAATTGTAGGATGAGTGGAAAACAGTGAAGACACTGATCATTCAACGATGTTTGATCTGGATCTAAACTGTTTGTTCAGATATATGTAATATCTGTCCAAAAACTCGGGATAACTAGAGTAGATATGTCAAAATATAATTACCGCATCCAAACAGTCTTATCTTAGTCTTCTTTGTTTGTATAATAATAATAATAATAATAATAATAATAATAATTACAGTATTAGTTACAGCCAATAGCAGAAAACAAGGATGTACAGGCTCACCTGGCCTAGAGGTAATAAAACTTTTTTCATGCTGAACTCAGCTGAGCATGGAATTTTCTCTGCTAATAAATATGAAAATGCCAACAATAGTTGGCATTTTCATATTTATTAGCAGAGAAATGTTCATGCTCAGCTATGTATATCAAAAAAGAATTTGCAATTGTTAGTAATTTGAGATTTATTAGCAGGACAAATTTCATGCCAAGCTGAGTTGAGCATGAAAACAGTTTTATAACCATTCTTGACTGGTCTTTCTTGGATGCATATATTGGAATACATTTTCTCACCATATGACATATATGATGTGTAATCAAATGGACTTTTTGGCCGTATGCCAAGTCATTTTTATGCTTATTTAAGATACAAATGATGCTTCCCAACAGACGTTAGTAAACCGATGTGAGTTTTATTGTTTGCGTCTAAATAAACATTACGAAAACACGCCTATCCAAGTATACTGAAAATTTTACTACCAAAAAATGAAACATTTCAGCTAAAAATTTCTGACATTTTTCATATTTCTGCTCAAAACATAGATTGTGGGTACTCGTTAGAACCGCCTCGACGAGGCGGTTCTAACGAGTACCCACAATCTATGTTCTAAGCAGAAATAAGAAAAATAATGTATACCCCTGTAAACCCCAGTTTTACTATATAAAAGTGGGGTTTAAGGGGGTCAAAATTATATAGGCATGTTTTCGTGATGACCCCCCATATTAGTAATTTTAGCTTTATTAACAGGACAATCCGGCCTCGGTGGCGCAGTTGTATGCGCGTCCGACTAGGGACCAGGAGGTCGCGGGTTCGACCCCTGCCGAGGTCGGCAACATTCTTTCGTGGAAATAGATCATGAAATATTTTCTACGGTCATTCTCTCCCTTCCGCTGATTCAAGCATGGCAGTTGTCAGTTTCTGGCGAAAGAATGTGCACAATACTGGTTAACCGCTTGGAGGACTAAGCCTGCCCAGTAAACGTGTGGTTAGGTAAACTGACCGCGCTCGACATGATCCCATTGGGTTGACTGGGCCGTAAAACCTCAACAAAAACAAACAAACAGGACAAGTCTCATGCTCAGCTGAGTTGAGCACGAGAACAGTTTTATAATCTCGGGGACAGAAGCCTAATTACTTTTCCATATGCTTCCGTAATACCTATTGGTTAAATTCTGACTCTCCCAATATTTTTTGACTTCCAAGTCGGTCTCAAATTAAAGGTCAGCATAGGACTGACAAAATACATTACGAAAAAAAAAGAAAGAAGAAGAGATATGTCAGCATGTTTCGGCACTCTCTTGTCCTTGAACACATTTACCCTCATTTGGTGGAAAACAAGCAAAAAATCCATTTCAAGCAATTGGGATCCGCAGAAAACTTACCTTCGTATATGTATGCCAAGCACAATGTGAAATCAGACTGTAGTCTGCTCAAAGTCGTATACGGGCGCATTCTTGATAGCCAAGAATGTAAACTTTTTTCACGCGGTGCCGGTGGCTGAGTAGCTAGCGCTCCTGTTACAGAGCGCCGGACTACGGATTACGAGGTCCTGGGTTCGAATCCCGTCAGAGGCAGAATTCTTGACTGCATCCCAGCTAGCATTCTTTATAAATCTATAGCGGGCCGTTATCGGCCCGTCAGCTACCCTGACGAGCCGATAACAGCCCGCTATAGATATATATATAAAGAATGCTTACTAGGACGGCGCTTCGTTGCATAGAGACTTTCTCTGTCATCCTTCCATTGTCTCGATATTACCTAAATACTGTTGAAAGGGACGTAAAGCACCAAATCACCATCATCATTTTTCATTCGGACAAAGAAGACTGGTCAGACTGCGCAAGGCGGATCTGAGACTTCATTGTGAGAACATGTCAAAAGTAGACTGGCTCCAGTCTCCAGTGACTAAATATTTTTCTCATAATAAAAAAAATAAAACCAAAAAAATATGACTATAAAGGCTGGTCACTAGAGACTCTAGTGACCAGCTTTTATAGTCATGATATTACTTTGGTTTTATTTTAGTGGATTATTAAACAGATTATAAGAAAAAATATTTTGTCACTAGAGACTGACGCCAGACTAATGTCAAAAGGTGCGTCTTCTGACGTTGCGTCTTGTATAAATTATTACATTTTACCGAACAAAAACAAAACGTGCTTTTAGGGGAGCCTTAGCCTACCTAATTTTCCTGGTGAAACATCATTACGAAAACACGCCTATTCAAATATATAGAAAATTTCTCCTCCAAAAGTTTAAAATCTTCAGATAAAAAAAACTGTGACATATTTCATATTTCTGCTCAAAACATGGATTGTGGTTACCCGTTAGAACCGCCTCGACGAGGCGGTTCTAACGAGTACCCACAATCCATGTTTCGAGCAGAAATAAGAAAAATAACATTCCCCTACAAACCCCAGTTTTACTATATAAGAGTGGGGCTTAAGGGGGTCAAAGTTATATAGGTATGTTTTCGTGATGTTTTTTCATGTTTTCTCAAAACAAAATATATGTTACCGGGATTAAAATATTTATACTAAATTTGCAGACAAGTAGGTCTGAAGAAACAATGCAGACCCAGATCAAACTGGAGCATTTTGATCAGAGTGTACACGGTTTACCATTCTATAATTCGTCTTCGACACATTAACGTATAGTCAAACAGTCTTTGTAAACATTTATGTGAATCTATATAAAAATGTAAATAAAGAAATAAACAAATAAATAAATAATTAAATAATTGAATAAAAAAAATCCCTAGCTACCCTACCTATTTTTTATATGTTACCCTAAAGACACATATGTTTTAACTGGTCTAATTTAGATTGATATCAAGAAATACATTGGCCGGCCTCGGTGGCTCAGTCGAATGCGAGCCCGACTGGAGATCAGGAGAACGCGGGTTCGATCCACGCCCGGTCCGGGAACATTCATTAATGGAGATTGATCATGAAATATTTTCTGCGGCCATTCTCTCCCTTCCGCTTCTTCCAGAAGGGCAGTTGTCAGTTTATGGCGAAAGAATGTGCACACGAACTGTTCAAAACAGCTTAGAGGACAAAGCCTGCTAGGCAAAAAGTGTCATTAGGTTAACTGACCGACTTGACATTATCTTAATAGTGTTGACTGTGCCGTTAAAGTCGAAATCAACCAACATTTAAGAAGTAGTATATACTTGTAAAATGATGCGCTCAGTATTCAACGTTCAAAAGTTAAAAAATAAAATAAAATATCGTTTAATCATTTTTGCATGGGGACCCACAAAAGGGTAATTGGCAAACAGTGCAGAGCCAGATCAGATGCCGCAGAATGCGGCGTCTGATGTCGGTCTCCATTATTTGAAAATAGTTTAGTCATTTTTTTTTTCTCTAGGACTCTCTACTCTGGAGCTTGGCACACCTAAAATTGATAATTGACTCTATCAATATATAGTACAGTTGACTCTCGTTATCTCGACCTCGCTTAATTCGAATAACCGCATACCTCGAAGTAAAAATCTTGTCCCTGATTAAACATGAAACTCTCACAAAAGGTTAAAAAATATTGTGGATAGGAGCAATTTCTCCTCTTTTCCACAATATTTTCGATATGTCTCTAAATTCAAGTCCAATTACATATAAATTTGTGAAATGTGGTTATTCGATTTATTATTTCCTCACTTCTGCAAATCTAATATGTCGAGGTATGGATATCTCGAAGTATTTCAGAGAGTCCCTTGGAATTCGAGATAACGAGAGTCGACTGTATGTAAGAGTTTATTCAGTTTAAAATGGGTCAATGTAAATCTTGATCATCTGAATTAAAAGAATGGCATATTTATTTTCTTTGCTTGATATATAGACATTTAATAAGGATTCCTTGAAAAGATGTCCAGAAATCGTCACAGACCCAGAACATACATTTAACCTACCAATGACACCAAGAGTAGTCCGACTGGTGATCGGGAGGTTGCGGGTTTGACTCCCGCCGGGTCGGCAACATTCTTTCGTGAAGATTGATCATGAAGTATTTCCTACGGTCATTCTCTCCCGCTGATTTAAGAAGGGCAGTTAGCCGGCCTCGGTGGCTCAGTTGGATGCGCGTCCGACTGGTGATCAGGAGGTTGCGGGTTCGACCCCCGCAGCCGGCAACATTCTTTCGTGGAGATTGATCATGAAATATTTTCTACGGTCATTCTCTCCCGTCCGCATATTCAAGAACGGCAGTTGTTAGTTTCTGGCGAAAGACTGTGCACAATACTGGTTAACTGCTTAGAGGACTAAGCCTGCCCAGTAAACGTGTGGTTAGGTAAACTGACCGCGCTCGGCATGACCCCACTGGGTTGACTGGGCCGTAAAACCTCAACACAAACAAACAAAGAAGGGCAGTTGTCAGTTTCTGCCGAAAGAATGTGCACACGGGTTAACTGACTAGAGGACTAATCCTGTCCAGAAAAGAAAACAAAGTGTGATTAGGTATACTTACCTCGCTCGCATTACCCAAATCGGTTGACTAGGCCGTAAAACCTCAACACAAACAAGACACCAAGAGTAAGAGTTAACAAACTACCATAGACAACATACACGATGCTAACCAACGAAAAAAACAAGTAACCAGCTCCCTCACACAAAGTGATCACAGTGCCAGACAGGATTCAAATGTACCACATCCAACGACAAAACATTGTAGCAGGACATAAAACAAGGATCCACAAAAAAATCAAAGCACTGACAGCACCGGTGGGTCGATTGTCTTGGTGGATCGATTGTCTCTGAGTGTAGAGTGATGGCATTGAAAGGGGACTTTACGTAGACTGTTTCATTTAATCCTGAACGTCCTGTAATTTAAGCAAACAATGCAGACCCTGATCAGACGTCGCTTCTGGGTTTGCACTCTTTGCCAATGTCCCGGTCCAGGTTTTAGATATCCTCTTTACCCGGCACCCTGGGATTGGACACGTTATAACAACCAACATTAGATAGTCCTCTCTATAGTCATTTTAAGATACAATAGTGCAAACAACCATTTTACATAACAAAATAGAAGAAAGAACATATGTAGAAAAGAAGTTGTGGTCCTTTAGAGAGAAAATTTTCCAATATGCTGATATCAGCATTTAGCATTTAGCTAGAAGAAAATCAAACATTTGGAACAATAACACACACGATTCGAGAATTAGTCAAACTTGTTGGTGTTTTTAATGAAGTTCAAAACTGCTAGTAATATTATTCTATTGGTTTAAAAGCCATGTAACGAACAAACGTTTGTTAAAGAGATCAAAATTTACATTAGGAATGTTATGACTGTTGCAATAATATTCCTCTTTGGGTGTTGTCAAAATTACACTTGTGGAAATAGTGTTCGACGCTTTCGAACAGAGATCTGAGCCTTCGCCCCAGCTCACATTCAAAATGACGGCGCCCATGCTATCGGTTATTAACAATATAAACGTCAATATTTTTCCTATTTCTAAGCCAATTTTGATACAGTTGGCATAAAATTTCTTGTTATCTGAAGCTAAAATTAATTTGGTGAGGCATTTCCTTTAACCCTTTCAACCCTTCAGGCCGAAAGATATACTATTGCAAACAGTGAAGATCCCGATGAGACGGCCAGTAATGTGCAATCTCGACAAGATATACATTCTTTGCCATTCAGTTTTTTATTTTATTTTATTTTTGTTTGTTTGTTTTTTTTTTAATGACTACCCCGTTTGCAATAATGGGTATGTCTAAAGTCAAACATGGAAGAGTATTGTACAGAAACCGGAGCCATACCGAATGGATTCTTCCACGCTAACCTGAATTTGTACCAGTTCATTTCCATTGAAAGGGTTGTTCTGATTGACTTTCATTATTAACACGTTTTTAGAAACCCGTAATTACTGCAAACAGAGTAGACCCTGATCAGACGCCGCGTTCTGCGGCGTCTGATCTGGATCTACTATGTTTTCAATAACCCTTTTATGCGACGCTAGGCATAAATGGTAGCGTTAAAGTCTATGTTTCCTGAGATTTGCTCGTAGACTCTTCTACGTTAACCTTAACTCTGTTTAACTTTCATTATTGACACGTTTTGTAGAAACCCGTACTTAATGCAAACAGAGTAGACCCTGATCAGACGCTGCGTTCTGCGGCGTCTGATCTGAGTGTACTATGTTTGCCAATATCCCTTTTATGGGATGCTAGGCATAAATGGGTTAGACTCTATGTTTCCTGAGAGTTTGTGTTCGACCTTTCTCCCCGCCCATTAAATCCGTATCATACTTTACATATGTTTTTTTAAAGGTATCATTTAAATGAGACAATATTGCATTTTCTATGGTGGAAAAGTATTTCACGGGGGTGAACCCATCTCTCCCGGACCTACATAAGGTTACAAACTTCGGTGGGTTATATTTCATAGCTTCAGTCATCAGTTTCATGATTAGAGAACGTTTCTTTATGTCCTTAGCTGTAGGGTTAAACACGGTCACGGCCGAATTAGTGGGTGTATTAGCCCCATAGCATAATCCGAACCCCTGCGGTCTATACATTTGCATATCCTTTGGTGTTGTTACCAAACAGAAGCCCACTCCTTGCAGTATACGAAGCTGCTCAGGTGTTAGGCTTGAGAGTTCCCTAACAAAACGCTTGGTAAAAAATTCATATTTGACCATTTTTCCACCTCTAACGCAAAGTTGTGTTTTATTTTCTTTGTGCGCATTTGACAAAAGGTCATTCAATACGTCTTCCACTTGTAATCTGAGCCCACTATCTGGGCATTTAGACTTTTTATCTTGCCGACATGTTTTCTGTAGTAGTAAAAGCGAGACGGTTTGTAATAGTATTTGATTAGTCTCCGCTTCCTGGTCCGTTGTCTCCGGACATAATATTAATCTCAGTCGATCATCAATATCCTCCAACCACTCCATTGTAATATTGGAATCCAATAGAGGCTGTATGACGTAAGAACAGCCAAAGAAATCCTCATCAATGTCCAAGAAAATGCTCTCCGATTTCTTGATCCATTGTTTTTGGCTAAGAAGCGATACGGCTGTCAGTTCGTGGACTTCCTCGTAGAAGACCGTGTGTTTGATGACACACTGCTCGGATTTAATTACAACGCGTTCCATATCTTCGTTATAATAGGCACATTCGAATGTAACATTGTCATTATCAACCATACAGGAACAGAAATATGTATTTGTGCGACTTGAAAACTCCGGTGCAACTGCTGTCCATCCGAGTTTAAACCATGCACTGACGTAATTCATGTCGTGGTTTACCCGGTCCCATTCAGGCCACACCCATATGACACGTGATATCATTCCCGTCATAGCTGCGGCCTGCAAGTACAAAACATAGTACTATAACAAGAATTAGCTTTCACAAGATGCTTAATGTACACTTAGCATACAATATAATCCTACATTGTCTCAACTTCCTGTTAACATGATATCACACTTTGTCTCACGTTTCTGTTTGCATGTTATCATACAATATCTATTTTACCGTTTATATGTTATCATTGACATCATGCATTGTTTGAAGTGTCTTTTTAAAACGTAATCATTTATTATCTTAAGCGGCTGTTTATATCCCAGTCAGCATTCTACGTAAATCTATATCGGGCCGTCATTGGCCCGTCAGGGTAACTGACGGGCCGATGACGGCCCGATGTAGATTTACGTAGAATGCTAGCTGGGATATTATCAGGCAATATTTGTTGTTGTTATTCATATGTTGTCAATCTTATCATACACTGTCCCACGTTTCTGTTAACTTGTTGTCATACAATATCTAACGTTACTGTTTATATGTTATTAATGGTATCATGCATAAACTCAAGCTTCTTTTAACACGTTATCATTCATTATCGCAAGCTGCTGTTCATGTTTTGCGTGCTTTATTTCATGTTGCTGCTCATACATGTATGTTATCAATGTAACCATACATTGTTTCACGTTCCTGTTCATATATTATCAATACTATCAATATTATCATATCTTACGTTTCTGTTAGTCTGTTATCATACATTATCTAACGTTGCAGTTCATATGTTATCAGTGTTATTATAAAATGACTCGCGTTTCTGTTGACATATTATCATATTTTTTCACGTTCTGTTCATGTGATAACATACATTTCTCACGTTTCTGTGAACATGTTATCATACACAATCTCGCGTTGCTGCTAATAAGTTTATATAATACCTGAATAAATGCATCATTTCTCTGCATTAGAAATCTGACCTCGTCTTTCGTTGGCCACTTAAAGAAAGGATAGCCTTCAAAGTAGTATGGTGGCATAAAGTCGGCATGACCATCTATGTGGATCTGAAATACAGTAAAGCTCCAATGACTCGTACACAGATACTCGTTTACCGTGGCTGAATCGCACTAGTTTTTGAGTCCCTGCGAAATTTCTCAGATAGCTCAAAATAAATATAGGGATATCTTAGGCCTTTTTTTTTTTTTTTTTTTTTTTTTTTTTTTTACCGTGGCTGAATCGCACTAGTTTTTGAGTCCCTGCGAAATTTCTCAGATAGCTCAAAATAAATATAGGGATATCTTAGGCCTTTTTTTTTTTTTTTTTTTTTTTTTTTTTTTTTTTGTTATTTTATCAGGAAAATGTTTGTTTTGTGTAATTAGAATCTTACATACTTTATAGAAGATTTAAACGGCATCCCTAAATTAGCTCCATTTGCCCCTTACCTGGGCCTGTGAAAAAAAAAGTGGCTCGAACTACCCATGTCTAGAACAAAAAAACATTGGTCCCAAAGTACTAGAGCAATTGAAGTTCTACTCTCAAATGGTATCAGCTAGGTCCCAAATCAGACTGATGGTAGTATAACGACACTAATCCAGCATCGAGCATTTGACTCGGGAACAGCCAGGATCCAAATCAGACTGACACCAGTATGACGCCACTCATCCAACATTGGAACAGCTAGGTCCCATATCATACTGACGGCAGTATGAAGTCACTTATCCAGCATCAAGCATTTGACTTGCGCACAACATTGAATATTCTAGTCCGCCTGTGCTGACGATCCTCGCTCTTAGTTCTACCACTTAAGGCGATATGATACACTTTCATGGGAGGCCACCTTGTCCATTTTGCTTTGCCTCCTTTCTGAAAAGCAGCCTATTCAAAAAGGAAAACAAATGCTCTCCTTGATAGCAAATTTATCACGAAAACATGCCTATATAATTTTGACCCCCTTAAACCCCACTTTTATATAGTAAAACTGGGGTTTACAGGGGTATACATTATTTTCTCATTTCTGCTCAAAAACATAGATTGTGGGTTCTCGTTAGAACCGCCTCGGCGAGGCAGTTCTAACGAGTACCCACAATCTAGGTTTTGAGCAGAAATATGAAAACTATCAGAATTTTTTATCTGAAAATTTTCATATGTTGGTGGTAAAAATTTCAGTATATTTGAATAGGCGTGTTTTCGTAATGATTTCCTTTTAGAGTATACAGTCTCCAAGGAAGAAAATTCGTTCTTTTTTAGTAGACATCATTTTGGTATGTGTCAACTGTTTCACAGGTAGCCAGACCTTCAAATGTACCTGAAGTTCATATCAGTGTTATAAGAGGTCATCAACTGTATCAAAGGTACCTATCAACTATTTCACAGCCAGCCAGGTTGCCAACTGTATTGGAAGTACATCTCAGCTGTAGGTTATCAGCAGTATCAGAGGTACCTATCAACTTTTTAACAGGTGGCCATATCATCAACGTATCTGGGATACATATCAACTGTATTAGAGGCTATCAACGGTAACAGAGGTACCTATAAAACGTTTCAGGGTTAACCAGGCCATCAACGCTATCTCAGTTACATATCAGCTGTATCAGAGGCTGTCAACGGTATCAGATGTATTTATCAACTGTTTCAGAGGTAGCCAAGCCATCAACGCTATCTCAGGTACATATCAGCTGTATCAGAGGCTATCAACGGTATCAGATGTATTTATCGTTTCAGAGGTAGCTAAGCTATCAACGCTATCTCAGGTACATATCAGCTATATCAGAGGCTATCAACGGTATCAGATGTATTTATCAACTGTTTCAGAGGTAGCTAAGCTATCAACGCTATCTCAGGTACAAATCAGCTGTATCAGAGGCTGTCAACGGTATCAGCTGTCAACTGTTTCAGTGGTAGCCAAGGGCTATCAGATGTATTAATTAACTGTTTCAGAGGTAGCCAGATCATCAACTGTAACACAGGTAGCCAGGTAATCAACGGTATCTAAGATACTTATCAGGTGTTTCAGAGTCTTTCTATAGTATTAGATGTTTTATCAACTTTTAAGAGGTAGCCAGATCATCAGTTGTATGTTAGATACATATCAGCTGTATCAGATGTATTAATCAACCGTTTCAGAGGTAGTCAGATCATTAACTGTATTACAGGTGGTCAGACCATAAACCGTATCTTAAATACATATCAACTGTATCAGATGCTATCAACGGTATCAGATGCATTTATCAACTGTTTCAGAGGTAGCCAGATAATCAAGTTACTCTGAGATAGATATCAGCTGTATCCGAGGCTATCAACTGTATCAGATGTACTAATCAAATGTTTCAGAGGTAGCCAGATCATCAACTGTATCTTAGTGACATATCAGCTGTATCAGAAGCTATCAACTGTATCAGATGTACTAGTCAACTGTTTCAGAGGTAGCCAGATCATCAACTGTATCTTAGTGACATATCAGCTGTATCAGAAGCTATCAACTGTATCAGATGTACTAGTCAACTGTTTCAGAGGTAGCCAGATCATCAATTGTATCTTAGTGACATATCAGCTGTATCAGAAGCTATCAACTGTATCAGATGTATTAATCAACTGTTTCAGAGGTAGCCAGATCATCAACTGTATCTTAGTGACATATCAGCTGTATCAGAAGCTATCAACTGTATCAGATGTATTAATCAACTGTTTCAGAGGTAGCCAGATCATCAACTGTATCTTAGTGACATATCAGCTGTATCAGAAGCTAACAACTGTATCAGATGTATTAATCAACTGTTTCAGAGGTAGCCAGATCATCAACTGTATCTTAGTGACATATCAGCTGTATCAGAAGCTAACAACTGTATCAGATGTATTAATCAACTGTTTCAGAGGTAGCCAGATCATCAACTGTATCTTAGTGACATATCAGCTGTATCAGAAGCTATCAACGGTATCAGATGTACTAATCAACCGTTTCAGAGGTAGCCAGATCATCAACTGTATCTTAGTGACATATCAGCTGTATCACATTACGAAAACATGCCTATATAATTTTGACCCCCTTAAACCCCACTTTTATATAGTAAAACTGGGGTTTACAGGGGGATGCATTATTTTTCTTATTTCTGCTCAAAAACATAGATTGTGGGTACTCGTTAGAACCGCCTCGCCGAGGCGGTTCTAACAAGTACCCACATCTATGTTTTGAGCAGAAATATGAAAAAATATTAATTTTTTTACCTGAAAAGTATCGTTTTTTTTGGAGGTGAAATTTTCTATATATTTGAATAGGCGTGTTCTCATAATGTGTATCACAGGTAGTAAGGCCATCAGCGGTATCTTATATTGAATCAGCTCTATATAGGTCTGCACTGTTTGCATTAAATACGGGAACTTCTTAAAACGTTATATTGAAAATCAGCAAGACATTATGCTACTGGAAAGAGGAGTCTGAAGAGAATATGCGTTTACAGCAGCAGGCATCATAAAACGTGACTGTTTTCTACAGATTATATGGGGGTTAGTTTCAGTTACCGTACTCATATAAGGTACGCCGATCAGACTGTCTACATGTCATCGAGGGTCTGTACTTTTTGATACAAAGATTCTAAAAGGTAAAGAGCCTATTAACCCTTAAAATGCCAAGAAAACCTGCATCTGAAAATGCCGTCTGTTTATGTCGTCTGCTGAATATTCTTGCAAAGTTTTCAAACCTATTTTTGCATACAGGCAAACAGTGTGGATCCTGATCAGACTGCTCCTAGACTGATCTGGGTCCACACTGTTTGCAAAAATGACTTTTAAAATCACAAGCAGATGACAAAGCAGACGACAATTGTTGTGATTTGCAGTTTAACGGTTAAAGGAGATCTTGATACGGTCCATAGTTTCTTTACAAAACATGTAGATCCTGGTCAGACTGCGCCGCAAGGTTGTTTGGCAGCCCTATGTTCTCTTGATTTGGCTTCTATGATGATAATAAAAAAATCCTATATAGGCTGCGTTATGCGAAAAAAAGTGTCTTCGGGAATATGCGGACAGCAATGGCCCAGATTTGTCTTCGCATCCGTGCAGTCTGACTAGGGCCTTCTGTCCGCTAACAGAATCATTGGAACTTCTAGAATGTATCAACTGACAGCAAAATCAGAGGTAGCTGTCAAGTCAATAAGAAATAGGTGTCAGCTGAATCGGAGGTAGCTGTCGACGGAATAATAAATAGATAACTGAATCGGCGGTAGCTATCAACAGAATCATAGTTAGCTATCAACTAAATCAGAGATAGCTGCCAACTGAATCAAAGGCAGCTGTCAACTGAACCAGATGTAGTTTGCCAAATGACTTAAAAGTAGCTCGCAACTAAATCAGAGGTAGCTGTCAACTCAATTTGAAATAGGTGTCAACTGAATCGGAGGTAGCTGTCGACGGAATAATAAATAGATAACTGAATCGGGGATATCTATCAACTGTATCAGAGGTAGCTATCAACTAAATCATAGATAACTGCCAACTAAATCAAAGGCAGCTGCCAACTGAACCAGAGGTAGTTGTCAAGTGAAATAAAGGTAGTTCTCAACTGTCTCAGAGATAACTGTCGGATGAATCATATCTAACTGTCAGCTGAACCAGAGGTAGCAGTTAACTGAATCAGAGGTAGTTGTCAAGTGAATCAAAGGTAGCTGTCAAATGAATCTGTGATAACTGTCATATGAATCAGAGGTAGCTATCTACTGTACCAAAGATATCTGTCAAATGAATCAGATATAGCTGTCAGCTGAATAAAAGGTAGCCGTCAACTCAATAAGAGGTAGCTGTCGACTGAATAAGAGGTAGATGTGAATTGAATCAGGGGTAGCTGAAAGATTTTCTTTAATATCTAACATTGAAACAAATGCTCGAAACCAAAACTGCCAATGTAAGAAAAATACAAATAAATGGGCCGCGTCATGCGAAAAAGTGTCTTCGAACATGCATAAAACGAGCGGATTTACATCATCCTGCACATGCGCAAAGTTATATCCGGGCATTTTCTCTAACTTAAAACATTATATAGTATCCAAGAATTTTGTTTGCTGATAGCGAAGGCCCTGATCAAACTGCGCTAATGCGCAGGCTGATCTGGGCATTCGCTCTCCGCATCTGCTCCAAGACACGTTCTCGCACGGTGCGGCCCAAATGCAAATTCAAAGTGACGTGTTTATTTTGTCATAATAGCCTGTGATGTAAGGAGTTTACATAAAGTAAAACTTCAATACCTCGTTTACCATGGCTAATCCGAACGCGTTTTTGAGTCCCTAGAAAATCTTTCTATAGTGAAAGACAACATATATTTAGGAATAGTTTTTTGTTTGTTGTGTGTACTCATAAGAATCAACTCATCGAGGCTATTCTAATGAGTACACTCAACATACATGTACCATTATTTTATCGTAAGTCGAAAAGTCATTATTATGTATTGAAAATCCGCTGGATGGGCATTTAACCCATTTTGTCCTGAAAAGAATGATTTGGAATCTTTGGAAATTATGATATATATGCCTTAAAAGAAAACGGCTGAACGTTTTGCAAACAGTGCTGGCCTTGAGCAGACACCGCAGAACGCAATGTCTGGTCTGGGCTTGAACTGTTTGCCAGAGTCCCGGTCGGGATAACATTATCGTATATCTTCTTTTTAGGTGTATCTAAGGTCCCGCCCAAGAATCATAGTTTTGTCTGTTCCTGAGAGTCGATTTTTTTTTTTTTTTTGCTATCTAATCCCAGTGGCATGCCCGCCACCTCACCTCTTGGGGAAAACAAGGTGATAGGTGCATTAGACCCAGAATATAACCTACCAGGGTATTTCCAGTCTTTGGTATGATTCTTCTGTCCCCCGCATCAAACCAGTACGGTAGTGCTGAAATAAACAAAGCACTGAAGTTTATGATTGATGAAAAATGTGTAAAATATTACTTTATACTATACTGTATCTTCACGTATCTTGCGCATGGGTTGAAGGTAAATTAAGCGCAATAAAGACAGATCGCCTAACATAATTTTTTTTTCAACATTAACTATAAGGATTGCTCCTAAAGGATAGAATCTGCTCCCTCTGGGAGTAAAATTCTTTTCTTTATGAGTAACCTAAATTTTCATCACGAAAAGACGCCTATATAAATTTGACCCCCTTCAATCCCAATTTTATATAGTAAAACTGGGGTTTACAGGGGTATTCATTATTTTTCTTATTTTGCTAAAAATCATAGATTGTGGGTACTCATTAGAACCGCCTGAGGCGGTTCTAATGAGTACCCACAATCTATGTTTTAAGCAGAAATATGAAAAATATCAGAATTTTTATCTGAAGATTTTCCTTTTTTGGTTGTAAAATTTCAATATATTTGAATAGGTGTGTTTTCGTAATGTGGAAGCAATTCTAGCGTGAAGTTATCAGGATTTGTCCGTAGCATAGTAATATTGACATTCATATATTAGGACGAGTATATTACATGTAAAGAGCTATGGTCTCCAAATATGGTATTAATGGTATATTCTCTCGTCCTTGACCTCATTTGCAAGGTCAACGCAGGACTTAAAATTTTGGCTGTCGGAGGTGGCGTCCCGAATATCTTGTTTATTCAGAATTCAGCCAAACCCTAAAATTCTCCCTTTTTTCCACACAGCAAAAACAGAGGGGAACAGGGGTGCAGGACTCTAATGTACAGTTGTGACATACGTGCGAGCAGATTAGTTATTTGACAACCTGGCGGGCACATGACCTTTATACAACGTCTAATTAACGTTGATGCAATGTCATGGTATGCGGTCATAAATGCGACGTTGTCAGTTATTTTCTATAATTCACAGTGTGATGATATGATAGCGGCACCTAGTGAATTATTTCACTATGTCGGAACTGATAAAATGGCCCGCTTCCCACGTTCTTGCATTTCATATTGACGTCCTCGGCTACCCAAAGGAACATAAACTCGACCAAATGAAACATTACAAAAACACGCCTATTCAAATATATTTAAAATTTCATCACCAAAAACTAAAAGTTTTTAGATAAAAAATCTGATATTTTTCATATTTCTGTTCAAAACATAGGTTGTGGGTACTCGTTAGAACCGCCTCGCCGAGGCGGTTCTAACCAGTACCCACAATCTATGCTTTTGAGCAGAAATAAAAAAAATAATATATACCCCTGTAAACCCCAGTTTTATACTATATAAAAGTGGGGTTTAAGGGGGTCAAAATTATACAGGTATGTTTTCGTAATGGACGTAACCAAAACGTCATGAAAATGTTGACGTTACGTTATGAAGTGAATTCAATGTTGCTAATGAACGAACTGAATAACGCCATTTTCTTAAGTTGTTTATTGTTCTTCCGCTCAAATTGAAACGATTTTGTTACGCGTTCAAGAAAACAGTGCTACAAAAAAAAGGTATATAATATATAGAATAACCAACAGTGGTTGCTTGATATATAAAAAAAATCTGTCACTCAGGAGCGTGAATAAATCGGTAAAAATCTCGTTCCTTTCGAACTCGTTTTTACCAAATTACTACACTCCAGATTTTTCATTCAATCAAACACTGTTGATTATTCTTTAAATGCCCGCTAGGAACATACCTTCATGATGACGCTTATACAATGTCGCATTAACGTCGATGCAACGTCATGACGTTGCATCGATGTTAATTCGACATTGCCGCTGGGAACATACCTTCATGATGTTCTTCAATCACATTTATTTCCAGGGGAGGCTTGTTCATTTTTCCAACCAACTTTAATGCATTGGGAGGTGGAACATTCACAAATGTTTCTTCTTCACCAATGCCAGGTGCGCCGTCGTCTCTGTGAGAATCTACTACAACGCCAGTGTGTTCGTCTACCGGTTTAGTGTACTCTTGTTTCAGTTTGTGTTCTTCTGTCGGTTTAGCGTACCCTTGTCTCAGTTCGTGTTCTTCTGTCGGTTTAGCGTACCCATGTCTGATTTTTTGTTCTGTTGGTTTGGCGAATTCTTGCCTGATTTTGTGAGCGACGAAAGAGTCATAGTAAGGCTCAGCATCTTTAACGTTAAGCTCGTTTATTTTCTGTTTGTCATGATTGAGATAAAACACAGTAAACAATACATAGAGGGCCAAAGGAACTAATATCAAAGTCAGTGTAGAACAACTTGGATTTCTCCTTATTGAACGTATCATTTTTCTTCCACCTCTCATAAATACTGATTTCCTGTTTTTGTTTTCCACAGTTTGTTTTTATCCCAAATGCTTATATTGTTTTCTTTTTATACTTTTTTGCGCTAAACTGTCGAAAGTTCAGCTGAAACTTTCAGCAGACGACATTTTGAATTATTTTTCTCAACTTTTCCAGAAAATAGTCTTTGTCATTTCATACAATTTGTCTCCTTGAAATCACAAAGCCTATTTTCTGGGCAAAATAAGAAAAAATATTTCAATATGTCGCCTGCTGCAAATGCCCAATGTGGAAATTGACACACTTTCAGGCTACGCTATCAGTACTGATTGTTTTATAAGAACTGGATTTGGTGTCTTACTTCCCTTTTTGTACTAAAAACCTGTCGTGAGTCTTTGAAAAGTTTTTGTGTCAGGCGAAGAATCTCTGTCAACATTGCTTTGCAGCCCTTCTGGTAAGGGGTCGGCTTTTAAAGGAAATAATTTGCTGTCCGTGGGAGCAAATTCTTTATTTTTAAAAGCGACCCCTTTTCAAAAGGAGCAGAATGTGATGAAAGCAAACAGGAAGACACAAGGGTTCCTTCTTTGTCAAAAAAGGCGGAAAATCCTCCAAGCGTGTCGAGTCCTTTTAAGTTATAAGGTTTTGTTTTCAATTCTATCGGCGAATCCTGTTTAACGCTTAGCACTCTGGGTAAAAATTTTCAGTAAACGACATACTAAAATATTTTTCTTATTTTTTTCCAAGAGAACAGGTTGTGATATGCCATGCAAATTGTCTCCAATTTCCATGAAATATCATTCTGGGCAAAATAAGGAAAATATCATTTGTCGTCTGCTGAATTAGCCAAAAAAAGAATGCGTATCATGAACAAAGATGTTTTAATCCTTAAAATTGTAGCAGATGACATTACAAAATTGACTATTTTTTTTTTTTTTTTTTTTTTTTTTTTTTTTGTTATTCAGAGAAAATACGACTGGGTACAAATGTATTCCATGTAAATCGTCTGCATAGCATAGCAGACGATACACATGAAATGTCAACCCTTATTTCCTCTGAAAAAATAATACAAAATTATTCTAAAGTGTCATCTGCTGAAATTGTGATTAGCGCATTCTGGGCTGAGGTGTTTAATTCGCACTCTAAGAAAAGGGCCAGCATGCAATATTCTAACGGCGAAAGCCTGGAGTAACCTATGCGCATTTGCAGTCTGATCAGTTATTTCTCTGTTCATCTGTATATGCGGTATTATCAAGTAATTCTGTTGGTGGACAGCGAATGCCCTGATCGGACTGCGCATGCGCAGTCCGATCTGGGTATTCGCTGTCCGAAATGACATAAATGGTCTCTTGGCATGTTGCAGTGCGTATGTAAGGAATTATGGCCCAGATTTTCAATCCCATCCACAGTCAGACTGGAATCTTTTTTGGAATCACTTTTAACAGATCTGTATATAGCATCCACTTTTAGGTCGATTGTGTATAATCGTGCCATAATATATATATATATATATATATATATATATATATATATATATATATATATATATATATATATATATATATATATATATATATATATATATACACACCAAAATTTCCTTTAGGCTGTATTTTCTGGAGACAAAAAGAATAAGAAAAATATTTCAAAATGTCGGCTGCTGAATTTTTACCCAGCATGCAGAGCGTTAAATGTTTATTCCTATTCCTTTTTTACACATATGATACATGTATAGTAAATGGACAGTTCAATCAGCTCGTGTTACGCGTTATTCATTCATTTTTCTCAAAAGTAATGAAACTGTCGCCTGCTAAAAACGTTTCCCAGAATGCACCGTGTTATATCTTTTCGCGGTTCTTTTTCTGTATACATAAAATAAATATCCACCCTATTACCGTTTGCACATATACACGTATTTAGTAAAATATACAGTTCGAAACGATTATTTTCTTCAAAATAATGTAACTGTCGTCTGTTACAAATGTCTCCCAGAATGCAACGGGTTAATCCTTTTCGCAGTTCCTTTAGTGTATACATGAAAAAAAAAACAACATATCCACCTTTCTCCATTCTCACATGCATATAGTAATAAATACAATTCAATGAGATTGCTGTTTATTTGATTTTTTTCCCAAAATAATTACGGACATGTCACACAAAAAAGGCCTTCGCGCATGCGTGAACAGAGCAGTCTCTGGTCAGCCTGTGCATGCACAGGCTGACCAGGGACTCCTCTGTTCATATGTACAAGCTGCAGTAAACAGGCTTCTTCCAGAAAGAAGATCTTGGTCAGAGAGTGCCATGTAAATTACTGATCTAGATCTATGCTGTTCACACGCCTTGCTTTACTTACACGACCCACGTATTTTATTAGAATAAGTCATTTTCGTGCCCAGCAATTTCAAGCCGCGTTATATAAAAAAGGAACTTAGCACCTGTTTGAAAATTGAAAACGCAGATCAGTCTACGCATCTGCGCAGTCTCTGATCAGGACATCAACTGTCGTCTGTAGAAACCTGGACACTCTAGAACCTCCTAGGGAGAAGCAAAGACCGTGTTCGTACCGTGCCAACAGATATTTTGATTTGAATTTTCATTGAACGTATGCCACTGGCTCCATTTTTGTGTGGCTAGGATGTATTATTTTTAATGGTATATCAAAAGTTTAATAGTCACATTTGAACGCTCTGTTAGTTTCCCGGATGTTAGATACACTGATTTGCTCGCAGTATCCGGGAGGCGCTCGTATTTACCCTAAACATTCATTTCTCAAACATGGTTCATTGATCTTTTTAGTAATAATGGACAAAACGCAAAGTCAACGCAGTTTGTAATAAAATTCAAAATCTTCGACTTTGATATCGAAACTGTCTTGTTCTGTTCCCTGCTTAGTTGTAACGAAGATACAGTTTACATTCACTTCGAAATTCCTGGAGGAATTAAAGTTTGAAAAGTTTGTTTTTTTGTTTTTTTTTGTTTTTTTTTTACAAATTGCGGCGTTATTGCAAATTGAGTGGTGACAGTTGTGCAGACCTATAATTCATAATTAGTGGAATATTAACTCTGTCTGTAATGAACACTGCTGTAAATTCCAACGAGCACCCATATTTGGGCCACCGGCTGACAAAAAGGCCCTTAAGGCATATACGAATGGCGAAACCCCAGACCAGTTTACACAACCACGTGTCGGTTCAAGATCTTCGCTATTAGTCCTATACCTTCAACAAGGTCCCTGTATAGTGTAGCCGAACAGCGAAGATCGCTGACCAGGCTGCGCAAATGTGCAGGCTGGTCTGGACCTTCGCTGTTCGCATATGTTCTAAGGTCCCTTTTCTCAACCGCCGGTTCATTTAAGACCGTATGAATCTGTCCTGTAGGCCTGATTCTTAACTCTTCATAAAAGTCAGAAGGATCTGGAAATCACATATAACTCTTTGATTTTCCGCGTGTTCGTGCAACGTGTTTCTCAAACGTAGTGCTTGTTGATTTGGCCAAGGTGCGGCCCGTCCAGTCCTTGACATTATCTACTCAACCTTTCTTCTCTCTGTTCTTATCCCGTGAGCCGCGACGTCAGATAACGTACCTGTACCTTCGGATATGTCCGCCCAGCGAAGACTCAGATCAGGCTGCGCATTCGCGCAGTCTGATCAGAATCTTAACAGGGCGTGTTTTGGATAGCCAAGAATGCAAACTTTCTTCATGCGGAGAACAATGACTCTGATCAGACTGCGCGAATGTGCAGACTAATTTGAGTCTTTGTTTGGCGCACATGTGAAAAGGTACTTTTTCTCACGTTGTGGACCCTATACTTTCAACATGTCCAGTTGACTCTAATATGTTGACTGAATGGTAAGCAGCCGGACTCCATAGCGCGGTCGGTAGCGCGTCTGACTGCAGATCCAGGAGTGGAGGGGGGAGGGTCGCAAGTTCGAATTCCAGCTCGGCCATAGAACTTTCGCGCAGATTGATCATGAAATACAGTGAACCCTCATTACAACGATAGCGTTTGTTGCCATTAAAATGAATTTGCTTTGTACATATAGAGAATACTTAATGAGCAGATTAATAGCTTGCTTTGTTCTTATTTCCTCACAGAACATATGTTTTGGATATTTGTTAGAATCGCCTCATTGTGGCGATTCTAACAAATATCTAAAACATATGTTTCTTTAAAGTATTAAATACAATATTCTTGCAGTATTTGTGACTAATATCTACCTTATAAGCGAAGGTTTCGTGACAGTCAAATTGACATTATAACGAATTTAGTTGTTGTATCGAGTGTCGGTATAAAGAGGGTTGTCTGTAATTTCTACGATCATTCTCCCTCTTCGCTGATTCAAGAATGGCAGTTGTCAGTCACCGTCAAAAACACCCGCACAAAGTCCCGGTTAATGGTTTAGAGGACTAATCCAGCCCAGGAGAATCGTGAGTAAGTTATCTGACCGGCTGAACATGACATTTAAAGTATGACTGGGCCATGAAATTCCAATTCAAAACAAACAAATGGCAAACAGTGCAGACGTCCACCAAGGTTTATACAGAAGGATAATGTTGAAAAGTAAAACAGGCATAGATTTCATTGCTCTTGGTAAGAAAAGGGAACTTGTGCCATGTGCGGGCATTCGCGCAGTCTGATCAGGGTCTTCGTTGCCTCCATACAGAATCAAATGGTCCTGCAGAATTCAAATACTGCTGATTGAGCAGTCTAATCTGGGCGTATACTGATCGCATATGGCACAATGTTCCTTTTTCCACTCTGTGCAACATTTATTTATTTTTCTGAGACAATGGTATACAATAAATAAGACGGGGTGGAAAGTCAGTTTTCATTAACGCTGTCACTGCCAAGGGAGATAATAATAGGCTTTTGCAAACAGCATAGATCCAGATGAGACGGCTCATAATGAGCCGTCTCATCTGGATCTACGCTGTTTGACATTCAGTCTTTCAACTTTATGTATAAACTTACATATAAACTTTTTCCAAACGATAGTTTGTTTAAAAAAAAATATCAGACGACAAATGTCGTCTGAAATTCGGCACCGAAAGAGTTTAGGGGACCAGACACACTTGATTGTTCTGCCTGTTTTTACAACGGAGACAACTTATTTAGAGTTCCTGTTTACTTTCTGAAAAGGGGTGTACTTCAAAGGGATTTTTGTTTTCAGGCACAACAATCCCCTGCTGAAAAAGGGATCTACATTAAAAAGATGTTGTTTCCCCTCCACACAAATTCCCTTCTGAAGAGGAATCTACATTAACCCTTAAACCGCCAATCACAACAATTATCGTCTGCTTTGTCATCTGCTTGTGATTTTAAAAGTCATTTTCTGCAAACAGTGTGGACCAAATCAGACTGCTACACTAGGAGCAGTCTGATCGGGGTCCACACTGTTTGCCTGTATGCAAAAATAGGTTTGAAAAGTTTGCAAGAATATTCAGCAGACGGCATAAACAGATTTTCTTGGTATTTTAAGGGTTACAAAGGAGTTTGCTTTTCTGCGCACAATTCCCCTCCAGAAAAGGGGTCTACTCTAAAATGGTTTTTGCTCCCAATGAGGGCAACTGCTTTTCTTTTTAAGTAGACTATTTTCAGAAGGAGGTAAAAATCAATTTTGACAAAGGTGCCACCTATGAATGGATATCAATTACCCTTAATTGGAATGCATACTCCCTCTCAAAGCGGTTTTCCTCCCTTCTGAAAAAGATCTATTCTAAACGGAAAAACTTTGCTTCCCAATGGGAGCAAATTCTTTCCGTTTCGAGTGGCTCCCTTTTTAGTGCGGATTTGTTCCTAAAAGACAAGAATGTGCTCCCCGTGAGAGCAAAATCTTCCCTTTTAGAGTAGGCTCCTTTTCAGAGCGGATTTTGGAGAGCCGAAGCAAAAACCAGAAAGTAACAAAAGTTGTCTACCTTGTACAACATTGCAGAAAATCTACAAGCTACATCACGAAAACATACCTACATAATTCTGACCTCCTTAAGCCCCACTTTTATACAGTAAAACTGGGGTTTACAGGGGTATACAGTATTTTTCTTATTTTGCTTAAAAACCATAGATTGTGGGTACTCGTTAGAACCGCCTTGCCGAGGCGGTTCTAACGAGTACCCACAGTCTATGTTTCTAACGAGTACCCACAATCTATGTTTTGAGATTATATATGAAAAAATATCAGAATTTTTTATATGAATTTTTTCCTTTTTTGGTTGTACAATTTTTAATAAATTTGAATAGGCGTGTTTTCGTAATGTAAGCATAATATGGGTAACAAGACATTCAGGCCTCTCGTCACAAATTACATGTACAATATTACATTTACCATACTTATTCGAAAGGGAGAGCAAATTCCTTCCATTTAGAGTAGACGACCTTGTAAAAGGGAGGCAAAAAACAATTTGACAAAGTTACCTCCCCCTGAAAGGTGTGTTCCTTCAACTTAGCCGTTCAGCCATCAGGATCTACACTGTTTGTCTTTCTTTTTATGATTTTTGATTGAAACCTTTTTTTTTCATCAGTGGACATGTCCAAATGCAAGCATCACGAAAACATTCCTATATAATTTTGACCCCCTAAAACCCCACTTTTATATAGTAAAACTGGGGTTTACAGGGGTATACATTATTTTTCTTACTTTTGCTCAAAAACATTGGGGTACTCGTTAGAACCGCCTAGGCGAGGCGGTTCTAACAAGTATCCACAATCTATGTATTGAGCAGAAATATGAAAAATAATAGAATTTCTTATCTGAAAGTTTTCAGTATTTGGAGGTGAAATTTTCTATATATTTGAATAGGCGTGTTTTCGTAATGGGAGAGTCCACTTCAGAAACTCAGGGATGAAAGGTTTAAGGTGTCTGGATATTTTGGGTATTTACATTAGTATCATTTGTGGCCTTGGTTACAAGGCCGTTCGATTCGCTTTCTTCTTCCTGGTTGCTATGGTAATTGTTAGCGACATATCTTGGACATTTTGAAATCTCTTCAAGTTCGTTCGAAAACGGGTTATTTCTTTTGCCCATGCTTGGACCACCCCATTTGTTAGATAATTGACAGTCTACACTTTGAGAATTAGATGCAACGGCAGAATTCAAGTAGGTACATTCTGGGGAATTCTGTCTCTCAAACTTTATTGTATTGTCAACCGGCCCCGGGTAACTGTTGATATGAATTTGATTTGAAAACGGAGAAATTTTACTTTCCTGAATATCACTGTCACAATCCGAGGTATTTTCACTAAAATTCTGCGAATAATATTGTGTCATCCTGCTAGTGTCCTTTGACCTTTGCGGCATGATGTCATTGCACAATCCTCCATTCGATTGGTTGTAAAATCCTGACTGCGCATGCTCGACGCCCATGGGGTACACTCGATTGGCAGATGTGAACTGGGATTGGTACGCCATACCACGAGCCGGTACCAAAGACAGGGAACCAGGAACATTGTAAGGATAGCAATTATTTGATGCCTGAATAACACTGTTAAAACTTGGTGGTGACGGAGTACGATCAGGGCCACTGAAAACAAAACAAAAACAAACGAATTAGCATTTTATCAACCCTCTTCATAACACGACTCGATACAACAGCACAATTCGTCAAAAGTTTCGCTTAAAAGGTGACAATTAATGAGAAAGTACTTCAAAAACCATGTTTTGGGCATGGCCATTTCAACACATTTTGTTTCCCCCACCCAGTGAATCTCCATATGAACTAATATAAACCAAAATTGGCACAGCGGCTTCAGAGGAGAAGCTGAACGAAGGACCGCTAAATAGAAGACATTTAAAGAGTTGAACGACGGACGTCGTACGACGGGCGACGTTAAACGGACAAAATTAAATAGGCTTCGTCAAGCGGAAATTTGCCTTCAAACATGCGCAATTTACGCAAATTTAGATCATCCTGCGCATGCGCAAAGAATCATCCGGGACTTTGCTCTCCATTTATACAGTCTGTAGTATCCAGTGATTCTGACCAGACTACACGGATATGCAGTCTGATCTGGACCTTCGCTGTCCACGCAATACTCGAAGGCACATTTTCGCTTAGTGAGGCTCAGATGCCAACAGCCAATCCTTAGACGTCGGATCAAGTGAGCTACTAAAACGATACGGGGATCATCACAAGTAACTGAATGAACGTTTGTTAACTCTTTTTTCGGTGCCAAATTTCAGACGACATTTGTCGTTTGTTTTTATTTTTAGAACAAACAATCGCTTGGAAAGAAGTTAATATGTAAAGTTGAAAGACTGAATGTCAAACAGCGTAGATCCAGATGAGACGGCTCATTATGAGCCGTCTCATCTGGATCTATGCTGTTTGCAAAAGCTTATTATTATCACCTGTGGCAGTGAAAGAGTTAAAGTTTATTACGCACTGAGGATTGATCCACTGTCATTTGGTGTCATTTGTAGGCTGTTTGTATTGAGGTTTTACGGCCCAGTCAACCCAATGGGGTCATGTCGAGCACGGTCAGTTTACCTAACCACGCGTTTACTGGGCAGGCTTAGTCCTCTAAGCTGTTAACCAGTATTGTGCACATTCTTTCGCCATAAACTGACAACTGCCCTTCTTGAATCAGCGGAAGAGAGAGAATGACCGCAGAAGATATTTCATGATCAATCTCCACGAAAGAATGCTGCCGACCTCGGCTGGGGTTGAACCCGCGACTCCTGGTCTCCAGTCGGACGGCGCATCCAACTGAGTCACCGAGGCCGATATTTGTAGGCTGTGTTCTGTGATTGCGGCTCGTCCTGGACATTTTACAGATAATCTTCCTTATACCGACACACGATACAACGATAAAAATCGTTATAATGATACATTTGCAATTTTACTATCACAAAACCGTCGATTAAGAGGTAACAATTAGTCACAAATTATGCAAGTATATTGTATTTAATACTTTAAAAAAACATATGTTTTTGATATTTGTTAGAATTGCCTCAGCGAGGCGATTCTAACAAATATCCAAAACATATGTTATGTGTGGAAATAAGAACAAAACAATAATTGTCTCACATATCATTCTATCCATTTAAGATTCTTTACAATAGCAAATTCATTATAATGGCAACATCTCTGGGAACAAATTCTGTCGTTGTAACGAGGGTTCACTGTACATAATAGTGTATGCCCCTGCCTACTGAAGGCAGTAGTGGGGTATATAGCGTTTCGCCGTGATGTGAGTCCGTACGAGCGTATGTAACGTAACCAGAGTCTAACAAAAGTTGTGTTTACATTCAAATTTACATTCAAGCTTACATTGTCAATTATGTCTGCGTTTCTTTTGGAGGTCATAACTTGGGTATTTTTTACGCTAGGAAGTTGAAATTTGGTATGCTACTTACCAAGATCTAATCCTTTAACTCTGTGCTAGAGTTGCCTCTTGGTCATGCCCTGGAACGGGGCTAGGGGGTGGGGGCATTTGTGTACTTTGAACATATGTCTAGTTTTAGTCAGAGAGGATGAGGCTTGTCCCAAAGCTTATACAAGTACCAGATACTCTTGAAATTCCTTAAGGGTATTGAATACATTTCCGCTATCCTTACAAGGGAGAAAATTGTTTGTGACTTTCTATTTACTTTCCTGCACATCAATCTCCTTCGAAAAAGAGGTCTACTCTAAGAGACAAAACTTTGCTCCCACGGGGAGCAAATTCTTCCTTTTTTTAAAAGAGCCCTTTTCAGAAGGGGACCCTTGTGAGCAAATCATTGCGTTTTAGAGTAGACCTCTTTTCCGAAGGGGACAAAGCCATTTTTGATAGAGTTGTCTCCCCTGAAAATGTATCCATTCCTCTTCATTACGAAAACAAGCCTATTCAAATATATAGAAAATTTCAACTCCAAAAATTGATTTTTTTTCCGATAAAAAACTCTGGTATTTTTCATATTTTTGCTCAAAACATAGAGTGTGGGTATTCGTTAGAACCGCCTCGGTGAGGCGATTCTAACGAGTACCCACAATCTATGTTTTTGAGCAAAAATAAGAAAAAAAACATATACCCCTGTAAACCTCAGTTTTACTATATAAAAGTGGGGTTTAAGGGGGTCAAAATTATATAGGCGTGTTTTCGTGATGTTAACCTTCCAAGAGATACGATGATTTCACAAAAAATGATTTTACTGACTTACCGGTCAAAATTATCCCTGAATCCTTTTGCAAATGGATTGTGGTCTATCTTCAACTGTGTAATCTGCAAGGGGACAACAATGTGCATCAATGAATGTCCGCTTATGTTATGCTATATATCAGGAATGACATGTTTGCTGTATGATATAAAAATATATATTTCTGCACAATAAAAACTCGATAATAACTGGGAACAGTGACATTTCAATTTTTTTTTTTTTTTTTTTTTTTTTTTTTTTCGGTTTGATTTTTTTTTTTAGTTTTTTGGTTTTTTTTTTTTTTTTTTTTTTTTTCATAATTTGCTCTTAAGACCCTGGGACATTTTTCGAATAGCTCAAGAGAAGAAATAGTTACGGATAATTTAGGGAGATTTTCTTATATTGTCTTGAAAATGCATGAGGTGATTCTAATGAGTACACACTACACACCTTTATTTAAGAAGATTGAAAAGATAATCCTAAATCGTCCGCATGATGCCGCCTGACCCGGCTGTATGGTTAACACTCACTGGCTCGAACTACCCCTACCTCGAACAAATTTTCTTGGTCCCAAAGGCGTTCGAGCCATTGAAGCTCGACTGTAACTATGTGCTAACCACTGCGCTACAGGTATACATTCATTAATTTATCTATCTATCCAGAGCCCAGTTGTTCAAAGCGTCGTTAGCTTAAGGGTCATTTCGTTAACTGTTTTAGCAGTTTCAATATAGAATATTCTGATATTTTTTGCTGAAAAAATGTGAGTAGCTTTTGCACTGCAAAAGCTACTCACATTTCTTTCAGCAAAAAAAAATCAGCATATTTACGTATCACTCGATGTAAATTTTAACGAATCGTTAACTAACGACGTCGTTAGCTTTGAACAACTGGGCCCTGATTTTTATCGCTACCAGGCAACTGAGTCAGAAAGAGGCAGTGCCAAACATTAATCAATATTCGTTGGCTACCTATATATACAAGCTTAACCACACATGCCTGCAGTAGGCAAAATAAAATGTATGTGACACAGACTTTACGGCGACTGATCAAGTTCTCCATTGTTTGCAAATAGTTACTGTGCTTTCAACATCTTTCAGAAAGTCGTTTTTTGCTTGGTGCTTTACACAGAAGAAGTAAATTTGCAAACTTTTGTCATGATTTAATGCAAAACCATTTGTCGTAACTACCTATGTGCACAAAGTTTTAGTCTAGTCATTGGTTTTTAAAAAAATCTAATATTTTCACTTTTTCCCATAGTAAAAATGGGTGTAAAGTATGCAGAAATCTGTTGGGTAGGTCACTTGGAGGCAGATTTTCAACAAGTTTCGCTTGTCCAATCTGAAATGTTCACAGTATTATTGTGAAACATCAATAATTCAAATTCAGCAAAGAAAAGTAAAAAATATTTTTTAGACAAAAATTCAAAAAAATCACTTTACTATAGAAATTGCATAGGTCAGACCAATTTTGGGCTATAAATTTAATTTTAGGGTAAATATTTGAGAACAAAACACAGAAACAGAAAAGACAAATGGTTTCTGATAAGATATTGTCAATCAGAACAAAATATTTTCATTTAAAATAAAACGCCAAGCAAAGAAACGTCTTTCCGAGTGATGTCAAAAGGACAGTAAGCATTTTTGCTCTATGAATATTTAAATCACATAGATAGACATACGTGTACCTAAAACTGAAATTCGACTCTACAAATATATAGTGTGGAGAGTTTATCCAATCTGAAATGAGTTAAATACATACATCTGTATTTTGGTAAGCTGTAACAGCTATAAATTGTGTCTCCGGGAAAGAATGGGTTTGCAGGGTTTTCTGGTCTTCTGGACCGCATGACGTCACCTCTATCACGTGGATACGTGGCTGGTACTTATGCATTGAGTTAAGCACTACCTGAAATTGAATGAGGGAAAATACATACATTTGTAGATGCGGCAACTCTTTCAAACTTGTTATACCTCCCTAAAAGGATAGAATGTGCTCAGCATTTTAGCAAAAGCCTTGTTGCGTTAGAAAGCAAACAGGAAGTCAAAGAAGTTGCTTCCCTTGGAAAAAATGGAGTAATAAGTGTGTCAATTTCTCTTAAGGCAACTGGATAAGCTTGCCATATTTGGAGCCTGTTTTGCGATCGATTGTTCACAATCGAGTCATAGCATACAATTAAGGTAGTGTCCACGTGATTATCATTGACCAATGTAATTAAACCGCGCGCTGGTAACGGTTATTTATGGCCGCGCTTTTCTTCTCGCTGTGACGTCAGAGTGCTGTTAATAGCGGGTTATCTGTAAAACATGGACTTGGACATTGGCAAACAATGCAGACCCAGATCAGACGCCGCAGAACGCGGCGTCTGATCAGGGTCTGCACAGTTTGCTTAAATTACAGGAACTAAAGGATTGAATGAAATAGTCTTAAGTCTCCGTTCAGGACCATTTTACCAGCCTACATTCAGAGACAATCTACCCGCCAGTGCTGTCAGTGCTTTGATTACAAAGGAGCTACTTCCTATTTGCTTTCCTGCACAACCTTCTGAAAAGGGATGCAATGTGTTCTCTCAAGGAACCAAATAACTAAATACAATTTTACGTAGGGTCGTCTCCGCTTAAATGCAGGCATACCAAAGAAAGAGGCTTTGTCATAAAATGAACCTGGATCGTTCACCTGAGCAATTAACGCCGGCTGACACTGCCGTGTGGCCATCTAATCGCAACTGTCAAATTGTGAAACCTTGCTGGGCTACATACGGGTATGAAATCTTATAATCATTAGACAACTTTTCCTTAAGAAATATTGAAATGGTAAAGCTCCACTTACCGAGAGGGCCGCCATGTCCATATATGATAAAAAGAAAAACAACTTTTCCAGAATCTAGAAAGCTAGGAGGCTGAATCTTGGATTATGTCATCAATGTAACTTCTGACATGTGCGCCAAACGAGGATTCAAATCATCCTGCGCATCCGCACAGTCTGGTCACAGTCTTTGTTCTCTGCTTGAAGAACTTTGAATCTTTGGCTGTAGAAAATGTCCCCAGCGAAGAGTTTTATCATACTGTGCAAATGCGCAGGAGGCTGATCTGAAACTTCGCTGGGCGCACATGTTCGAAGGTACCTTTCTATCGTTGATGCTCAAATGATGATCTTAGGCTGACCTTTGACATTTTACGGCAAGATCAAATTTGCCTCCCCTTATTTATATGGGGAAAACATTGTTGACATTATATAATATTGACCTCCTTAAACCCCACTTTTATATAGTAAAACTGAGGTTTACAGAGGTATACATTATTTTTCTTATTTCTGCACAAAACATAGATTGTGGTACTCGTTAGAACCGCCTCGCCGAGGCGGTTCTAACGAGTACCCACAACCTATGTTTTGAGCAGAAATATGAAAAATATTAGAGATTTTCATCTTAAAATTTTCAGTTTTTCGAGCTGAAATTTTCTATATATTTGAATAGGCGTGTTTTCGTAATGAAAAAAATCATTATTTCAAAAGGTGTTATAGACTCCATATACAGTCGTAATAGTTGATAGCGCATGGCAAAACTAACAAAATAACGTGCGCCCAGCGATCTGCCTGGGGATCCGCCCAGTCTGATCAGTCTTCGCTGTGCACTCAATGGGTAGCCAAGGACCCAAGCTTTCTGCATGCGGACATCGAAAACTCTGATCAAACTGGGCGGATGCCCAGCCTGATCTGAGTCTTCGCTTGAAACACATGCCATTTTGTTGGTTTTGTCATGCCTTGGTCATATGTGATTGTAGCAGCGAACCCTTTAATTATTTAATTACTATCAAAAGTTTATTGCCGGGGCTCATCTGCACCTGCTTTCTATGTTTTTTACATATATACAATCAAAACATATGTAAGTGACTTCTCTGAAGCCGCTTCGCCATTTTTAGCAAATTTCACAATGAGCGATTGATAATTTGTTCAAATGGTCTCGCACTGTTGATCACAATGGCTGCCATATCCATTTATGATAAAACATTTACTACTCAGCTAGCATTCTACATAAATCTATAGCGGGCCGTTATCGGCCCGTCAGCTACCCTGACAGGCCGATAACGGCCCGCTATATATTTATGTAGAATGCTTACTGAGTGGTCGTCTTTTCCTGAGCCAATAAAGCTTTGTCCCAGTCAGCATTCTACGTAAATCTATATCGGGCCGTCATCGGCCCGTCAGGGTAGCTGACGGGCCGATGACGGCCCGATGTACATTTACGTAGAATGCTAGCTTGGGTCTTGGTAGAAAGCATTGAAAATATTAGTTCAACCAAATGTCTTAGAATGATGATCTTATTTTGAACTTTTGACTTTCTACGGCAAGGTCAAGTTTGAAAAATTGTGAATTGATATTCTCAAAATATACTGAAAACTACAGTATTCGATCAAAGTAGAAAAAGTCATCGAAGAAGCATGTACTGCAGGACTTAACCTAGACATATCTGATCTGGGTCTACACTGTTCGCTCCGGCAAATCTGTCCGAATACTTACATGTAGGATAAGCCAGCATCGGTGGCTCAGTTGGATGCGCGTCCGACTGGTGATCAGGAGGATGTGGGTTCGACCCTCGCAAGGCCGGACACATTCTTTCGTGGAGATTAATTTGTACATGAAATATTTTCTACGGTCATTCTCTCTCTTCCGCTGATTCAAGAAAGGCAGCTGTCAGTTTTTGGCGACAAAATGAGCACAACAATGATTTACCGCATAGAAGACTATGCCTGCCCAGTAAATGTGTGGTAAGGGAAACCGACCGCGCTCGACATGACCCTATTGGGTTGACTGGGTCGTAAAACCTTAACACAAACAAATATGTAGGACATATATGGCTGTTTAAATTTCTAGTAATGTATAGAAAACTTTACTCACATGTCCTTGGTCGTTATTTTTGTTGTTGGTCAGTTTGAGTTTACTAAACTGAATATCTTGTTTCATCCAGTGAGCCCCGGTGTTAGGGGAGTCGGGATGTAGGTACACTCGACCGGCTATAAGTACAAAAACATCATGAATTGTAGCACCCGGCATTCCAAGTGTTGCGAGCAAGGATGTGGAATACAACAATAGGGAAAGAAAAGCTTTTACCAGTAAATTAACCCATTTATGCCTAATGGACGCATCTACCTAAACCGTTTTGACTGGTCCATTTCCATTATATGGGATGTTAACAGTTTTTATTATTATCATGTTTTATAGAAATTTCAGTATTAAATGCAAACTGTGCAGACCCTGATCAGACGCCGCTTTATGTGGCGTCTGATCTGGGTCTACACTGTTTGCCAATGTCCCTTATATGGGACGCTGGGCTTAAATGGGTAAAGAGCGATGAGCAAGGCACAAAAAGACCTAAACCCATATACAAACATAGACTGGCTCAAGTCTCTAGTGACAAAATAATTTTTCTTATAATCTGTTTAATAATCCACTAAAATAAAACCAATTTGAAAGTAATAACATGACTATATAGGCTGGTCACTAGACCAGCCTTTATAGTCAAGACATTTTTTTTGGTTTTATCTTAGTGGATTATCAAACAGGATTATGAGAAAAATATCTAGTCACTGGAGACTGGAGCCAGTCTAATACAAACACTGTAGGCATTGATCAGAGCCTTCCCTGTTCATCGATATATTCTACAATAGTAACTGACTGTAAACGGAGGAGTAGGGGCGGGTTGGGGATGCGCGACATACAGATCACGATATTTGTTAGCATACCGATCATTTTCTTGCAGTTTGCTTAATGCTTAAATACGCACTGAAAATACAACAGGTATGCTTTATTTTTCTTTCGCCTGAAGTGTCCTCAAGGTCTCTATTACATGTCTGCGAACAGCAAAGGCTCTGGCGTGAATGCGCTTACGCGCAGGCTGGTCACCTTTGAGATAATAAACTTTTTGTCATGCGCTGGTCAGTAGCGGGTCTAACTGCAGATCGAGAGGGGTAATTTTGGTACGGGTGTGCGAGCCAGTATTTCAAAACCTACCCCATTCATATACCTGGCCTTCGAAAAACCGGACCCATTCATATACTTGATCGTCCAAAATGTTGACCTATTCGTATACTGCCCTTTGATTTTTTGTACCCATTTTTTGCTGGTTATTACACAAATATTACAGTTAGTTCATATAATACCAAGAGGATAAGCAGCCCCGAAAAATCTCTGAGCGAAAAATATGTGCATATACCAGGATGTCGGAAAAATGGGGCCTTTTCACATAGGAAGCCAGAAATCGGGCCATTCATATACTTTTTGTTGAAAAAGGGGGGGGGGGGTGCAATCATATACCTGGCAGCGCTGAAAAAGGGGCTATTCGGCACGCATATCCGTACTATGCCATATATGGGAAGTTACCCCCCCCCCCACCCCCGGCCCCCCACCCCACCCCCCACCCCCGAGGTTGATTAAATCCTTCAATGCGCAGGCCTGGTCCCTCAGCAAGGCAATATGTCTAGTTCCTTGGCTTGAGTATCCCTTTTGCCCACTCTTTACTTAAGCGAACAGCAAAGGTTCAGGCGAGACTGCGCGGATGCGCAGGATCGCCTGAACCTTTGCTCTTCGCATATGTTAAAACGGCCCTTTTCGCAACGCGACACAAGTACTGTTTATTCTGCAACAGACAAAACATGATGTAATGTGTTTTCGCAATTCTCTGTTGCTTATTGGAACCCTCTGTCATGTCAACAATGGATGCATAATATAATCATGAACTTGATAAAATGTGGATTTAATGAGGTGAAAATTGTCCTCACTTCCATCAAACTACCACATTGTATAACCGAGCCAATTACAAATTGAGTCGCATCGTACAATCAAAGCACTAGTGGTCCTGAACGGGGACTTTAGTCAAGGATTTCATTTAACTCTTTACTTCCTGTAATTTAAACAAAAAGCGCGTTCTAAGGTGTCTTATCTGGGTCTGCACTGTTTGCCAGTGTCCCAGTCCTGATTTTACAGATAGCCTTCTTTGTTTCCTTTGAAAAATATATATATATCAAAATGACCTGTTCTGCTGTTGTAACTGGCGCATTAACATGTTTATATGTTATAACGCAATCTTTAGACGCAGAGCTGTCTCTTTTACTTTTTCACTGCCACAAGCGATTATAAAAGACTTGTGCAAACAGCATAGATCCAGATGAGACGGCTAATAATGAGTCGTCTCATCTGGATCTATGCTGTTTGACATTCAGTTTTTCAATATACGTATATACTTCTTTCCAATCGATAGTTTGTCATCACGAAAACATGCCTATATAATTTTGACCCCCTTAAAACCCACTTTTATATAGTAAAACTGGGGTTTACAGGGGTATACATTATTTTTCTTATTTCTGCTCAAAACATAGATTGTGGATACTCGTTAGAACCGCCTCGTCGAGGCGGTTCTAACGAGTACCCACAATCTTTGTTTTGTGCAGAAATATGAAAAATATCAGAATTTTTTATAAGAAAATGTTCATTTTTTTTGGTTGTAAACTTTTCAATATATTTGAATAGGCGTGTTTTCGTAATGTTAACACAAAAGGAGACGACAAATGTCGTCTGAAATTTGGCAGCGAAAGAGTTAAATGAAGTACTTGTATAGTACTGTATTACTTTTACATGCGTTTCATTTCTCCAAGCAAAACAATGTCAAACGCTCTCGTAAAGGCGGGCACAAGGCGGAGATACAGAATATTGCTTGTGAACGTCAGCCAGTCACGTTCTTCGAGCTTCACTATAGTGTAGTTTATACTTTCTAGTCCTTTGTAATTATTAAACCCATTTTGGGATTTTTTGAAATTGATAAGGTCAATGTTGAGGCTTAATTGACCGAAACTAGCTAATCTGGTCAAGACCACTTGACGTTTCAGTAGCTGCTTTTGGTTTTCTGAGTGTGCCCATTGCTCTCAAGGTCATTCTTTGTGGAATCTAGTCACAACGACGCACTTCCGGCTTCTCAGACATTAAAATAGCCTTATGTTTGTGGACATTGGTGCGAGCTAAAGATCTGAACTGTTCGTATTTGCCTGTTTGAGAAAAAATAAAAAGAACTTCATTGAAGTTTATGTCGCACTGTATACTAAAATGTGAAAAAAAAAAAAAAAAAAGAGTGAGAGTTGTCTTCCTTGTTTAACGTAGTGAGATTATAAGAATCCATCATGAGTTTCCTTGCAGGATAGGAAAATCTCACCCGAGGGTAGGAATTTGAACCAGGGATGAGGCCTGCGGAGTCCCTGGTTGAAATTCCTACCCCGAGGGTGAGATTTCCCTATCCTGCATGGACTGGCTCATGATGGATTCTTTTTCTCCAACTTTTAAGTGGATTTTTTCCGAGGACCAGCGGGTCTAATTCAAGTTCATGTGAGACAGAAGTTTCTCACATGGGCAAAAAGCCTATCTCATATAGGCAAAGGTGGGAGAAAAACAATCAGTGAAGTGAAATTAACTAAGGAGCTTTACAGTTAGTAGACTTCATTTTGGATGGTCACTATGGCGGACGTAATACGCGGACGAACGGAGGGACGAAAATATGCAAGCCTAAGTCGCCCCTGCTAAAGCAGGTGCGATAATAATCACGATTCTACGTGGACTAGATTAATCGAATTAGTTTCACAAAAGGACGCAACAAAGTTGAAAGCCGTTTTACTGGGAACGCCAAAATCTGACGCGATTATTTAATAATGACCAACGCATGCCAGCATCTAACGGTTCATCAAATTTTGCGTCTGCTTTCACAGTCTTTCTGTCAACCAGTGGAACCTGATCTCCTCAATAAAGCAGTAAATTAATCTGTTTTATTGCTACCGCGATATTAGGTGCTATGCAACGGTATATATTTGTTAGATTTACACCTTTTTTCTAAATGCCACGAGTCGGGTAATTACCGGGTTTTATACGGATTCGCGCCATGCGAAAAGGTGCCTTTGGGGCATATGTGGACAGCGAAGGCTCTGATAAGACTGCGCATCTGCGCAGTCTCATCAGCGCCTTTGCTATCCGCTCAAAGATATCGTTTGATACTGCAGAATACATCGAAGCATAAGAGTACAGCTATTGACAGATGGTGGGGTTAGCGAATGACTGACTGATCTTTTTCTTTACTGATCGCATTCAGCCAGAAGGCACCTTTTTTCCATGGATTGACGCATATATTTTCGTTTTAATAAACCCGACGTTTCTCACCATGATTTCAATATACTGGCATATCTCACCCGCGGAAGGTGCCAAAGTAAGCCGCGCATTACAAAAAGGGAGCGTACATGTAACGTTGTATGTGAACAATTAAGGTTCGGCTAACATGCTGATCCAATCTGGTCATACGTTAGCAGTTGCATTGCCAGCTGCGGAGAATGAAAGGTAACTCATAGCCTTGACTGCAGATCCTGCTCAAGTCTGTAGTAAACTAAAATCGCAACAAATTAATAAGATGGTTAAAAAAATATATACTTGAAATCCTTTTGCACTGGCAGGCCATTAAAATCCTGCCTGTTGCTTTGTCAATCCTTGGTGGCTATCGCATCTCAGACAAATGTATGGTCATACAAATGTACAAACCTTTACATTACGAAAACACGCCTATTCAAATGTACTGAAAATTTTACCACCAAAAATAAAAAAAATTCAGATAAAAAATTTTGATATTTTTCATATTTCTGCTCAAAATATAGATTGTGGGTACTCGTTAGAACCGCCTCGTCTGTGGGTACTCGTTAGAACCGCCTCGACGAGGCGGTTCTTACGAGTACCCACAATCTATGTTTTCGAGCAGAAATAAGAAAAATAATGTATACCCCTGTAAACCCCAGTTTTACTATATAAAAGTGGGGTTTAAGGGGGTCAAATTTGTATAGGCATGTTTTCGTGATGAAACAAAGACCTGCTGCATGCAAATATGAAATCTGCGATCTTATACAATTTTGTATAGAGGAAGAGGAAACAGACAAAACCAAACAAGTGCAAATCGAACAAACGCACGAAAAGCACTAAGATTAACTCTCTCTTCCCCAAGCGAGGTAATCGCAATGCTAAAGTGACTGAAAAACAAAAGAAAAAAATAAATAACACAAGGCAATTTGTCTTTTCTATTTTTGTGCTTAGTACTCATATATTTCCCCTAAAATTAAATTTATAGACAACCAACAGCTCCGACCTATGCTGTCTTTATAGTAAAGTGATCTTTTGGAACTTTTTTTAAGTTAAAAAATCAACTAAAAAAGTACAAATATATTTTGATTTTTAATTTATGATGTTTCATGACAATATTGTGAAAATTTCAGATAATTGGAACAAGCAGAACTTGTTGACAACCTGACTTCATTTTAAATGTACATGTATACCTACCCCACCGATTTCTGTCTAATTTGCAGCCATTTTTACTATGGGAAAATAAAAATATTTGTTTGTTTATCTTAACAAATGTTTTTGCATCTATCGCGGCAAAAGTTTGCAAATCATAGGCGAAGCGCTCAGTACGCACGTACGCATGTGCGTAACATGCGTAAGAAACTTTTTTATGATAAAGTGACATTAACATAAAATATTTGGTTCCCTACATTTGGGGCTGCTCTTAAAGGAAAGAATTTGCTCCCTCTGGGAGCAAATTCTTTCCTTCAAGAGCAGCCCCTTATTTAGAAGTGCTTCAAGGCAAACTTTTTCAAGAGTTTTCCTGGATTTGCGTACAAATAATTCTGTGTTAGCTACGCCACTGCAAATGTACTTCTGTGTAAAGCGTCAGACAGAAAAAATCTTTCCGAAAGATGTCGAAAGGAGAGCAGTCTATAGAAGGTCGGAACAGCATCCCTAAATTGTCTCCATTTGCCTCCTGATCTAACGCAATGAATAACCCTCAGTGACTCAAACTACCCATGTCTAGACCAAATTTCCATGGTCCGAACGATGCTTAAACCACTGAAGTTCAACTGTACCTTCAGGGACGGATCCAGGATGATTTCTGCGGAGGTTCAATTTCACCAAATTACCGTAGTTACTCCACGATTTAGGAAAGACGGGCCTGAGCAAAGAGTGTAGACCCAGATCAAACGCCACAGACTGTGATATCTGACCAGGGTCCATACTGTTTGCCACCATCCAGCAGTTATACACACATTCAAAGGTAGCAAAACAGACTTGTTGAAGAAAAGTATAAGGTAAACAGTAAGAATGTGAATATTGAGGGTAAATACGGTATCCCAAACTTATCCAAAACTTCCCATGAAAATGAAATTTTGAGTCAAAGGTGAGGAAGGGGTCAACTGAGCCCGTCAAACCCGCTCTGAATCCGCCCCCTGATCTAATAGTGCATGACTTCTTGTATAACAAGAAATGTCAACAAGCAACGTTTATGAGATACGAGTACCCACCGCTCAGAAACCAAAACGTAATGGACGGACGGACGGACGTGAAAAACAGTACACCCCTTCAAACACAGTTCGCGGGGAAGTTAAAAATGCTGACATTTTGCCAAGAAATACTTTCAGGATCAAAGTTTAAATGCACATCTTAAATATATCTGTAATGTATGTGTAAAAGTTTTGAAAGAGCAAAAGAAAGCTTTAAGAGGAGATGATGTCGCACAGTATGCCATATTAATCAACACTGATTAGGCGCAGTTGTCGTAAAATGGCTAAGTTAAAAATTCTGTCATTTTGTCAAAATTGCATCAAACTTACACATGCACTGTATCATATGTTTATTGTTTTGGAAAGCTTCAACCAAAGGTGTACGAGGAGTTGATTTCACAAAGTACCCAGTCAGCATTCTACGTAAATCTATATCGGGCCGTCATCGGCCCGTCAGGGTAGCTGACGGACCGATGACGGCCCGATGTAGATTTACGTAGAATGCTAGCTGGGTATACACTATTGACTATCATTGACTAGGTGCAGTTATCCCAAAATAGCTTAAGTTAAAAACGCTGTCATTTTGTGATGAAATATTTGGTCAGCATCAAAGTTTCACATGCACAGTTTCAATATGTCTGTAATGTATGTATAAAGTTTTGAAAAGATCCAACAAAACTTCCATCACGAAAACATGCCTATATAATGTTGACCCCCTTAAACCCCACTTTTAGGTAGTAAAACTGGGGTTTACAGGGGTATACATTATTTTCTTATTTCTGCTCAAAAACATAGATTGTGGGTACTCGTTAGAACCGCCTCAGCGAGGCGGTTCTAACGAGTTCCCACAATCTATGTTTTGAGCAGAAATGTGAACTATATCAGAATTTTTTTATCTGAAAATTTTTAGTTTTTGGCGGTGATATTTTCTATATATTTGAATAGGCGTGTTTTCGTAATGTAAGAGGAGTTGATCTCACAAAATATGCACTAATAACCACCACTGACTAAGTACAGTTGTCGTAAGATGGCAAAGGTAGACATTCTGCCATTTTGTCAAAAAAACATCTACATAATGTACAATATTAACCCTTAAAACGCCAAGAAAATCTGCATCTGAAAATGTCGTCTGTTATGTCGTCTGCTACACACTTCTTGCAAACTTTTCAAACTTACATTTTGCATACAGGCAAACAGTGTGGACCCAGATCAGACTGCTCCTAAAGGAGCAGTCTGATCTGGGTCCACACTGTTTGCAGAAATGACTTTTAAAGTAACCGACAGAAGACAAAGCAGACGACAATAGTTGTGACTGGCGCTTTAAGGGTTAAACTTCCTCATGCACGTCTTCAGTATGTCTGCAACATGGATGCAATGTTTTGGAAAGATTCAACGAAACTTGTAAGAGGAGTTGATTTCTCAATGTATACACTATTAATCATCATTGACTAGGAGTAGTTGTCGTGTAATGACTAAGAAAAAAACTGCTGTCATCTTGTTAAGGAATATTTTTTCAGCACCAAAGTTTCACGTGTGCATTTTCAGTATGTCTGTAATGTAGGTGCAAAGTTTTGAAAATATCCAACCAAAACTTTAAGAGGAGTCGATTTCACAAAGTATGCACTAGTAACTATACATTATAAATTATAGATGCAGTTGTGGTAAAATGGATCAGTTAAAAACCCGGCCATTTTGTCAACAAGTATTTTTTCAGCATCAAACTGCCACATGCATATTTTCACCTTGCCTGTTATATACAGTCGACTCTTGTTATCTCGAAGTCCAGGGGACTTTCTGAAATACTTCGAGATATCCGTACCTTGACATATCAGGTTTTGCAGAATTGAGGAAAAATGAATCGAACAACCACGTTTCACAAGTGTATATGCAAACTGACTCCTGAAATTAGAGAGATATTAAAAATATTGTTGAAAAGAGGAGAAATTGCTCCTCAGGAGCAATTTCTCCTCTTTTCCACAATATTTTGTCACCTGATGTTAGATTTTCAGGGACTAGATTTTCACTTCGAGATAAGCGGTTATTCGAGAAAAGCGAGGTCGAGATAACGAGAGTCGACTGTATGTGCAAAATTTTGGAAAGATCCGGCGAAAGCTGTAAGAGGACTTCATTGCACAAAGTGTGTACTATCAGTCATAATACAAACATCTTATTTAAAGAATTACAATGAGGCATAACTCTTGAAATACTGAACCTTCTGTCCCTTTTCCTATCACATGTGCACTGTGTGATGGCCAAGGGTGTATAAGAACTTCGTTTGGCGGGGTTGGGGTGTATGATAAGCACAGTATCTGTCGTGCGCTGAATGGAGCCGGTCTTATCTTGGGCGCCGGATACTACCTGTGTGGGGCATTGTGGCTTTTGACAGGGATATACCTATAAATTAACTCCCTGTGATTTCACATGTCAAATTACTGACTCATTTGTGACCACAATAGATGCTGGCTAGAAGACTGACCAAAAGTATTTCTGACATAATTAGAAAATGACCCTTGTTCATATACGGGCAAAGAAGGTGTAAATTCGCCGGCGATTTTGTGAAATGATCATGTCCTTCCCCGCTCCCCTCTTCCATCTTACAGAATCAAACTATACTACAGAATATATCGACGAATAGACAAGGTCCTGATAAACCTGCGCAGATGCGCAGGCTGATTAGCTGTTCGCACATGGCACAGGACACTTTCCTCCCTCGCCGCTTCATTTTTTTTTTCAAGAAAAAACGACCGCGACCAGTGGAATCAAAGACTAGTCCGCGGATCTACATATAAATGTTGCGATCTTCGTAGTTCGCAAGCCCATGTAGCCCCAATAAGCCCCTATAGCACAGTCGGTAACACGTGTGACTGCAGAGTTCAGGGTTTCGAATTCGAATCCCAGCTCGTCCACATAACTTTCGTGGCGATTGATCATTAAATCCTTATTTCGGTCACTCCCTAACCCCGCCTCCAACACACACACACACACACACACACACACACACACACACAATTCCGCAGATTCAAGAATATCTGTTGTCAATTACCCAGTCAGCATTCTACGTAAATCTATATCGGGCCGTCATCGGCCCGTCAGGGTAGCTGACGGGCCGATGACGGCCCGATGTAGATTTACGTAGAATGCTAGCTGGGTACATGTACTGGCAAAGTGTATGCACAAAGTACTGGTCAACCGCTTAGAGTACCGGTCAATCCTGGCCAGGAAAAGCGAGTAAGCTAACTGACCGTCTCGACATGAAGTTGATAGTGTTTACTCGGCTGTTTAACTCAAACTCTAATCAAAATCAAAATTTCGCCAACACCCCCACAGTAAAGGTACTATTCATATCGTCAAATCTGGCGACTGAACAGTCTATGCATTACGAAAAATATGCCTGTTCAAATATATTGAAAATTCCACTACAAAAAAATATGAAAGTTTCAGATAAAACCTGATATTTTTTTTTCTAATTTCTGTTCAAAATATAGATTGTGGGTACTCGTTAGAACCGCCTCGCCGAGGCGGTTCTAATGAGTACTCACAATCTATGATTTTGAGCAGAAATAAGAAAAAAATGCATACCCCTGTAAACCCCAGTTTTACTATATAAGTGGGGTTTAAAGGGTCAAAATTATACAGGTATATTTTCGTGATGGAACAGTCTTTGAAAATGTCCAGAGAAAACCCGATACCCTATGCGCACTTATGGTAAAAAATCCTTTTTTCTTCAGTTATCCCACGTAAGTTATCTCACGTCAGGTAAATAATACCTGCTGGGGACTGTTAGGGGCCTATTGTGTTTTCACCCGTATAAATTAATTTAAATGTCCACTTAACTGTATTCAGTACATACAAAGGCTCATTTAACCTTTACCACTCTCTGGGCTAATTCAGCAGACGACAAATTGATGCTGTTTTTTTTTTTTTTTTTTTTTTTTGTTTGTTTGTTTCTTATTTTCCCAGAAAACAGAATTTAACATTCCATTGGAGACAATTTGCGTGAAATGTCTAATCCTGTTTCCGAAAAAAAAGTCAATATGTCGTCTGCTGAAAATGTTTTTCCCACAGTGCTAAGCATTCAAAGATAGGAAAGGAAACTGGTCGCCACCTCCTATGTCTGAAAGACTGACTGGTTCCGGACATGTCACGGCAATTATCGAATAACGCTTAGCAATCTGGGTAAATTTTTCAGTCGTCTACAGTTTGATTTTTTTTTTTCTTATTTTTACCAAAATAAATGATTTGACAGTTCATGCAAATTGTTTCAAATGGAGACAATTTTCATGAAATGTCAAATCCTGTTTTCTGGAAAAAATGAGAAAATAGCATCAATTTGTCGTCTGCTGAATATGCTCTAATAGTAGTAAATGTTTGCGGGGGGGGGGGGTGAGGCTGTATATACTTCGGAGATTTTCCTCTATTTTTGACAACTTTTTGTGATTTTCCTTCTGCTTTACTGCACACCAATTCCCTTCCGAAAAGGGTTCTACTCTAAAACAAAAGAATTTGCTCCCAAAATGAGCAAAAGGTAAATCCGCCATTTTTTTTTTTTTTTTTTTTTTTTTTTTTTTTTTTTGACAAATTTTGTGACTTCCTGTTTGCTTTATTGCACACAAATCCACTTCCTAAAAGGGTTCTTCTCTAAAACAAAAGAATCTGCACCCAAAGCGAGCAAATTGTATATCCACCATTTCGCCATTTTTGACTGGCAAATTTTGTGACTTCCTTTATGTTTTGCGTATCTCTGTCTACGGGTTCAAGATGCGACAAGTATGGCATTAATCAGCTCTAAGAAATTTCACTGCGAGTAATGCATGATTCGACAAAATCATTAGTAAGCTGTAAAAGGGCTGCTCCATGCGAGAACGTGTTTTCTGGCGTTTGCGGACAGCGAAGGCCCAGATCAGCCTGCTCATTTCAGCACTCTAATCAGGGCCTTTACTGACCGCTTATAGTATCTTTTGGTACTGACTATATATCTCCGCTGCCTGATCTGGACTTTTCCTGTTTGCATTTACAACAAAGACATTTTTTTCTAATGTCCCTGCTCAACTGGACTTCTTTTCACGGAAGGACTGCATTCAAAAATACCAAACTGAGTATGCATATGTTTTGAGTTTCTCTTCCTCAAGAAAAATAAATAGTTTGTTTTTTTATTGTTGTTTTTTTTAAGAAGAATGGGCCGCACAATGCACAAATGTGTCTTTGGGCAAATGCGGACAGCGAAGGCCCAGATCAGCCCTGCGCATCCGCGCAGTCAGGTCAGGGCCTTTACTGTCCGCTAACAGAATTATTGGCTACCACAGAATGTACGAATGGAGAACAAAAACCCGGATGATACTTTGCGCATGCGCAGGATGATCAGAATCTGCGCATTTTGAACATGTTTAAAGGAACATTTATCGTTTGAAGCAGTTCTAAGTAAAGAGCAGGTACCAGTGAGCAGTAAACGTCCCTCACCGAGCATATATCAACTGCCAAGACTTGCAAAACGTGGCTGCACGACAAAGTCGAGAAGCAATGCATTTCCAGATGACAACACCATCGTGTCGCCCAGCTGTTACATGTTTGGCCGGAGAAGCAAAGCGAAGAGATGGTTATGTAGTGCGAAGGTGTCGTGTATCTTACGTCATCGGGGCGTCCAACTGATATTGGCTTACAGTTGGGCAAGGCCTGCTATCCTCGTAGCAGGTAAGGGTAGAGGGGGAATGTTTTTATTCCTTCTGTTTCTTCACTTTCATTCCTGTTTCTCTTTCTTCTGTGTCCCTCTCTTTCATCTCTTCTACTATCGCTTCTATCTCTTCTCTCCCTTTCTCTGGGATACGAGACAAAATGACCCACAAGGGTTGACGTGTCGTTAAACCCCAACACAATCACCCCAACACAATCAAAATTCCATAGCGCGTACGAACTAGAAAAAAAGCTGATATATAACAGGGGGATAACTGAAAGATAAAGAGTGTGAAGAGTTATCATCCTTGTACACGCCACTCCACTTCACCCAATTAGCAATAAAATATTTCAAACGGATTCCGAGTTTTGTTTCTGACGAGGGAAGCTGACGCCCGCCCGCCGACGTTCATCCTCTTTAAATAAAGACATTATTATTATTATTATTATTATTATTATTATTATTATTATTATTATTATTATTATTATTATTCTAATAATCAGATTGTTTTTTCATTGGAAAAAACCTAGTTGAAACATAAACATGGTTTATGTCAGGCAAAAGAAATGTACCCCTGGTGGGATGCGAAATCTGTAGTACTTACTTTGTGGTAGCTGTTCCGCCTGACCGCATGGTACCCAGTGTCCGCTCTGAAACTTCCAGTGACTATTGTCCGCTAGCACCATATCGACAAACACGTTGTACTGGGAGTGGGGATCCAGTCCCGTCAAACTGTACTGTAACGTCGGAAACATACGCCTGCAAATAGATATGCTACAACGTCAAAAAATGTACCCGCGAACATGGGCGCCCAGCGAAGATTCAGATCAGACTGCGCGATCAGAATCTTCGCTGGGCGCATTTTGGATAGTCAGGAATGCGGAGTTTGTTCATGCGAACAATGAAGACTCTGATGTGGGTGCGCTGTTCATGCCAACAATGAAGGCTCTATGTGGGTGCGCTGTTCATGCCAACAATGAAGGCTCTGATGTGGGTGCGCTGTTCATGCCAACAATGAAGACTGATGTGGGTGCGCTGTTCATGCCAACAATGAAGGCTCTGATGTGGGTGCGCTGTTCATGCCAACAATGAAGACTGATGTGGGTGCGCTGTTCATGCCAACAATGAAGGCTCTGATGTGTTGCGCTGTTCCTGCCAACAATGAAGACTCTGATGTGGGTGCGCTGTTCATGCCAACAATGAAGGCTCTGATGTGTGTGCGCTGTTCATGCCAACAATGAAGACTTTGATGTGGGTGCGCTGTTCATGCGAACAATGAAGACTCTGATGCGGGTGCGCATGCTAATACAAATGTAGCAGATCAGATGAACAGTGTTTGGGTTATAATGCGTAAATTTCTACGGAGGACCAGATACTTGTCCGTTGCCAAGTATACAAAAACGTGTTAATTCGTACTACATGTATATATACCATTGTAAAGATGACAAACTTTGCCATACTGAAAGTGAATGTATTTTGCCGAAATGCAATTCAGTCCGGAATGCTATACAGTGTTTTTATAAGCAAAGTCCAGTCATTTTATATACAAATATTCAGTTGTAGAGCTTTCAGGTCCAGATACGATAGACTCGCCACTTTTGGTCTCCGACTAAATCAGGGCTATTTGGGCCGCGTTTGCGTTAAAGTGCATTCGAGCATACGCGCAATGTGCGGATTCACATCATTCTGCGCATGCGCAAGGTCTCATTCGAACGAGCCTTTGCTCTCCACTGATACATTTTATAGTATCAAATGATTCTTGCAACGGACAGCGAAGGTCTTGATAAGACTGTGCATCGGCGCAGTCTGATCTGGCCGGTCACTGTTCGTGGATGCCCCGAGGGCACATTTTCGCTTGGTGCGACCCATTTAATGATTAAGAATAAGAGATAAAAGAAGTGCGAGACATGCGTGAACGTTTCACCGTGGATCCTCGCTCCAGATGGCGCTCGTCATTACGTACATGTATCCTGTACACAAACCGTTTGCGATCTCTGAACGCAGTTCTATAATTACATTTACGGATTCTGACGGACAAAAATTGCGAAAACTTTCGCTATAATGTTGACAGTTTCGGCGACAAAACTGCTGCTTTCGTCTGAGATTTACTTATTCGGCAGCATTTTCTCTCGTGTTGAACTAGCTCGGCTGAGTTCATGTCCTTTTGTGAGCGTTTCGTGGCTATTTATCACAAGGGAACAGGAAAAGATTTTCGAATCATCCGGGCAAAAGAAGCCGCATGCTCTCCTACGATGACAATGCTTGTGTTTTAATTCGCTTAATTTATAAAAGAAGCATGTCCGCGGATATTTACCTTTTCGCTGTGATACCAACCGCGAAAATGACAACCATAAATACACCAACACAATTCGTACAACTACATACGACTTTTATGGTTGACATAATCAAAGCACTGAGAGCACTGATAGGTCGATTGTCTCTGAGTTTAGGCTGAGAAAATCGTCCTGAACGGGGACTTAAAACTGTTTCATTTAGCCCTGAACTTCCTGTAATTTAAGCAATCAGCGTAGACCCTGATTAGACGCCGCGTTCTGTGGCGTCTTATCTGAGTCTGCACTGTTTGACAATGTCCCAGTCTAGGTTTTACAGATAACCAGCTTTACACTGCACTCTGACGTCATAGCAACAAGAACAGCCTGGCTATAAATAATCGTTACCGGCATTTCGTCTCGCGCGGGACGTAGCCCTTATGTGACTGTTGCCATGCTACATTAAAAATCTAATTGATGGATTGATTCGTCTCGCGCGGGTTTGATTACATTGGTCGATGATAATCGCATCGAAATTTTGGCGTTTGTATACTATTGCTTGATTATAAACAATCTAACCGCATTACGAAAACACCACGCCTATTCAAATATATAGAACATTTCACCTCCAAAAATTAAAAATTTTCAGATAAAAACTCAGAATTTTTTTACTATTTCTGCTCATAACATAGATTGTAAGTACTCGTTAGAACCGCCTCAGCGAGGCGGTTCTAACGTGTACCCACAATCTATATCTTTGAGCAGAAATAAGAAAAATAATGTATACCCCTGTAAACCCCTGTTTTAATATATTAAAGTGGGGTTTAAGGGGATCAAAATTATATAGGCATGTTTTCGTGATGAAAAGCAAAAAATTTAAAAGCCCCGAATATGCTAACCTCGAATGTGCTACTTTTAGATATGGTCACGATATATTAAGGGCATTGCGCCTAAGCGCAAACATTTGTACCCTTGAGTATAGTCACCATTTTAGGTGTTGTGTTCCACATCACGTAAACGTACTTTTATAGAAACGGCCATAGCAATAGGTATGGGTGCTGTGAAGCTGTGTTTGGCGATAAACAATTAAACACCGTATGAATGTTGAAAGAGGGCATTTATTTCAATGCCGACACAATTAGAACGAATGTGTATCAATGAAATATGAATGCTTTTAAACTCTTAAAGCAATTATAATGATACAAATTATTGATACGCCAAATCTGGGCGACAAAAAAGCGCAAAACAAAAAATGCCCCGATAAATACCCATGCCAGCCAAAGCTCAAGGGGGAGATGGGGGATGGGGGCGGGTAATGTATTATAAAAAAAAATTGAGAGCGCACGCAAAAAAAGTAGCCATCTACATGATAGAATCCAAAGAGTGTACATGTACTTCTGCAGAAAGCGTGATCACAAGGTCACTGGGAACAGCGCATTCCAACTGGCTGAGAAAAACAAACCGAAAAAATCATTCGATAATATAGTGTCTCTGAAAACTATCGACGACTTTTTGGAGTCTCGAGTAACTATAACTGGCATGGCATAAGCAGTGGCTGGCAAAAGGTGATGGCTTTCTATAAATACTTTTATGTAAACATAAAATTTACACAATTTTGACCCCCTTAAACCCCACTTAAAAAAAACAGGGCCCAGTTGTTCAAAGCGTCGTTAGCTTAACGAGCTCGTAAAGGGTCATTTCGTTAACTGTTTTAACGGATTCAATATACAATATTCTGATATTTTTTGCTGAAAAAAATGTGAGTAGCTTTTGCACTGCAAAAGCTACTCACATTTTTTCAGCAAAAAATTTCAGCATATTTGCGTATTACTCAATGTAAATTTTAACGAATCGTTAACTAACGATGTCGTTAGCTTTGAACAACTGGGCCCTGGGCTTTACATGGGTATACATGATTTCTCTTATTTCTGCTCAAAAACATAGATTCGGGGTGTTAGAACCGCTTCGCATCCACAATCTATGCTTTGAGAAGAAATATGAAAAATATCAGAATTTTTATCTGACTTTTTTTTTTTTTTTTTTTTTTTTTGTAGTAAAATTTTCAGTATATTTGAATAGGGCTTGTTTTCGTAATGTAAAACCCCCACTTAAAAAAATTGGGCTTTACATGGGTATACATTATTTCTCTTATTTCTGATAAAAAAAACAACATAGATTTGGGGTACTCGTTAGAACCGTTTCGCATCCACAATCTATGCTCTGAGAATAAAAATGAAAAATATCAGAATTTTTTATCTGATTTTTTTTTTTTTGGCGGTAAAAATTTTCAGTATATTTAAATAGGTTTGTTTTCGTAATGGTAAACATTTTTTTTAACTTCTTTGTTTTTTTTTTTTTTTTTTTGTTTTTTTTTTTTTTTTCTTCAGAAAGTCGTTTTTGATTTGAGTTGCGCTTTACTCTGAAGAAGTAAACCGCAAAAATTTGTATTGATTCAGTGCAAAACCTTTTCTTATAAATACCTTTCACTAAAAATTATTTTCCCATATTATAAATGGCTGAAAACTATGCAAAAAAGAAAGAAAAAACGACAGGGCATTAACATGTAGTTTGGTTTGAAAATTTCTGAAATTTTGGTAGTATCGTTACGGAGAACAATAATCAATAATAAGTAGAGAACGCAAAAAGAAAACAAAGCCTCTGACAAAAAATAAAATAAACTAAAAATTAATTAATTAATTAATTATTTAATTTATTTATTTATTTATTTATTTATTTATTTATTTATTTATTAAATTGCACAGGTCAGACCTATGTTTTGGCCGTAAAATTAATTTGATTATACAATATACGTGTACATTTTAGAAAACAAAGCACAGAAAAAGAAAGGGCAAATAATTTCTGATAATATATTGTCAACCATGAATAAAAGTTACATTTAGAATAAACCACCAAGCGAAAAACATCTTTCCATATGATGTCAGAGCACATGTAGTGACGTCCGTTTTACAACAAAAGATCCAAATAAACTGATGAAAACCTTATTTTGTGTTGTAGAATTTGAATTGCGGACACCATTCTTTTCCGAATTTGTTTTTCGCAAATTGCCCTATATTATCACATATTTATAAAATTCTGCAAATTTGATGTTGACAGTATTATTATAAAGATCACGTAAAAAGGGAGTTTAAGCGCTTTCTGCGAAAAGCGAAGGCTCCGATAAGACTGCGCATGCGCAGTCTTATCAGAGCCTTCGCTTTTCGTTAGAAGATTGTGGATACACCAAATTTCGTCTAGGCGCTGATCAGACTGCAGGCTGTGTATGCTAGCCCTGGTCTTAACTGATCGCGCCTGCACTACGATCCCTTTATGTATGGTGCGGCTTTAGTTATTATTGTAAAACCCGTGAAAAACTCATCGATTTCTCTCGGCGCTGTTTCTATGTGTGTCTCGGGGGCTTGAACTCGGTTCCATTTTGCTTAGTCAAAGCATATTAAAGCCAAGAAACAACAGCGTAGGACACGGTCCCGGGCGGACTGTGTTAATGCGCAGTCCTTTGTTATAAGCCTGTATACGGCTTGATACGTATTTTTGTATAGATCTACATGTACATGTATATGCATTTCCATCACGAAAACATGCCTATATAATTTTTACCCCCTTATACCCCACTTCTATATAGTAAAACTGGGGTTTACAGGGGGTAAACATTATTTTTCTTATATTTTCTCAAAAACATAGATTGTGGGTACTCGTTAGAACCGCCTCGCCGAGGCGGTTCTAACGAGTACCCACAATCTATGTTTTGAGCAGAAATATGAAAAAATATCAGACTTTTTATCTGAAAATTTTCAATTTTTGGTGGTAAAATTTTCAGTATATTTCGATAGGCTTGTTTTCGTAATGACTGACATAACGTTGACTGTCGACTGCCAGTTTTTTACATTTACCTACTAACTAATGCTAAAATTGTCATTTTCTATGCTGTTTATTTATGCTAATGCTCATTATTTGCACGTCAAACTCTTTGTCTATTGTATGATTTGTTTGTTTTTTGTTTTGTTTTGTTTTTGTTTTTTGTTTTTTCTGTTTCGCACGATTTAAAATAAATGTATATCATGCATGTAAGAAATAATGGTGACCTTTCATCGAAAAAGAACTATTCGCTAGCAGAAATAAGACAGGACAAAATGTTGTTTTGATTATTTATTCTGATAAAACATAATTTTATGCAATATTTTGTCACAAAGTGTTTAAAAATATAGTGTCTCGAACTGAATTTTTTAACTCATATTTTTTTTTCTTTTTTTTTTTTAAAGCGTATTGACCAATCAAAATGCCGATCTAGCATGTTTCATATGCGTTATCAAAAACACCTGTTATTGAAGTCTACAACTTTCAAATAATAATTATGGTATCAATAATCAGACTAATAATAATAATAAGTAACCAGTTTTGCAAAGTTAGGCAATTTATTTATTTATTCATTTATTATTGTTATTATAATTATTATTATTATTATTATTATTATTATTATTATTATTATTATTATTATTATTATTATTATTAGAAATCACGACAACAGCAAAGAAAAAAAATAGTATCTTTCTTTTTTTCTTTTTTTTACGTGGAATTGACACTATACTACTGACAAGGTTTACCTGTAAAAGTAGATGGACAAGTCCACTTTTTACCACAAAAGGTGGTGAGCTGGGGTTTTGCCCCGATTCTGAATAAAAGCAGCATTTTATTTAAAGTTGTATTTAAAACCCCAGAAATAATTTGTCGGTCCATCGAAAAAAGACGGACTCTAAATTTAGCGCAAGCATATTAGACAGCTTCCAATGTTGGAAGCTTAGACTAAGCGATCTAATGAACAAATATGTTTCCATTATTATTTCTGGCCTAACTAAATCAAAAGGATGAATAACGAGGCTAAGAATTTATGCGGAAGCCCGTGTGACTATTGTTTAGAACAGGTTTCGATAGCAATGTCCGTAAACAGCATGCAGCCCACTTAAAGACTTTGGTATCATCTCGTGTTCTTTAACGCTTAGCGCAGTGGGCAAAAATTTCAGCAGACGACAAATTGGCGATATTTTTTCTTATTTTTCCCAGAAAACAGGATTTGACATTTCATGCAAATTGTCTCCAGTGGCTGCACCACTGTAAATGCGTTTAAGAAATCACGGCAACTTCTCCATGATTTTTTTTTTTTTTGTTGTTGTTTTGTTTTTCTAATTTATCTTATTATTGAAAAAATACATCATAATGTACCATGGTCGCAAAGTACAATTTTGTATTCGCGGTGCTACATTCGTTATATACATGCATAGAAAATTGTATCATCTTCTCTCTCTCTCTCTCCCTCTCTCTCTCTCTCTCTCTCTCTCTAATTTTTGTTTGTTTATTTAGTTAGCTATTCTTATTCTGCTTGTACCGTTTTGAAAAGACTGAATATAAAAGAAAAATAAATGGAATATAACAAGATCAAAAAAAATACCAAATACTGATAAAGTAGGTCTCTATGGCATTTCCAACGTCACCCTTCTCTTTAAAGTTTAATTGTCTCTTGATTGGTCTGTTTTTTTACCACTTTACTAGTAAAACACACTTCACGTTTTAATTCATGTCCTTTTCAAACACTATAAATATCAACATGATTGACAAGCAAAGAGGTTTGACAGTTCTCGACTACCATTTTCGTGCGCGCGGATTAATGTTTGATCCCTCAATGGGATTAAACTAACCAACAAACGCTTTCTTTAAATACAGGGGACTAAATTTCAATTACGGGCAATCTTCCTTGATGTGTGTTAATAAGTGGTTAATCAAGTTTAATCCTGCTTCGGGAAAAGGGCCCTGGCGCGAAATAAAGAAATTGTCATTATACTATATGCGGAAAGCGAAGGCCCAGATCAGACTGCGCATCCGCGCAGTCTGATCAGGGCCTTTGCTATCCGCGTACAAAATCCTTGGATACTGTAGAATACAAAATGTATATTGACGCAGGAATTCCTGATCGGACTGTGTTGATGCGCAGACTGAGCTGGGATTTCGCTTTCTATTTTAGAGACATATGCCAACAGAATGCGGTTACACGAGATGTGCTTTATATAAATCATAATTTATCTATAATAAATTACTGTAATAAAAGTATTTGACCGGACATGCCTGAGCAAACAATATATACCCAGAACTGAGACGACTCTAGCAAATATCCAAAGCACTTCTTTTTTAATGGCACCATATTCCTCGAAAATAGACATTTGGTATCCAGGAAATGTTTAATAAATTGATATATAGTATTAATACGATCATAAACTGTGGCACCTGACAGCCTGTAAAATTTCAGTTAGTCTATCGTTCTTGTACTAGATCAAACAATGAAATGATTTTTTATGGTATTTCCGAATTAATGTTGCCAACATTAATTCAGAGATCCGATAAAAACCATTTTATTTTTGATCCAGTTTAAAAACGAGAGACTAACTGAAAATTTATAGTCTGTCAGATGCCACATTTTATACCATATATCGATTTATTAAATCTTTCTTGGATAATAAAATGTCTGTTTTAGAGGAATATGGCGCCTGTAAGGTATTTAATACATTTTTATTGCATTATATTTGATTAACCGCCACCTCTTGGGCGAAGTATTCAGTATGGTGAATTCCATCAGTGTATCGAGTATCGGTATAACATCACGAAAACATGCCTATATAATTTTGACCCCCTCTAACCCCACTTTTTATCACGAAAACATGCCTATATAACTTTGACCCCCTTAAACCCCATTTTTATATAGTAAAACTGGGGTTTACAGGGGTATACATTATTTTTCTTATTTCTGCTCAAAAACATAGATTGTGGGAACTCGTTAGAACCGCTTCACCGAGGCGGTTCGAACGAGTACCCACAATCTATGTTTTGAGCAGAAATACGAAAAATATCAGAATTTTTATCTGAGATGTTTCGTTATTTTGGCGGTAAAATTTTCGGCGTGTTTTCGTAATGATATGTAAAACTGGGGTTTCCAGGCGTATACATCATTTTTCTTATTTCTGTTCAAAACATAGATTGTGGATACTCGTTAGGACCGCCTTGTCGTAGGACAGAGTTGGGGTGTGAACTACCGCACCGTATCTGAGGCCTTCCAATCCTCCCCATTCTACGAAATAATTCCTGCAAAAGTTCTATAGATATCCGTAAAAAGTAACGATAAATGTACTGGCAGCCAGTTGCCAGTAATTTTACCTTACAACATACGGATTTGTTTTACAGTGTTATAAGCAATTTTAAACCCAAAAGATTGGTTTTTTACTAATTTGTCCACAGAAAAAAAAATAGTAAAACACGTATATTGTGCGTATTCTATAGAAGCTCATTCCATCCACACTTTCTAGGCAGAACCACTGCCGTCTGTCTCATCACGAAAACAAGCCTATATAATGTTGACCCCCTTAAACCCTTCTTTTATATAGTAAAATTGGGGTTTACAGGGGTATACATTATATTTCTTATTTCTACTCAAAATATAGCTTGTGGATAATCGTTAGAACCGCCTCGTCGAGGCGGTTCTAAGGAGTACCCACAATCTGTTTTAGGCAAAACATATGAAAAATATCAGATTTTTTTATTTGAAAATTTTCAGTTTTCGGAGGTGAAATTTTCTATATATATGAATAGGCGTGTTTTCGTAATGTGAAGAAAGCTTTGACGTGAGAATACTCATACAAAGCGATGACTGGCGAACATGCGATCTTGTAGAAAATGCTGTTATGTTATAATGATATTATAATGATATTATAAGGGTACATGGCTACACACTACATATATTTGTTAATATAGTGAGTGGTCCAATATTTAGGGCGGTTACAGTATGCTGGAATAAAACAAAAAGGCAGAAAACTTACCTTCCTTGTTTAGTTATAATCATTTCACAAGTGTGAACGTGGAATTTGGACCAGAGGTCTCTGTTGCACAAATATACACATACATTTCCTGTGTTGTACATGCCGGCTGGGGACGGCTGCATACATCCCATGGGTAATAATCCAGGTGGCGAATGTGCCAGCGCGGGGGACATCTGTCCGTGGTAGTACAACTGTCCGACATTAACCGTATCCTGGTATGTGGGATGGCTGTTTGGGTACCGCTGAAAAGGTCCCGGGTAATAACTCGCATTCCCGTATGGCTGTTTATTGTAGTCGCAGGTGTGCGGTCCCATGTACCCCGGTGCAAGAGTTTGCAATGCAGTATACTGGACTCCTTGGGATCCTGAAAGATGAGTCCCCTTTTGGCATGCCGGGTAATCTATCTGTTCAGTCTCATCGTCCCTAATTTCATCCGAGGAATCTTCTTTAATTTGTGTGCAGCCCGCTTCTGAGTCCAAAGTACGTCCATTCGCATTTTGGTATTTTCCATCGAAGCTCTTGAAGCCTGTGTTCTGAAATTGTCCGCCGCAGTCAGAATAAACATGTTCATTTTGCAGATTTTGTCCGTAAACGGGTTTTCTCGAGTCTTGATAAGGCGAAAATGAGCCGACATTCGAAAGTTCGCAACTTAGTACTTCCGAGCGAATCATTTTATGTTTTTGTCGTTTTATCAGTTAGGTGAGGAAGAAAATTTGCAGGAACAAATAAATGTGTAAATATCAGAACCAACACTTTGCTGTACACCAATAGCCACTTCTCTGCATGCGTAAAATGTTTATAACAAATACACAATAAATGTGTAAATATGTCCAAAAACTGCGAAAATAAGTGGGAGACACATGGCTGTTTCCTCAACTTGAAGATTTTTAATCATATGAAAAACTGGAATCGCAGGATGCAGTACTTAGAAATGTGTATTAAATTAAATCTTTGCATTAAAATAATGAATCTTAGTACAACGAATTCTAAAATATTACAGTTCAAGGATTTATGTATTTTCAAAACCGCACGGAACTATAAAATGGTCATTTTTCATATTTTTATGGTATTTTCTGCATAATATTGGGCGTAATCAAAATGCTCAGTTGTGATTGGTTACTTTAGCCTCGTGACTTTAATACGTAATAACCTTTCCTTGACCATCTGATACCACGTGACCTGTGATTTGCAAAATGTGTGAAAAACAATGGAGAGGTAACGCAAAAAAGCAAATTGAATGGTCAATGGAATCCAATAGTTGGTGAATTGGATTTTCGTACTTGATATAAACTCTTATTCATCACCAATTTAATGATGGCCATTTTGTGGATAGCTGTTGAAAGGCCGGGTACAATATTTGGTCAATTAAGGCAGACACTTGTCGATATGTTTGAATAGAGTGCGCAACATGAAGTCTGTGAACATACTTATGGTATATAAAAATCACAATTAACATTTGAAACGTAAGGTTAGAAACTGTACCTTCGGCACGTGCGCCCAGCGAAGATTCAGATCAGCCTGCGCGAATGCGCAGTCTGATCAGAATCTTCACTGGACGCATTTTGGATAGCCATTGTTGCAAGGTTTCTTTACGTGGACAATGATGACTCTGATCAGATTGCGCGGATGCGCAGGCTGATGTGAGTCTTCGTTTGGCGCAAATGTCAGAAGGTACATTTTTGCATGTTACGCCCTATTTAATTATGTACTGAGATGACAGCGATCAGCAGCGCAATAATAACAGTGAGAAAATCCAGGTAAAAAATGACGAAGGTCGATGGATGATGCCTTGCAGTGGCGTAGACAGAACGGAACTAATTTTACGCACACCCGGTATAAATTCTGAAAAAATGCTCCCTAGTATCGCATCAAAAATAAGGTCTTCTCTTAAAGGAAGGAATTTGCTCCCTCTGGGAGCAAATTCTTTCCTTTATGAGTGACCCCCATTTTGGAAGGAATGAATTATTTCCTTTTAAACAGCTACCATGCTAAAGAAGCGAAGTGTTTTGTTAGTTGATGTCGCTTTATTGTAAACAGTTTCTTATGCATGTTACGCGCATGCGTAATGTGCGTAATGAGTGTCAAATCTATGCCTTGAAATGGAAAACATTACGTGTATATTACAACGATTATGAACTATACGAAAGTTTTCTGTGTTCTTGTACTTTCCAGTTAATGAAAGTGGATAAACTGAAGAAAATCTTGTTATAAGGTTAATTACATATGATTTTATTTTTTCTTAGTTTTCCCAGAAAATAGGCCTTAACATTTCATGCAAATTGTCTCCTAAGAGACAATTTGCATGGAATGTCAAAGACCATTTTTCTGGGGAAAATAAGAAAAATATTTCAAATTGTTGTCCGCTGTAATTTTTACATGTACACAGCATACGAAGGGCTACGATAGATTTGTGGAGTGCAAGGCATTGTTATAAAGGAAAGCCTATGTAATATAAATTTACCTATTCTCCAAAATGATATAGTGAAAATAGGGGTACAATACATGTATGTGTGAGTATACTTTATGAGGCTTATCATCACGAAAACATGCCTATATAATATTGACCCCCTTAAACCCCACTTTTATATAGTAAAACTGGGGTTTACAGGGGTATACATTATTTTCCTTATTTCTGCTCAAACCATAGATTGTGGATACTCGTTAGAACCGCCTCGATGAGGCGGTTCTAACGAGTACCCACAATCTATGTTTTGAGCAGAAACATGAACAATATCAGAATTTTTTATCAGAAAATTTTCATTTTTTGGTGGTAAAATTTTCAGTATATTTGAATAGGCGTGTTTTCGTAATGTTTCGGAATTCTGCACGGATTTTGAACTTCACTGCAATGATAGTATTTGTTCAATTCCTATCAACACGTATGTCTAATTTTCTTAAAAAAAAAAAAAAAAAAAAAAAAAAAAAAACTAATCACCATTACTCCATATGATTTAGTAGAATTTTGCGTGGCGGCTTACGTAGACCTAGATAAGAAGGTTTCCGTATAATACATTATTTATCTACGAAAACATATGTTTTGGGCACTCTATATATTTATTTTTTTCATATGATTCGATCATATTTGATCATTGCATGTATATCATTGCGTAGCGCAAAAAATATATATATTAAGCATCTAAGCAAGAACAAAGAAAAAGTGTAGGATGGGCAATTAAAACCGGCGCTTATAATAAGTACATGTACCACAGCCGAAGTTTTCGATGTTTTCGTGGTTAAATAAGACAAATATCCGGAATAGTATCGCTATCATTTTAAAATTGCACAAAGGTGGTCGACAAGACTTTCAGAAAGACTGATGTCACTGGGCAAAGTGGAGGTCTTTAGGACCATAACGAAAACACGCCTATACAAATAAACTGAAAATTTTATCACCAAAAAAACGAAAATTTTCAGATAAAAAATCTGATTTTTTTTCATATTTCTGCTCAAAACATAGATTGTGGGTACTCGTTAGAACCGCCTCGACGATCTATGTTTTTAAGCAGAAGTAAGAAAATAATGTATACCCCTCTAAACCCCACTTTTACTATATAAAAGTGAGGTTTAAGGGGGTCAAAATTATATAGGCATGTTTTCGTGATGCTAAGTGGGGATCGAAATATATTGCATGTGTGTGAGAGAGCGACAGTGAGAGAGAGAGAGGGAGAGGCAGACAGAAAGACAGACAGACAGAGACAGAGGATAGGGTCAAAGTAAAAAAAAAGTTACAATAAAGAGACTGTTATGCTTCGACCTTTTTTCCGCCTTTTTATCAATTCTTACCTGGATTAAATTCTCAGTTTTTTACTGTTTACCTTTGTTTTATTATCAGGAGTCGAAAAATGCATTTTGAGCCGACACAAGAAAACAGGACCTCGTGGTTTTCCGGGGGGTGGTGCGCAGTCCCCTATACGGTCTACAGATATGTGTGTTTTGTCTGACGCTTCCTCGAGGTCTCTGCTACATGTCAGCGACTAGCAAACGCTCAGGCGAGACTGCGCTTATGCGCAGGCTCGCCTGAGCCTTTGCTGGTCACCTATGTGATAAATGCCTTTTTCTCATGTGCTGGATCAGTAAACGGCAACTTGGCTGCGTCAACTGGGCATTGACTGCATGTGAAATGTACAGGCTCAGATCTTCATGCGCATGCACACAGTCTCATAAGGACCTTTGCATTTCTTCATAATTCTACAACAGCTAATGATTCCAGGATAGCGAAATATATTCTGAAATTTTCATGTGCCTCACAGAGAGGTAAGTAGAGTCGAGGCACAGCATTTCCTTGAATATTGCATTGCCGCCCAGCGAAGACTCAACTCAGCATGCGCATCCGCACAGTCTGACCACAAACTTCGCAGGGCACTCTGTAGGCAGCCAAGGATCAAAAGTGACCTCAGATGGGTGCGCAGGCAGATCTGTCTTCGCTGGGCGCACAGGCAGTTTTGTAGATATTAAATGATATGTTCTGGTCAATTTTAGCCAGCAGTTCAGCGGGCATTCAACTGATACTTATTGTTTATTTCAGGGGAGAATATATACGTGTATATTCTCAACAATTTGCAGCCAATTAAAATGTCTAAATGATATTGTATGAAAGTGTAGGGTGTGGCCAATATTTAGTCTGCTTTGTCAGTTTCATGCATATATTCTCCAGCTGATGCATGTGTGTGTGTGTGTGTGTGTGTGTGTGTGTGTGTGTGTGTGTGTGTGTGTGTGTGTGTGTGTGTGTGTGTGTGTGTGTGTGTGTGTGTGTGTGTGTGTTTTCTTGCACATTGTTTTTATATTATGTATGGATTTGAATGAAATACGAACCGTAAAGTTATTACATATATTATCATATATTTTATCATTATCAATTTTATTATTATTATACGACTACCCATTTTACTACGTAATTTGATGCAAAAAACATAAAAAAAACATAAGCAACACTTATATTTAACAATTCTTTTTTTTTCTGAATAATTTGCAATACTTGTCATAGAAGGACAGAGTTTAAAGGGAAATGCAATGTTGGTGACGAATGTATCCGAGATGAACGATGCTGACAAATCATGCATTGTGATGCAAAATTGATCAAAGTTGATTAAAATCGGATAATATCTAAACAAGCTAATGAAGCTTGAAATTTTCAAAACTGTTCTCAAAGACGACCAATTCTGATTCTACATATTTTAAAAATAAAATAAAATAAGTCCACATTTCTACCTGTGATTGTGTGTAAATCTGAATTTGTAAACAGTGTGGATCCTGATCAGACGCCGAGTTCTGCGGCGGTTGTGCGGCGTCTGATCTGGGTCTACAGTTTTTTTTTCAGGCCTGTCTCGAATTCTTAGGTTAAATAGTATTATACGGTACTTTTATGAACTCCTCTCAGAAATTCTGAATCCTGAAGCAGCCTCTGTAACTATGACGAAATGACCTTTTTAGTAAAAAAAAAACGTGGGCTGCGTTCTAATGTGCAAGTTACTGGCGAACGTTTTGCCCTGGATCTCTGCTCCTGTTAGCGCTCGTCATTAGATACAGGGATCCAGGGAAAAAAGGCGTGCTTTCATTTTTGAACGCCGCCCTGTTTATTTAAGTCAGTTTTAATATTCAAGTCTCAGCTGTTTACAATGTTTATTTACATGCAAATGTCAACAAAGAACTTTCTTCAGATATAGTGTACGAGTATACCCTAATTATTTGGACAAACAGGCCTCAGGAAACAGTGCAGACTTACAGACACCGCGACTGACCAGGGTCTGCTCCGTGTGTTATTAAGTCACCAGAAGTTTAGATACGTCCTCAGTAGAAGTCGATAGTATACCAGAAGTTTGGATGCGTCATCCGCAGAAGTCGATAGCATGTATTTAGTTTGAGTTTGAATTTAACAGTGCAGTTCATCACTTTTAAGATCATGTCGAACCAGTCACTTCACCTACTCACATTTTTGCGAGCAGGCTTCGTATTTTGTGCACACACTTTCGACAGTACCTGACAACTATCCTTCTTGAAGTATCAGAAGGGAGGGGGGTGTGGGGATGACTGTAGAAATTATTTTATGATTAATGTCCACGATACAGCGACAAAATTCGTTATAATAATAAACTGGCTGTCAAGAAACCTTCGCTCCAGAGGTGAAAGTTAATAAAAAGAATTATGCAAGAACATTATTGTAATACTTCAAGAAACATACGTTTGGATATTTGTTAGAATCGCCTCACTCAAACATCCAAAATATATGTTCTATGAGGAAATACAAGGATAAAACTATCCCTTTCTTACAAATCTTTCCGGATTCGTTTAAATACAACAGCAAATTCATTTTAATGGCAACCTCGTTAGGAACAAACGCTGTTCCCTGTAGTCAGATAATCTTGGTAGAATGTTAAGCAATGTATGAACCCTTTTGTGCCTAGCGTTCCATAAATGGGACATTGACAAACAGTGTAGACCCAGATTAGACGCCGCAGAACGCGGCGTCTGATCAGGGTCTACACTGTTTGCATTAACTACAGGCATATCAACAAAATATGGTATTAATCGAAACTGACCAGACACCCCTTAAACTGGAAATGGACTGGTCAAAAGAGTTCAGGTAGAAGAGTCTACTCGGTATAAATTGGTTAAGGTAAGGCGTTATTAAAGGTGTTTGTCGGTTGGTTAGTTTGGTGTTTAACGGTTCTGTCAATCTAAGCTGCACTTCTAAAGGGTACTAATATGTTTTTACATGTGAAAAAGCCAAATATTTAATTTGATAATAAAAATCTAAAAGGTTTCCTTCGGAAACAAAGAACACATAAATGTAAGAAAATCGGAGTTTCGGCTTTATTAAGTCTCTTCACATACAGCTATGTAGTTTGTGGGATTGCATACGCCCACTAGCATCAGTTTAAGCCCAGCGGGCACACAACGTTAAAATGACGTCATACATGTATCAACGTCGATGCGACGTAATCATGTCGCATCGACGTTGATACGACGTCATTTTGATGTTGTGTGCCTGCTGGGAGCGAGTTTCGGTTTTCAAAAAAAAAACAAAAAAAAAAAAAAACAATGGGCTCAGTGATCCAAAAGGAAGTACAAAAATATAACCTTCACTATAGTGAGGTACAGGGAGACGATTAACGGCCGCCGCACGATTCTGCAGTGAAGTAAAATAAAAATCTAAAAAATTGTCTCTGAAAACAAGGAACCCAGAAAAGAAAGTAAACAAAACTCCTATCTACAGCAATGTAAAGTGATATTTTCACCATATAATATGGGAAAGGGGTAAGATTTTGCCTAAAAAGCATATTTTTTCTCTACAAAAATATGTCGTGGTTACTCATAAAAATCGCCTCTCAGAGCCGCTTTTAATGTGTACCCACCACATATATGTATTTATGAAAAAACATAAGAATTCTATAATTCCCTCTTACCTAGAGTAATGTAATCTATGGCAATATCACAATATAATATGGGTAATGAGAAGTTTGGCTTATTAAGCACAATAAGACTGCTTTATACAGTAAAACGTTTGCTGGAAGTGACAAATTGAAAAGTAGGTTTAAAAACCGCAAATATATGAACATCTCCATAATAATGCAGGACCTACTTAGTACCTACCCCTGTTCATCACGAAAACATACCTATATAATTTTGACCCCTTTAAACCCCACTTTCATATAGTAAAACTGGGGTTTACAGGGGTATACATTATTTTTGTTATTTCTGCTCAAAAACATAGATTGTGGGTACTCGTTAAAACCGCCTCGACGAGGCGATTCTAACGAGTACCCACAATCTATGTTTTGACCAGAAATATGAAAAATATCAGAATTTTTTATCTGAAAAATTGCCATTTTTTGGTGGTAAAATTTTCAGTGTATTTGAATAGGTGTGTTTTCGTAATGTGTCTCTATTTATGATAGGAAAACAACCTTAGGCAGAAAGAAAATGCCAGAAGTAACATACAAATTGTATAGCTGGTTTAAAACCTGCCAAATTCTGCCCCTCCGCCTCCTCTCTAATAATATAGCACCTACTTATCCCTGGTTTACTATATATGATCGGGAAACAGTTGTATGCACTAAAATGTTTACCGGAAGTAACAAACAAATCGAACAGTTGGTTTAAAAACCGCAAATTTCTGAAAACTCGCCTAATAGTGTAGACCCTTTCATATCCCTGTTTTCACTATATACTATTGGAGAATAAGGGGGTACACATTACGAAAACATGCCTATATACAATACGAAAACCAGCCTATTCAAATATACTGAAAATTTTATCCCCCAAATCTGAAAATTTTCAGATAAAAATTCTGATATTTTTCATATTTCTGCTCAAAACGCAGATTGTAGGTACTCGTTAGAACCGCCTCATCAAGGCGGTTCTAACGGTACCAACAATCTATGTTCTTGGGCAGAAATAAGAAAAATAATGCATACCCCTGTAAACCCCAGATTTACTATATAAAAGTGGGGTTTAAGGGGATCAACATTATATGGGCATGTTCTCGTGATGCATTACTTAGACCCCGTATAAACCCATTCAAGCCCAGCGTCCCATAAAAGGGACATTGGCAAACAGTGTAGACCTAGATCAGACGACACAGAACGCGGCGTCTGATCAGGGTCTTCACTGTTTGCATGAAGTTCAGAAATTTCTACAAAACACTGTAATAATAAAAATAACCAGGCACGACTTTTATAGGAAATGGACCTGTCCAAAGAAATAAGGTAGAAGCTTCCACTCGGCATAAATGGGTTAACGTAATGTTTGCTGTACGCTCGTATACATGTACATGTATGGTATTATTACAGAGGCCACTTGTTCCATAAGCGGGTAGAGAGGTACGGAAGTAAATGCCTATCGGGGCATTTGGTATCGGTATCTGTATTAAACATCCTTTTCTCGTGATACTAATTTTCTGTTTAACTATTCCCTGAGTCCTTTTTCGCATGTCGCAGATCATTTACGGTAAATTCTTTCGGTCTGTTTGACACGTCGGTAAGATTAAGTTTGTTTAACAATATAAATCAGTAAGATACAATAATCCTTGAAGAGGTGGGGGTAACACGCGAATCAACAAAACTAAAAGAAGACCAGAAGTGGTACCACTCACTAATGGTTTTATTTTCCCTATGCAACAAAGATCAAAGGTATAGTAGTAGTAGTCAGACTTTTAAAGAGTCGGGCAACAGAGACGCACACCGGCTACGCCAGAAAAATCTGGGCGTAGTTATATTTCATAACTATATCACTTCGCCCAGACACCGTGCGTGTGAATAGTCGTCCAGTCTGTAAGGTTCAGAATTTAGACTGTCGGTCGAAAAGGGTGAGCGTTCAATCTCGTACCTAATGCGTGTCAATTTGGACTGCACAATGTATTTCTATACTAAGCTCGTGTCGTGAATAAGATTCTTTCACTGGCCACATGTCAGTCGTCGCCGGAATAGAAGCAAGGTGGGTGTCCTCACCCAGGTGCTGTGCGGGTGTCCTCACCCAAGAGCCTAATGGATGTCCTCACCCAGGTCCGCGCGCCGCCAGTTTGACCTACTTAGTGTAGGCCATGCCAAGGTGACTTGGTGACTAGACGAAGAAGTGGTTATCCTCCACCTCCCCCTAATGGGTCACTGCAAGATTTCTCCAGAACGTCGTACCAATATACGTACAGTATAACTTCAATGGCTCGAACCCGGATGGCTCGTTTACCGTGGATGATTCGAACTCTTTTTTCAGTCCCTACAAAATGCTTCAAATAGCTCAAGAAAACAAATATTTAGTGATTTTTTTCTGACTTTATCATGGAATTGTATGTTGTGTGTACTCATTAGAATCGCCTCGATGAGGCGATTTTAATGAGTGCACTCAACATACAATCGTTGTGTAGAAAATCGAAAAGATTTCCCTTAATTATCGCTATTTGCGTCCTGAACTGGTGCCATGATTAACCCTCAGTGGTTCGAACTACCCATGTCTCGAACGAATTTCCATGGTCCCAAAGATGTTCGAGCCACTGAAGTTCGACTGTACTGTGTTGTTCTGCCGGATACCTCTCTCAGCGAGCATCTCGATGTACGAGTACCAGCGTTCATCATGGTACTTGGAGGTCGGTCCCTTGACTAAGGTCTGTAGAGGGTTGGTGATGCGATGATGATCATTGTGGTCTTGTAGCGTGGTGGTGTGATGGTCTCTGGTTGATGTTGTAATGTCTGCGTCGGTGGTGGTGGCGTCTACCTCCTTCAGATGTGGCGTTGATCGGCGAGCTGGCATCTGTCGATGTAGTCTAGCTTGAACGGGCTGGCGAGGCCACTTTTCGCCCCCTTCTTATAGAGTCTTGTCATTGGTTGATTTTTGTGGAAGGTTAGCTCAACTCTAACTAAGTCCTTCCCGTCGGACATTCTCCAGACAGGACAGCCGACAAAGTTGTACTCTCGTAGAGCGTTGAGTAGTACAGCTGGCATCATAGATTTGGTTATTCGTTAGTTAGATCTGAACTCTTCGAAGGTCGAAACTCAACTGATGATGAGGTCCATGAGATCAAATGTATATCATAAAGAGGTGTTTATCAAGAGGCTTTCTGAAGGGTTTTTGTTTGTTTGTGTTGAGGTTTTACGGCCCAGTCAACCCAATGGGGTCATGTCGAGCGCGGTCAGCTTACCTAGCCACACGTTTACTGGACAGGCTTAGTCCTCTAAGCGGTTAACCAGTATTGTGCACATTCTTTCGCCAGAAACTGACAACTGCCCTTCTTGAATCAGCGGAAGGGAGAGAATGGCCGTAGAAAATATTTCATGATCAGTCTCCACGAAAGAATGTTGCCGACCTCGGCGGGGGTTGAACCCGCGACCTTCTGGTCTCCAGTCGGACGGCGCATCCAACTGAGCCACCGAGGCCGACTTCTGAAGGGTAATAAATATTTTTGAGGCGATACCAGATAATTACCTATGGCTCAAACAAATAACCAGTTCTAAATTCAAAAAAAAAATAAATAAATAAAAAGTAATAAATATTTTTGAGGCGATAACAGATAGTTACCTATGGATCAAACAAATAACCAGTACTAAATTCCCTATAGGGCCTTTACCTGTACTATACTGGGTTTTGTTGCGCCCAGTCTTTTAAAAGTGGTAAGACTAATGGCCGAGGCACATTTTTTGTTTTTATCAGTGTCAAGATTTTTTACCTGGCCGGAAAGTTGCGATTGAACCCCCAACAAATTTCACTCAAACAGAACATGACAAGTAACTGTATTTAACTGAAAAGTCGGACGATTTGACCGGCTTAATCAAAACCATTATTTTGACGATTCGCGTCTAACCACCGGCAATAATGTACTTAGGACAATAAACGGAAAAGTTTCAATAAGATTATAAATTAAACATCAAAGGGTTTTAAAATTCAGTTTGTAATTATGTTGTGCCAGTGCTGTCTATGCTCGCTTAATGGGGCTGGCCATACTTGGTGAAATTTCCGCTACTTTTGTAAAAGAGATAACTTTTTAGGCTTCCTTGCTCGCTCTGTGTGTGTGTGTGTGTGTGTGTGTGTGTGTGTGTGTGTGTGTGTGTGTGTGTGTGTGTGTGTGTGTGTGTGTGTGCACCTGCTTTAACCAGCTTTCTAGGTCCGAAATAAGTTTGCACACATACAGTCCGAGGTCCGAATGTAAAGGCGAGCTCCAATATTTGGACCTCGTTTCGCCCTTGCCGCGTTTTCGGGTAGTACATTTATGTCCAGTCCGGAGTTAATACAACCCGTTACTAGGGTGGACCCCGGAACCCAGTAAGTACTGGCCTCAGAAAGATAGCGTGCTCGGATGTACACACAAGTGTGCTCGGATGGACTTGTGTGTTACACGTACATATACCTCGCAAGTAGGTGTTATTTCAGATGGATGGAAACACGGATCTCTATAAGACAAACACGGATCTCTGTTTGAATACACACTGTGTGTCCTGCGAGGTCCTAAGGCGTCCTCGCTTTACACTTTGTGTGTGTGTGTGTGTGTGTTATCTGTTTTTTTTTTACTATTCAAGTCCCTTCAGTAAAGAGATCTACTCTAAGAGAAAAGTGTTTCCTCCCCGTGGGAGTAAATTCTTTCCTTTTAGAGTAGATCCCTTTTCAGAAGGGAGGGAAAATAATTGAAAGAGTCGTTTCCCTTGAAAGTCTATCCATTTCCATTAAGGTAGTTTTAACCTAATTTAGCCTGAGATTAAGGTAGTCCGATTTAAGCCACAGTCCAAACATTACATGTACATTTGCACACCTTTGTATAAAAAGCTTATATTACCTCCTGTATTTACCAGAATTTTTGGGACACCTTATCTACTTACATGTACCATACTTGTCCTAAAATTTGAAACAGTCCATACTACTACCTGTTTATGTGTCTAAAATATTGCTGTCTGTATGACAAACAGTATAGTTCCTGATCAGACGCCGCATTCTGCGGCGTCTGATCTGGATCTACACTGTTTGCAAAGGCCCGTCCATCCCAATACTTAGGGTTAATAAGGTGTCTAAAATTATATTAAGTGATTTCTGCGAGAAATATTATTTCATTAATCCTCAATTGAAGGATATAGTCCCTCCTATAGTAAGATAGTAAGAAAATATGAGCCGGTTAACAGCTTTTCCTACAAGATTGCATATGCGCACAGCGAAGCTTAAATTATAGCCTGCGCATCCGCGGAGTGAGATCAAAGTTTTCGCGGTGCACTCTGTGGGTAGCCAGGGATCCAAAGCACCTTCATGTAGACAGCGAAGACTTCGCTCAAACTGCGCTGATGTGCAGGCTGATCTGAGTCTTCGCTGGGCGCACAGGTATTTTTTATAGGTAATGCTGTATCCCAGCTCATATTTCTTTTAGAATGCTATTAAATCAACTCCGTGTGGTAACAGCCGTGATATCACGTCGCAAAACTTTTTGACGTGATTTAAAAACGGCGAAAGAACATACGAGAAAAACGGAATATGATGAAAAAAATCAACGTTTGTTTTTTTTTGTGAAATGTATATGTTACATGTCACACTGAGTTTAAACACAGGAAATATTTCCCTCGAGAAAGGCAATTCTTATGAAAAAAGTGTCCACAGAACACGGATGCCCCCGCCTGATGCCCTTTGTATCGTACAATGCTTAAGTTACAGGCCAAAAGTGAAAATAAATTTTCAGTATTACACTACATGGACTTCACATTACGAAAACATGTCTATTCAAATATATAGTAAATTTCACCTCCAAAAACTGAAAACTTTCAGATAAAAATTCTGATATTTTCCATATTTCTACTCAAAACATAGATTATGGGTACTCGTTAGAACTGCCTCGGTGAGGCAGTTCTAACGAGTACCCACAATCTATGTTTTTGAGCAGGAATAAGAAAAATAATGTATACCCCTGTAAACCCCAGATTTACTATACAAAGGTGGGGTTTATAGGGGTCAATATTATATAGGCATGTTTTCGTGATGAGGCAAGGGCTTATAATTCTAAAACCAAAGTAGTCTTTTTTTTTTTTTTTTTTTTTCTTTTTTTTTGCGACACATCGCCTGATATGATTTAGCCAACTGTGAAGTTTCATAATTATATTCCATACGGTTTAGGAGTTACGAGCCAGAAACAAGTTTCAGCATTACACTACATGGATTTTAGGCAAGGAGGATATTAAATATTTGATGTAACCAGAGTTGTCTTCCTTGTTCATGACACATAATCTTGATATGATTAAGTCATTAAGTGATTAAGTTTCTTGAATATATTCAATATGGTTTAGGAGTTATGAGTTGGACACTAATTTGCAGTATTACACTACGTAGTTTTAGGCAAGGGGGCATCAATTAAAAATCGAAGTAGCCACAGTTGTCTTCCTTTCTTTCCTGACACATCGTCTCGATATGATTAAGCCGTCGGTGAAGTTTCATGAATATATTCCGCATGTCTAAGGAATTATTAGCCTAACACGAATTTTCAGCATTACACTACATGGATTTAGGCAACAGTGGTAATTCAAAACTGAAGAAGCCAGAGTTGTCTTCCTTGTTCGTGACGCATCGTTTCGATACGATTTAGTCATCTGACCCGGACACGAATTTTCAGCATTACACATGGATTTTAAGGAAGGGAGGATAATTCAAAAATCAGAGTAGCCAGATTGGTCTTTCTTGTTCACGACACTGTCTCTGTATGATTTGGTATCTGTTAAGTTCATGAATATAGTCCATATGGTTCAGAAGCCAAGTGATCTGGGTCTACACTGTTTGCAAAGGGAAGGGTAAATCCGGGATCTGCAGGACTAGGGTTAAAGGTTCAGGCAAACTTCATCGTCGGAAACCCTTGAGTGCTGCATTAACCCTTAAACTGCCAATCACAACAATTGTCGTCAGCTTTGCCATCTGCTTGTGAATTTAAAAGTCATTTTTGCAAATAGTGTGGACCCTGATCAGACTGCTCCTCTAGGAGCAGTCTGATCAGGGTCCACACTGTGTGCCTGTAAGCAAAAAATAGGTTTAAACAGTTTGCAAGAATATTCAGCAGACGACATAAACAGACGACATTTTCAGATGCAGGTTTTCCTGGCATTTTAAGGGTTAACATGATGCCTGCCAACCGAATAACTCGGATACAGGATCGTCAGTTATACTTGCTAATAATATTAGCGGACCTGGGATACCGAGGATGGGCAAGACTGCGCATGTGCGTAATTATGGGGGAAGTCAACCCTACTACCCACAGCCTTTCCCGTCTACAAGGTCATAGACTGTTCAGATGACGCAATGATCATCCTCATGGACGCGCAGTTGGGCTGGGGGTATTCATTATTTGCTTCATGTAGGAATGTCTTGTGTTCAGCTTGAAGCTTAATGGCTCTCCGGGCAAATTCATCAGACAACAAACTGATGATAATTTTCTTATTTTTTCCAGAAAAGAAAGGTTTTGACCAGCAGACGCAAACTGATGATATTTTTTTCTTATTTTTATTTTTTTTTCTCTAGAAAATAGGCTTAGGTATTTCATGCAAATTGGAGACAATTTGCATGAAATATCAAAGGCCTATTTTCTGGGAAAAATAAGAAAAATATTTCAAAACCGTCTGCTGAAGTTTTTTATCCAGCATGCAAAGCAAACGATACAAAGCAAGATACTTTAATTGTAAAGAAAACAGTTTGCGCAACTAACACATCTTTTTTGTTTAGTCCGTTTATGTTCGCAGTTTGTTGTAAACACTGGCGAAAGAGGAAATAAAAGTGATAAGTTACCGAGGAGATTCTACGTGTTGCGAATAGGTCATTGACTGCTAAATCCAGCTGTCGCTGAGGTGCGCGACCCGCCTCATACTCGCCAGTGTCTCCTCTAAGCCTCGGGCTTTGGGCGATTTCTTTGGCTAAATCTTGTCAATATTAATGTATACAATATTTTTTTCGAAATAGTCCATATTGTTGAAGATATATGGCTATTTCCAAATTTTGGCCTCGGCGTTGCTTCGGTCAATGAAAGTTAGCTAATTTTGGCGAGCCCACTGGCTAGATTTTGTTCAGTATCAATCTGAACTTATCAAAACATGCCTAAGATTTCAAGAGTTATGGGTATTTTTGCTAACTGTCACATTTTGGCCTCGGCATTGCCTCGATTAATCATGAGTGGCATTTGGCAAGCGTAGATCTTATCGGTATCTATCAGTATGTCACACATTATCAAACTTCAGTCGACTCCCGTTATCTCGAATTCCAAGGGACTCACTGAAACACTTCGAGATAGCCGTACTTCGACATATCAGAGTTGAGAGAATGAGGAAAACAATAAATAGAACAACCACATTTAACAAATGAACATGTAATTTGACTCCTGAAGTTAGAAATATATGTATAATTTCTCCTCTTTTCCACATTATTTTGTTACCTGTTGTCATAGTTTCATGTTAAAACAGGGACCAGATTTTCACTTCGAGATAAGCGGTAATTCGAAATAAGCGAGTTCGAGATAACGAGGTTCGACTGTATTCTAAACGGATTAAGCACTATGGCCATTTTCGCTTACTGACACGGACGGACATACAGACTCATAGATTATAGGACACTTCGAAAGTCAACCGTTCAATCGGTCAACGTTTCTACGGGTCATGCAATTTACAACGCATCGATTTGGTTCCGTTATGAATATACATGTACGAGTTTCGTACTAAATAGTTCCAAAATTTTGCCTGGTTCAAAAATGTTGTTTGCCTGCTTTGATGCAAGAATAGGTCAAAATGTATAAATCAGGCAAGTCTGCAGAAGGTGTTGCCAAAATTGTATATTCTGGGTGGCAGCTTTGGAAACGTTCCAGTTGGTTGAAGATCTACGGCGATTTCAGTCATTTCACTTTTAATGTTTCGTTGTTGTCTTGGTCAAAAAAACGTGGCACTTGGCATGCGTAGATCTTAAAGGTGTCTATTACGAGCGTATTATGCCAAACATTATCAAACTATTCTCATTGTTTTAACAAATGTAAGCGCTGTGGCTATTTTCGCTAACTGATCATCACGAGAACATGCCTATATAATGTTGACCCCCTTGAACCCCACTTTTATATAGTAAAACTGGGGTTTACAGGGGTATACATTATTTTCTTATTTCTGCTCAAAAACATAGATTGTGGGTACTCGTTAGAACCGCCTCGCCGAGGCGGTTCTAACGAGTACCCACAATCTATGTTTTGAGCAGAAATGTGAAAAATATCAGTTTTTTTTTATCTGCAAATTTTCAGTTTTAGGAGGTGAAATTTTCTATATATTTGAATAGGCATGTTTTCGTAATGATTACGAATATACATGTAGTTCTGTATTACTATGTAGAACTTCAATGGCTCGAACATATTTGGGACCATGGAAATTTGTTCGAGATATGGGCAGTTCGAGCCACTGAGGGTTCATCATGGCGCCAGGTCAGGAGGCAAATGACGACAATTTAGAGATTTTTCAATCTTCTAAACAATAATGGTATGTTGAGTGTACTCATTAGAATCGCCTCGATGAGGTGATTCTAATGGTTACACACAACATACAATTTCATGATAAAATAAGAAAATTTCCTTGTATATTTGTTTTCTTGAGCTATCGGAAGCATTTCGTAGGGACTCAAAAACGAGTTTGAAATAGCCATGGTAAACCAGCCATCGGTGTTCGAGCCACTGAGGTTGGACTGTAGGTCCAAAAGTTTGACTGTTTCAAAAATGTTGTTTTGCCTGCTTTTATGCCAGCATTGGTCAAAATGCAGGCAATTCTTAGAGACATTAGATATTATATTATATATATTATTAATTATAAATTATATATTCTGGGTTGTAGCTTTGAATATGAAAATTGTGGTGGTGGTGGGGGGGAGGGGGGGGGGGGGGGGGCGGGGATTGTTTACACTTTCACCTGCCGTGACCTCTTTTTCAAGTGAATAAAGTGGACAACGCCTCAGCCCCAATAAGCGCATTATGTTTCAAGGTCCTAGCTCAAGCAGTGATCGAGATGTTGAGGACATAAAAAGCGGGACGATCGGACGGACGAACGAACACCCCGCCTTAATATGCCCCTCCAACTTCTTCAAAGTTGAGGGCAGAAAAATTATTTAGCAACCGGACTACATGTATTTGGGGCAGTATAATGCTACATGTGAAAACGAAAGTACGTTCCCAGAAGGCATATGAAGTTTATACAGTCGAACTTCAATGGCTCGAACATCACTGGGACCATGGAAATTTGTTCGAGACATGGGCAGTTCGAGTCACTGAGGGCTAATTATGGCGCAAGGTCAGGAAGCAAATGGTGATAATTAGGGATTTCTTTTCGATCTTCTATACAATAATTGTATGTTGAGTGTACTCATTAGAATCGCCTCGATGAGGCGATTCTAATGAGTACACACAACATACAATTTCCTGATAAAATCAGAACATTTTACCTAAATATTTGTTTCCTGGACCTTTCGGAAGATTTTCATAGGGTCTCAAAAACGAGTTCGAATGATCCATGGTAAACGAGCCATCGGTGTTCGAGCTGTTAAGGTTTTACATTACAATGTCGCCTCACCGTCTATGCAACGTAACTTTCCCTTCTTCTGAATAACGACAACGACGTAATTCACAGACGTAAAAGTATGCATGAGAAAATGTCTTTCAAGGGCAATGAGGGCCCAAGTCAGCCTGTGGGGTGCGCAGCCTAATAAGACTCTTCTGAACTGTCAATTTATTGATTTTATTACCTGACAATACAGGCTCTCATGAGAATGCGCAGACGTGGTGGCTGATCTTGGACATTCGTTGACTGTTGTAAGGCTGTCAAGGTGTCTGTCTGTCGGTCTGTACGGGATATCTGTCTCTGTATATGTAGGTATGGTGAGTGTGTGTGTTTGCGTGTGTGTGCGTGCGTGTGTTTTTTTGTGTGGATTTTAAGTGTACATGTATTTGTATATATGTATGTATGTGCGTGCGTTGTGTATGTATTCACCGTACGTACGTACGTTGAGTGTTAGTATGTTTGTCCCATTATTAGATACAGCCATATAAAAGAATGTGCATTGTATACGGTCATATAGATGAATAGGTAGACTCTCCACATTATCAAATGCACGGGCATGCATGTACCAATATCTATTCCAAAACGAAACAAACTAAACTGTTTACAATTATTTATTCCTTGGGACACTGCGTTAACCGAGTTTTGGAGAAGCCACATTATTTTGCTTAATGTAAGATCATCCATTAAGAAAATATAGCCAAATACACTTGTTTGCGGAAAAAATAATATTTTTATATATTGGGCAGTGATTGCATGTCTATAAGACATTTAAATACGAGCCATGCCATTTGGCAATACATGTCTTGTGTGCATGTGCTGACAGCGAAGGCCCTGATCAGACTGCGCATTCGCAGTCTGATCAGGGCTTCCGCTGTTCGCTAAAATTATTGTGTACTGTAGAATATATCGTCATGAGCAGCATGTATGGTTTCGCTGGCTGACCAGATCTTGACTGTTCCAATATGCCACGAAAGTACCTTTTCTCAAGGCGCGGAGCATATTTTGGCCCACCAAACAGAATAAACACAGAGGTGAACTGGTGGAAGGATTATTATACTTATGCAGTCCATATCTTGAATTATTTCAAACTATTCTCTTTTCTATACTGTACGACAAAAAAAGAAAAAAAAAAACATTTAACGCTGAGCCTGTTGGATAAAAAATCAGCAGACGACATTTTAAAATATTTTCTCGTTTCAAAGTACACATTTTTCTATACTGTAGGACAAGAAAAAAACAAACAAAATTTAAACGCTTAGTATACTGGGTAAGTAATCGGCAGACGACATTTTGAAATAGTTTTCTTATTTCAAACTACACATTTTGGGTCGATTATTTACAATTGAGCCATAGTTTACAAACGCCAAACTTTCCTTAAGGTAATTGTCCATGTGATTATTATTGACCAATGTAACCAAACTGCGCATTTGGCGAAATCCAGGTAACGGTTATTTATAGCCGCGCTATTCTTGTTGCTGTTACGTCAGAGTGCTGTTGATAGAGAGGGTTATCCGTAAAACCTGGACTGGGACATTTGAGACAATGGCAAACAGTGCAGACCAAGATCAGACGCCGCATAACGCGGCGTCTGATCAGGGTTTGCCCTGTTTGCTTAAATTACAGGAAGTTAAGTGTTAAATGAAACAGTCTTTAAGTCCCCGTTCAGGACCATTTTACCAGCCTACACACAGAGACAATCGACCCACCAGTGCTGTCAGTGCTTTGATTCTGTCGACAAAGCTTGATGTGAAGTGTATTGAGAATGTACACTGAACATTAAAACAAATAAATATCTCCGATTTTATTCATAATTATATAGCATAGATTATATGTCCAGAATTTTTTTTTTAACTTACATATTTACCAGTCTCCTGCCGGTTATTGTTCTGAATTTGGAAATTGGGAATTTGGGTTGAAGCCCTGTACAATAAAATTCATTTTAATTTCATTTCATTTCATTTTATTCATTTTATTTTACATCATTTAGTGTGTGGATTTGATTTGATTTTTATTTTGTGTGTAAGAGGAGGGAGGGGAACTCAGTAGTTAACGAATGTTGTGCGCTTGAATATCAGAGTCCCATTTTCATACGAACTGCATTTGTAAACTCTTTTGAACTTCCCTACAAAACCAGTTTATATTTGTTAAACAGTATAGATCTTAGAGTGAAGCTTATATTGTGCTTGCTGTGGGAAAACAAAAAAGTTTCAAATATAGGACCCGCTAAGACCCAGACTAGGCTGCGCGTCAGCGCAGGCTTGTCTGGGTCATCGCGGGTCCCTATGTAAACTCAAGCTGGCCAAGCTATTTTATTAAAAAGAAGTTAAAACATTGATAAGACTGAACAAACGCATAAAAACGGTCCGGTAAGCTACTCTTGCATATCCGACAAAGGTCGGTTTTCCCTGGTTGATTCTCAAACTTCAATAAACCGTTTACGCGGTTTTGAATGAAAATATTGAACCGACTATGACATTTCTACCTGTTCTGTGTCAACAGATTTAAATGTCCTATTCTGCCACGGAACCACTGAGGATAAATATTAATAATAATATCATAACTTTTGTTCTTGTATGGATTTTTAGCACTAATTGTCATAATATTGAGCTGTGCCACAGGACTTGGAAATTACTTCTGTATCTAGTGGTTCACAGTGGTTCATTGTGGTTCTGTAATTGACATGTTATTGAGCTGACACAGAACTTGGAATTAATTTTGTATTAAGTGGTTCACTGTGGTTCTTTGTGGAGACACTTTCGTCATGGTAAGCATATTCTTCTCATAAGCGAAGGGTTTGTTACGCATGTGCGTAACCCGCGTAACATGCGTAAGAAAAATGTTTGCAATAAAGGGACATCAACTAACATTAAATATTTTGCTTATTTATCATAGCCTAGGGACTGCTCTTAAAGAAAAGAATTTATCGGTTTCAAAATAGGAGCTACTCTTTAACTCTTTTACTGCCATAGGCGATAATAACTTGCTTTTGTAAACAGCGTAGATCGAGATGAGACGGCTCATAATGAGCCGTCTCATCAGGATCTACGCTGTTTGGCATTCAGTCTTTCCATTACGAAAACTCGCCTATTCAAATATAAAGAAAATTTCACCTCTAAAAACTGAAAAATTTCAGGTAAAAAACTCTGATATTTTTTTATATTTCTGCTCAAAACATCAAAAACTCGATGAGGCGGTTCTAACGAGTACCCACAATCTATGTTTTTGAGCAGAAATAAGAAAAATAATGTATACCCCTGTAAACCCCAGTTTTACTATATAAAAGTGGGGTTTAAGGGGTCAAATTATATAGGCGTGTTTTCGTAATGCAACTTTACATATAAACTTCTTTCCAATCTGTAGTTTGTTAAAACTAACAAAGCAGACGACAAATGTAGTCTGAAATTTGGCGCCGAAAGAGTTCAAAGAATCTGTTCCCTCTGTAAGATCCCTTTGCCTGAACCGGTGCTTTGTACAGCCACACAGTGTTCACTACACACAAAATGCTACCAGTGGTTACATGTAGTAGCATTTTGTGCACCCTAAAAGTACACGAAATAGTACTATCCGCATGGAAGCCTTGTGGGGGTGGGGGGAGGGGGGGGGGAGGGTAACTTCCTATATATGGCATAGTAGGGATGTGCGTGCCGAATAGCCCCCTTTTTCAGCGCTGCCAGGTATATGATTCACCCCCTTTTTTCAACAAAAAGTATATGAATGGCCCGATTTTTCTGGATTCCTATGTGAAAGGCCCCATTTTTCTGACATCTTGGTATATGCACATATTTTTCGCTCAGAGATTTTTCGAGGCTGCTTATCCTCTTGGTATTATATGAATTGACTGTGATATTTGTGTAATAACCAGCAAAAAATGGGTACAAAAAATCAAAGGGCAGTATATGAATAGGTCAATATTTTGGATGATCAAGTATATGAATTGGTCCGTTTTTTCGAAGGCCAGGTATATGAATAGGGTAGGTTATGAAATACTGGCTCGCACACCCGTACCAAAATTACCCTAAGTTACCCCGCTCCCCCCCCCCCCTCCCCACCCCACCCCCTCCCCCCGAGGCTACCAGTGGTTAGTAGCATTTTGTGTACCCTAAAAGTGCACGAAATAGTACTATCCGCATGGAATCATTTTGTGCAGAGTGTGTCGGGTACCCAAAATGCTACCAGGGGAACATTTTGTGAAAGTACGGTAAAGAAATGGAGCCAGACATGGCTGTATACAGGGCTTGAAAATAATTCATATATAAGACATGGCATGCTGTCTCACTGTAATATCATGACCCAGACACACTAATGATATTCCTCTCTATCATATCCTGATATCGAGTCCTGCAAAAACGTGCCTTCGCGAGTGCGCTGACAGCGAAGGCCCAGATCAGACTGCACATTTGCGCAGTCTGATCCGAACCTTCGCTGTCAGCAAAACGAGGCATTAGATATTGCAGAATGCGCGCATGCGCAGGTTGATTCGTGTCTGCGTACCTCATAAATATGAAGTTTTTTTTTGTTTTGTTTTTTGTGAACATTACTGTGCTCATATTGGGCTGCAGCTTTTCGCTATTCATTCGCAACAATGAGTCCGCAGTCTACCTGTCTCCGATAATAGCATCGGTTCAAAATACATTGATTTCAATAGCAAATATGCGTCTTCACAACTAATAATGATGGAATTTCTGTGTAAACGGATTCTAAAATTTCAATGTTTCCTGAACATTATGCTATATATAGTACTGGCAAATCGAGGGTACATTTATACAAATATATAAATACGAGTATAACCCAACAATCCCTATATACTAGTACATATAGTAAAAATGTAGCATATGGTAAGTTTCTTGTTAACATAGAAAATTTTTTGTGTATTACGAAGCAACAAAATCTGTGCAAACGGATCTGGAAAGAATAACGCCTCTTCTTTTCATTGATATAAAAATCAAAGCACTGACAGCACTGGTGGGTCGATTATCTCTGAGTGTAGGTTGGAAAAATGGTCCTGACCGGAGACTTAAGACTGTTTCGTTTAACCTTTAATTTCTGTAATTTAAGAAAACAGTGCAGACCCAGAATCAGACGCCGCGGTCTGCGGCGTCTGATGTGGGTCTGCACTGTTTGCCAATGTCCCACTCCAGGTTTTACAGATAACCCTCTTTACACTGCACTCTGACGTCACAGCGATAAAAATAGCGAGTCTATAAATAACCGTTACCTGGACTTCGTCTAACGCGCGGTTAGATTTCATTGGTAAATGATTACATGTATCACGTGTACAACTGCCTTAAGAAAATTTTGGCATTTGTATACTACGGCTAGATTGTAAACAATCGACCTAATAACAGACAAATAATGAAAATAAATATATTTTAAGGACATATATTGTGGTGTAAGAGAATGCCGCGGTCCGACCTCGAGGGTACAAAATATAAATTGGGCTTTCGGTGTTCGGACAGGTGTTACATGTATGAGACGCGGGTCATTGGCGTTTAAATATTTTGTAGTTTTCATTAACGGACCGAAAATAGCTTAATCCTGCTTTGATCTCTCCTTATGTCAAAATAATATAAATCGTTACTATTCTGTATGTACAGATGCAGTTCACAACTTAATGACGTCTTTCTTATTTCTCCGAGAGAATTGGCGTTGACATTTCATGCAAATTATCTCCTCAGACAATATCACTGCCTATTTTTTGGGAAAAACAATATTTCAAAATGTCGTCTGCTGAAATTTTTAACCAGCATGGTAAGCGTTAGAAGAGATCAACAATAGCTTAATCCAGACTTGGTTTCTCGTTATCCATTACACTCTCTAGGTTAACTCAGCAGACGATAAATTGGCAATATTTTTTTTTCCAGAAAACAGGATTTGCCATTTCATGCAAATTGTCTCCTTAGGAGACAATTTGCATTAAATGTCAAATCTTATTTTCTGGGATAAATAGGGCAATTATTCCAAATGTAACCTGATGATTTTTTTTTTATCAAGCATGCTAAAAGTTAACAGACCAGAATAGCTTTATCATGATTTGATCTTTCCTTATACGCCATGTCAACATTTCGTTAAAATATTTTTTCGTTTTCTATTAAATTACCATATTATTGTTTAACAATACCGTATGATATTGAGCCAGCGAACGACAAAACCTACAATGCATTGAAAAATTGTTGAAATTGAATATAGATCGGAAGCACACATCTCAGTAACCATACCATCGTTTCTTCTAACTCTTTCATCTGACTGGAGATACTCCGGTGTCTCTGTAAGTAAAGTCAACACGACTTTCATGACATTATGGTCATATTTGTTTGATGGCTCTGGCACAACTCTCAGTTCAATAGCCATATGAGGACGCACCCTGAATACGTATATCCCTTGATATTCTGAACGTGAATTTCGTCTTTTTCCCATTAAAGATGATTAAAATGTGACAATTATGTATAACTTGCAAATGTGTAACTGAAAGGATCGGATTTCCCATCCAAAAGAAATGACCTTTCTAGAATGGAAAATCCACCACAAGCAAATGAATGATATAGATGCCAAAACCACCCAATTTAAGTGGACCGAAAATCCACCCAAACATCTTGTTTTGGACTTCGGATGGATATTCATCCTGTGTGACCAGCAAAGACTCAGATCAGCCTGTATACCACCCAGTATAGCAGGGGTTCTCGTTAGTCCCTCGTTGGATAGCCTGAAGGTTGTAGAAAGCACAATCGATCAGCGTAGACTCTGATCAGAGTCTCCGCTGGTCGCACAAGGCTTATTGTAGGTTTTGCCATGCGCTGGCTCTATATATCTATATATATAATTTTTGCCTCAACGTGGGAAAACCTACCTTCTGCATTATACGCCCAACGAAGACTCAAATCAGCCTGCGCATGCGCGCAGTCTGATTAGAGTCTTCATTGTCCGCATGAAGAAACTTTGCATCCTTGGCTAACCAAAATGCGCCAAGAGAAGATTCTGATCAGACTGCGAGAATGCGCAGGCTGATCTGAATCTTCGCTGGGCGCACATGTCAGAAGGAACCGTTTCTGACAACTGCCCTTCTTGAAGTAATGTGCTCATTCTCTAGCCAGAAACTGACAACTGCCCAGCGAAAGGGAAGAATGACCGTAGAAAATATTTCAAGATATATCTCCTACGAAAGAATATTGTCGACCCGTCTGGGGTTGAACCCACAACCTCCTGATCACCAGTCGGACGCGTATCCAACTGAGCCACCGAGGCCGGCTTAAATCCTTTATTAAAGTAGTCAACTCTAAACGGAAAAAAAGCGCAGCCTCAGGGAGCAAATTCTTCCCTTATAGAGTTGATCTCCTTTCAGAATAGGGTGAAAGATAGTTAGATAGTTTATTCCTAGAAAATGCACCGATTCCCCTGTACCACTCTCTGGGCTAATTCAGCAGACGACAAATTGGTATTTTCTTATTTTTCGCAGAAAAAAGTATTTGACATTTCACGCAACATGTCTCCAATAAAACAGGATTTGACACTTCATGCAAATTGTCTCCAATGGAGACAATTTGCATGAAATAACAAATCCTGTTTTCTGGGAAAGATAAGAAAATTGTTCATTATGTCGTCTGCTGAAAATTTTACCCCACATGCTAAGCGTTAAAAGCGACCTTGTGACTCCCTGATATTAAACATGACATATAAACGGCTAACTGATTTGCATATAGTGCAAATGTAAAGCCCGAACAGCTGATAACCCAAGTCATACGCAAGCACGCACGCACGCACACACACACACACACACACACACACACACACACACACACACACATAGTCATTTGTTATTGGGCCTTTTGATGCCCAAGCCACCAGCGTCTTCAGCGCTTTGATTGCAATAATAAGCTTGTCGGTAGCATATCTCTTAAAATATTTTAGTCTTTCACTAACATAACCCTCCCACTACTGTGCATCTTCGGGGATGTCCGAATGGTAGCGATGGCTGTGGTGGGATAAGGGCCTGCTGTGCGTGGAACAGATCGGGGGGTGGGGGCAGGGGAGGGGAGGGGTCATGTTTTTATTTCTATTTCTCGACTGTCATTCTCTTTTCCCTTTTCTTCACTATCTTTCTATTTCATTTGTCTGCTATCTCTTCTACCCCTTTTTCCCCTTTCTCTGGGAGATGACACAAAATTTCCCTCAAGGGTTGACATGTCATTAAACAACAACATAGCCAAACCCGATTATTTGGGGTATATTGTGTAGATATACATTACGGAAGATTAGTCAAGCAAAACAAACTGTTTACTGTTTTCTTTGTAATACAAGTCAACAAATGAAGTTTGTTTTTATCTGTGCGAGAACACAGAAAATCCTATCTCATAGACTGATACGGTATTAACTCACAATATTCGGATCGATCGACCTGAGCAAACAGTGTAGACAGATCAGACGCCGCAGATCGCGGCGTCTGATCAGGGTCTACACTGTTTGCCACTCATCCAGCAGTTTTAGACACACAAACGGGTGGTAAAATGGGTATGTTTGAATGTCTAGGACAGTTATGGTAAGGGGTTAGTGTGTCCCAATATTTAGGGTAAATATGATTGAAGGATTATATACATATAACACAGTAGAAAAACAATTTATGAAAACTTTTTTGCTTGTTAAACCGACCACAGAAAAGTCAGGGCTCAGTTGTTCAAAACTTAACGAAGTCGTTAGCTAACGTATCTTGAAATATGGCACATGCATTGATATTTTTTGGCTGAAAAAATGTGAGTAGCTTTTGCATTGTCATGCAAAAGCTACTCACATTTTTGCAGCAAAAATATCACTGTATTTCAAACTACCTTAGCTTCAACATTTAACGGGTTTGTCATTCCCGGGCTCGTTAAGCAAACGATGCTTTGAACAACTCAGTGGGCCCAGGATATTAAGAAGGTTCTAAAAATGAAAACTTTAATCATTTACCTGCTGATTATAAACAAAGATGGACAATTTACATGGAATGTCAAATACTGTTTTCTGTGGAAAATAAAAATAAAAAAAAAAACTACAAAAGTTTTTAGAAAAATAAATGTCCCCCACCCAACCCCGCCAGAATTGTCATTCTTGTAGGCGACAAGTCATCGTGTCCTGTTCTACATTTCCAAATATCATCAAAATATTGTGAAGGGTATTAGAGTTATAGAGTGGACACGAAATCAAATTCAAACACAAGAAGGGGAGATAACTCTAAAAGTAAGAAAGCAAGAATTGTCATTCTTGAACGAAACATGGAGTCTCGTCCTGTGCTACATTTCTGCCAAGTAAAATTAAAATAATCCAAAGGGAATTGGAGTAACAGAGCGGACACAAAATCAAATTCAAACACAAGAAGGGGAAATAACTCCAAAAATAAGAAAGCCAACGTTGTCATTCTTGAACGTGACACGTCGTCTTGTCCTGTTCTACATTTCTACCAAGTATCATAAAAATATTCCAAAGGGCATTCGACTTACAGAGCGGACACGAAATCAATATATTATCACTGGCAAATATAACAAAGGGAGATAACACCGAAAGTAAGATAGGCAGAGTTGTCAATCTTGTACACGACACGTATTCGTGTCCTGTTCTGCATTTCTTCCAAATACCATCAAAATATTCCCAAGGGTTCAAGTTACAGAGCGGACAGAAATCAATTTCAAAAACAAAACAAAGGGAGATAACTCTTAAAGTAAGAAATCCAGAATTGTCATTCTTGTACACGTCCTGTTATTCATTTCTACCTAGTATCATAAAAATATTCCAAAGGGTATTCAACGTACAGAGCAGACACGAAATCAATGCATAATCAGTGTTAAATATAACAAAGGGAGATAACTCCAAAAGTAAGAAAAGCAGAGTTATCCATCTTGTACGAGACACGTCGTTTTGTCCTGTTCTACATTTCTACGAAGTACTATTAAAATATTCCGAAGGGTATTTGAGTAACAGAGCAGACACGAAATCTATTGCAAACAAAACAAAGGAGATACCTCCAAAGGTAAGAAATGCAGGGTTGTCATTCTTGTATGCGACATGTCGTCTTGTCCTGTTCTACATTTCTACCAAGTGTCATCAAAATATTCCAAAGGGTATTCAAGTTACAGAGCGGACAAAAAATTTTACAGTTTTACGCCGGCGCCGACGCTGACGCCGACGCCAACGGGATCCGTCCCAAAAACCATTTTCCCTACCGTTTGGCAGCGGTGGTGATGGTGGTGGTGGGGGTGGGGTAGGGGTCGCATAATATTAATATTTCAATATGTCTGCTGAAATTTTTAAACATTCCATGGACATTTCATGACACTAACACCAACAGCCACTGATGGGGAACAGCCTAAATCTGTTTTTTGCTTTGTTCGAAAATTGAATTCCTGTAGGAGGAATTAGAAAGGAGTTCAGGTGTCCGACTATTTACGCTAAATATGGTAAAAATGGTTTTTATGTCCCCTATAGCGAAGCGGGGACATTTTGTTTTTGCCCTGTCTGTCTGTTGGTTTGTGGGTTTGTTGGTTTGTTGGTTGGACAATTTTAACATTGGTCATAACTTTTGAACCGTTTGAGATAGAGCCTTTATATTTGGCACGTAGGTTTCTTGTGAAAAGGGCTTTGCACTCATACAAACAAGTTTGACCTCTGACCTTGACCTGTGACCTACTTTAAAGAAACAAATTAAACAAAAAGTCATAATTTTTTAACCGTTTTAGATAGAATCTTCATATTTGGCATGTAGGTTCCTTGTGACAAGGGCTTCCCACTCATCCACAAAAAAATTGACCTGTGACCTTGACCTTGACCTACTTTAAAGAAAAAATGACCTTCGCCCGGGGACATGTTCGTGTTTCACAACCACATCTTGTTTTAATTTAGAAAATTTGCACCATGTGACTTTTTGATGGATTAAGTAAGTCTGTGAAGGGACCTAATTGTGTCATTTCAGAGTAACAAGGCACGGATATCGAATGGAATTTTGTTCAGACTTACCCTTTCCACCATCCTCTCACCCATCCACTCACCCACCCACACCATACCCACACCCCAAAAAGACAAAAACAAAATGCATGACTTACAATTCCCAAGTATCATTATTAACCCTATGTCCTGTAAAAGTCGGTAAGGTCTGGACAAACATTGCAGACCCACATCAGACTGTGCAGTACGCGGCGTCTAATCAGGGTGTAAACTATTTGTCCCTCACCCATGGTAGAAAACTCGACTTGTTCGAATTTTAGAATTATCCTAAGGAGTGGTGTTTGAATGTTTGGGGTCAGTACGGTACAAATAAGACGCATTACGAAAACAAACCTATTCAAATATACTGAAAATTTTAACCACAAAAAAAAAAAAAAAAAAAATAGAGAAAAAATCGGATATTTCTCATATTTCTGCTCAAAACATAAATTGTGGGTACTCGTTAGAACCGCCTCGGCGAGGCGGTTCTAACGACTACGCACAATCTATGTTTTTGAGCAGAAATACGAACAATAATGAATACCCCTGTAAACCCCAGTTTTACTATATACATGTTAGAGTCGGGTTTAAAGTGGCTGTGTGGGGGGGGGGGGGGTCAACATTTTATATATAGGTATGTTTTCGTGATGGTCAGAAAATATACCATAGCACAAGTTCGCGAAGCGAAAATTCAGATCGGTCTGCGCATTTGCGCAGTCTGATCAGAATCCTCCCTGGGCGCAATTTGAATAGCCAAGGATGCAAAGTTTCTAAATGCGAACAAAGAAGACTCTGATCAGACTGCGCGTCTGATCTGAGTTTTCGCTGGGCGCACTTGTGACTTTTTGGCGGATTTAATGAGCCTGGGAAAAAAAAACTAAATGTGTCATTTGAGGGAAACAAGGCGCAAGCACTGAATGAACGTTTTATACTTACCTATCTCCATGAAAAACCGCGACAAGAAATGCACGATTTTTTAATTCTAATTTCATTTTCTGAAGAATGATCAAATGCACTGACATTGACGTACAAAAAATAAACTTGCCTAGATTAATGGGCTCTTTAAGAAAAAAAGGGTTTTTACTACAAATGTAGGCAACGAAGATCTTGATCGGACCACGTGAATTCCTTCGTCCTTGTGAAGTCGCGTTTAATTCTCTAGACAGTTATGTACTATGTTACGCGGATATTGGAGACGCCCTTGATGAGAATTGCGGAATGCGAAGGCTGGTTTGAATCTAAGATGAGCGCACAAATCACACGGTATCATTTACTGTTACGCAATGAGGCTTAACGCTTAGCATGCTGGGTAAACATTTCAGCAGACGACAATTTCAAATATTTTTTCCTATTTTTTCCCAGAAAGTAGGCTCCGACATTCCATGCAAATTGTCTCCTTTTCTAGGAAAAATAAGAAAAGAAAACATCATTTTTGCCGTCAGCTGAATTTGCCCAGATAGAGGTAATGTTTACGTTAAAATACGGATTTGATACGCTGTGTTTATGTCATGACTCATAGCTACAGATAAGAGATCTCTCAATGTAAACATATGTTGTGGTACTCCTTAGAAGCGCCTCGCTGAGGCGCTTCTAATGAGTACCCACAACATAAGTTTTCATCGTGAAATAAGAAAGATATCAGCAGTTTTCAGAAGAAAAAAGTGCCTTATCTGTTGTTATGTGACTTCATCAGTTATAAAATTTTGATCACGGATTTTCAATTTTATTCGATTTCCATATAATACGTGCATTTAGTTGGGTATTTATCTAAATTGAACCTTAATTATTCATGGTCGGAATTATTGACTTAAATAGACAAATATGAAAACAACTGGGTTTGAACTTTCACGAGTCAATAAACTGAAAGATTAAGGCACTCCGATAGGGAGGCCAGTTTCATGTGAAAACGGCTCTTGTATCGTATTTTGTAATGCGGATCAGTTGTTGCTTTACGTCCCTTTCAACATCATTTAGTTTAAACATATTTTATTTCATTATAATACATGTGATACATATATAAACAGCTCAAGTAAAGGAGGGATTAGAACGAAAGCACGAGTGCTTATAGAGTTCATCTCCCAAGCATGTAATAACTTGTCGACTTTATGGCGATAACATGTTTTACAACAAATGAAACAAAATAAGCATTTAAAATGTAGTAAATAAATTGAAAACGAGAAAGAAAAAAAAATAACATAATAAATGAAATCAGTTTAGGAAATAAGAAAAAAAAATATATGTATATAAACCTCGTAATTAGATGTAAGATGGGTGGCGCCTTTAGGGGGTAATTTGGATTGCTTTAAATAGCCAGTTAGTGTGGTTATACCGCTACAAGTACATTTTGAGCTCAATTAGGTTGAAACCGTTTAGTTTGTAAAATAAACGCTTGTACTTTTTCAAATATTGTTGTATTAATTTCTGGTGACAAAGCTTTATCACCATATAGTAGAAGATTTAGGCTAGGATTCTGGTAATGGGAAACAGCATCCAGAAGTACAGTTCGATGAAGCTGGTAATTTCCACAATGAAAAAAGAAGTGTTGCGCATCCTCGACACTGCCACAAAGACATAAGGGAGAGTCGGACATATTCTTTAAGAAAAGATCTAATTTTAGAGAGCTACCGTTTGTTCGCAGCCTGGCGTGAAATATTTGAGCTTGTCTGTTTCCAGCGTAATAGTATTTTGGAGTTGAATCTTTGTCTTTGTTAAGAAAGTACTTAAAAGAATTAGTTGAGTCTGACTGCTTGGCGGTAGAAGGTAAACTGTTCCATGCTCTTACAGCTGAGGGTAAAAATGAGTTATAAAACAAACTAGATCGAGCTTCAACAGTTTATAAATCATTAGAATTTCTCAGATTATAACGTGATACATTGCTGACAGTTTGTGGAACAAGAGAGGATAAGTAGAGCGGAGCGAGAGCGTTTGTCATCTTATAGAATAAAGTCAGTTTATGTTTCCTACGTCTTTCGTCTAGAGAATCCCACCTTATTTCTCTATATAATGCAGCGATTGAGACTAGTTTGGTTGCACCTGTTGCTATTCTAGCTGCTTCAATCTGAATTTTTTTAAGTTCCTGTTTTTCGGATTGCAAGCAATTGTCCCAAATAATGTCACCGTATTCAAGCAGAGGTCTGATAAAAACTAAGTATATTTGTTCCAAGGATTTACGGTCCAACTTGAATTTTAAGCGTCTCATGATATTTATTCTAGTCCATGCTTTCTCAGTTATGTAGTTGATATGTTTGTGCCAGGTGCAGTCGTTTGAGAGGTACAGGCCTAAGTGTTTGTGTGAGTCGACTTCTGTTATCTGGTGAGTTTGCATGAAAATGAGTGGATGGTGCGGTCTGTTTAATTTGCGAGAAAACAACATTGCTTCCGTTTTAGTAGGGTTAAAGGATACAAGCCAGGTTGTTGCCCATTGCGATATTTTCTGAAGGTCAATGTTAAGTTGGCCAGCAGCTGTCACAGGGTTATCGACGACAATAAACAGACTAGTATCGTCGACGAATAATCGAATATTCGAGCCCAATTTCAGATACAATATCGTTTATATAAAGCAGGAAAGGTAAAGGGCCCAATATTGACCCTTGGGGCACACCTGCACGGATAAAAGTCCAGTTCGAATTAACACCAGGAAGAACGACACGCTGTCTTCTGTCAGAGAGGTAACTCTTAAACCAAGTCAGGACGCTTCCTGCGACACCAGCAGTTTTCAGCTTAAGTAGAAGTCCAGCATGCCACACTCTGTCGAAAGCCTTGCTGATGTCACAGAATACTGCCCTGACTTCTTTACCTGAGTCAAGTGCCTGACAAAATGTATTGTAGAGAAATGTAAGCTGATTTACTGTAGAATCTCCGGGTATAAAGCCAGATTGTAGAGAAGAAAGTAAATTATTGTCTCGTAAATGGTTAAACAGGTATTTAAACATAAGTCTTTCAAGTAATTTGTCCTCGGCATTTAAGAGCGATATAGGGCGGTAATTAGAGACAACAGATAAATCACCTTTTTTGGGACTGGACTGACATTAGCTTCCTTATATGAGGAGGGTACAGTGCCCATGCGTATGGACTGGTTAAAAAGACATTGGTATGGCTGTGCTAGTTCATTAGATAGTTCCCGTAGCAGGCGATTGCTGAGGCCACCAGGACCAGAGGCTTTGCCAGTAGGAAGCAATTTCAAAACAGATTCGACTTCATCGGCCGTAAAGATAATACTTTCAAGGGGTACAATTGAAGCAGGTGGATGTAAATCTGGAAGAACAGCATTTTCCTCGTTTAAGATAGTTTGGCTTTGAAAAAAGTCATTTAGAATATTTGCTTTGTCAGTTTCGTCTGTGTATATAATTCCGTTAAGTGAAAGGGGAGGGACTGATGTGGTTGAGTTTGGACTAATAAAACTTTTAAGCGTAGTCCACCAGTCTTTGGGAGAAAGTGTTGGTGAAGAGAGTTTGGCCGCAATGGTGTCATAAAAAGACTTTTTGGAACTTCTAATTTCACTTATGGTTTTGTTATGCAGCGTTTTAAATTTAACCAAATCGTTAGCTACGTTTTCAACATCATTTGTCATATGGAACTTAGCTTCATATAAAACGAATCTTTGTATCGTGCCAGGTGTTTCCCATAAGGTTCTGAAAATTACGGTTCAAATGTTTCTCTTTCACTGCCAAATTTCAGACGTAATTTGTCGTCTGCTTTTTTGGGGGTTTTAAACAAACTATAGTTTGGAAAGACGTATATATGTAAAAGTGAAAGACTGAATGCCAAACAGCGTAGACCCATTTTGAGCCGTCTCATCTGGATCTATGCTGTTTGCAAAAGCCTATTATTATCACCTGTGGCAGTGAAAGTTAAAGAGGTTAACTGTTGTCCAACTATGGACAATTCTTGTCCTTTTTGTGACAAACAAATTAAAATACAAAGCCGGAAATAAATCACATAAATTTTAGTTTGATCTTATTTGCATCACTCAAGACCCTTGTCCCTAAATTTTGAAGGTTCAAAACATTATTTTGGTAGTAAAAACTGCCAAAATACGAGTCACGGAAAACCCTTCGTGTTTAGTAATGATGAGGAGCTGTTTACGTCCCTTTTAACATCATATAAGTCAAATCAAGACGAAGGAAGGTGATAATCAAAGACTGTAGACTAAAACGCCGTACAGGTATGACCTGAATTCCTCCTCCAGCGAGATTCGAACCGGGGACCACGTGATCCGAAGTCGAGAGCGCCAACCACTCAGTCACTTCGTCGAATTTCATAAATGATAAATAACAGCAGATGGCATCTAAAAATATCCTATTTTTCTCAGAATGTAGTTTAACACTTCAATTTTTTTTTCCGTTTGAATGGAAGATCAAATCTTATTTCTGTCACAAACAGGAAAATGATACATCATCTTTTAGTATTCGGGAAGACAGATCTGAGCAAACAGTGTAGACCCTGATCAGACGCCGAGTAATGCGGCGTCTGATCAGGGTCTACGCTGTTTGCTATACGTTCAGCAGTTTTAAGACGCATCGATAGGTAGTAAAATGGCCTTGTTTAAATTTAAGAACAAGAGTACAGTATAAGGAGTTATGGAGTCCGAATATTTATGGAAAATACATTATCTGTAGATTTTACTTTCTGGCGCTAATGTTGGGCGGGCATATAAGGCCCGGCCATGCCAGAACTTCTTGGCAGACGGTCTTCGCAGGCATGTGAAATACCTCATAATTTCTGAACCTCTCCATTCTCCCTTTTTTGCTTGGCTGTAAAGAGTACAGAAAGGCTATAGCAGTCACCACGGCGTGTGTGTCGGCGATGGTTAAAGTTTTTGGCTAAAGTTTTTTAAAAGGCTATATCTCCTGAAGCTCTGGAACTCATACTTGCCCTGAAGTTAGATACTGGTCTGAAGGTCTATGTTGAACCGTCCAGATCCACATGAGTGACCTTGAGGTCAAGGTCACGGACATAGATAAAAATTATAGTAAAGTTTTTAGTTGGCAAAGAGCGATTCAGGCGAGCTACGCTGTCCTGCGAAGTTCTATGCTGAACCATCCCGATCCACATGAGTGACCTTGAGGTCAAGGTCACGGACATAGATAAAAATAATAGTTAAGATTTCAGTTGGCAAAGAGCGATTCAAGAGAGCTACGCTGTCCTGTGACAGCTCCTACTACTAAAAAAATGTGAATTGTGGGGATTGCCTGAATTGTGATTAAATGATGATTTAAGATACAGAGTGTATTTGAGACGTAATACGTCACGAATAATGCTCGCACATCTTTGGGACCATGGAAATTTGTTCTAGGTATTGGTAGTTTGAGCCATAGCGCCAGGTTAGGAGTTAAATGGGAAGAATACAGTCGACTCTCGTTATCTCGAATTCCAAGGGACTCACTGAAACACTTCGAGATATCCGTACCTCGACATATCAGAGTTGAGAGAGTGAGGAAAACAATAAATTGAACAACACATTTAACAAATGGATATGCAATTTGACTACAGAAGTTAGAAATATATATATAATGTGGAAAAGAGGAGAAATTGCTCGAGCAATTTCTCCTCTTTTCCACATTATTTTGTTACCTGTTGTCATAGTTGCATGTTAAAACAGGGATCAGATTTTCACTTCGAGATAAGCGGTAATTCGAATAAGCGAGTTCGAGATAACGAGGTTCGACTGTATATGGATGTCTTTTCGAGCTTATATTGAATAATTGTATGTTAAACGTACTCATTAGAATCGCATCGATGAGACGATTCTTATGATTACACACAACATACATTTACATCATAAATATATGACAAATTCCTAAAATATCGCTAAATATTTGTTTCCTTGAGCTGTCGGACGGATTTCCTAGGAACTCAAAAAGGAGTTCGAATTAGCCATGCAAACGAGTCATCGGTGTTCGAATCATTCAGGTTTTACTGTACTAGGTTCTTGTTACGATAACACACCTCATAGTCAGCAAAAGAAATTAAAAGAAAAAAGCAAGCATTACATGTATCAACCAACCACGTAGCTTTTTAGACCGGGTACGCCATTTGATTGACAGCCCCGCAAAAGTGGCTAAAAACCAGTGAAAGCGAAGACACAGGACTCATAGCTACAGATAAGAGGGGGTATCCACATAATATTTTTCTTATTTCTCGATGAAAACATATGTTGTGGGTACTCATTAGAAGCGCCTCGCCGAGGCGCTTCTAATGAGTACCACAACATGCTTTCATCGAGAAATAAGAATGATATCAACATTTTTCAGATGAAAAAAGCGCCTTATCTGTTGCTATTACAGGTGAAACTGAAACGGTAAAGGCCAGACTACCATGAATTTTCCTTATATATTTTATACATGTTTGCAAATGTCCTATAACCCATACCGTTCTTTTTTATTTTAAGTTCAAATGGTAAATACTTGATACTCGCCTAACAGCAATCCCTCTAAAATTTTCAAAATAAGAAACGGAATGGTAGTTTAAGTGTCGAGTAATCAGCTTTCGCCTCGTCAAAGACGCTCATTACGAAAACTCGTCTATTCAAATATATAGAAAATTTCACTTCCAAAAACTGAACATTTTCAGATGAAAAACTCTGATATTTTTCATATTTCTGCTCAAAACATGGATTGTGGGTACTCGTTAGAACCGCCTCGCCGAGGCGGTTCTAACGAGTACCAACAATCTATGTTTTTGAGCAGAAATAAGAAAAATAATGTATACCCCTGTAAACTCCAGTTTTACTTTTTAAAAGGGGGTCAGAATTATATAGGCATGTTTCCGTGATGGATACAGATCTTGTAAGAGGTCACGGCAGGTGTAAGGGTCATTTGTACCCCAGATGATTCTTCACTTTCATATTCAAAGCAGCCATCCAAAATATACACTTTCGCTAATAACTACTGCAGAATTGTCAGAAATATACTACATTTGGTCCAATTCTGGCGTCAAAGCAGACAAAATAAACACTCTAGATAGAAAAAGGCAAAATATTTGGATCTATTTTATGTGAACTATATATTCGTATTGGAACCAACCCTATGCTCTGTAACTTTAAGCAGTCTGTTGTCCAGAAATAAGACAAACATTGTACACCACAACCTATTTATAACATTATTGTTGGGGTATATAGCATAAACTGTCCAATCAGGATTTGTACCTGGAGACTCGACCGTAAATCAACTGGTTGATATTTACAATACTTTTTGTAAGGCTTTAGACGAAGGCAAAGAAGTTAGAGCAGTCTTTTTAGACATAAGCAAAGCTTTTGATCGTGTATGGCATAAAGATCTACTTTTTAAGTTGAAACAAGCCGGTATAAATTCAACCCTTCTTCAATGGTTATCCAGTTATCTTTCAGATAGAAAGCAGAGAGTACTCATTCCAGGTGGAAGCTCTAGCTGGTTACCCATTAAGGCAGGTGTCCCGCAAGGTTCCATTTTAGGACCTTTACTGTTCTTAATTTACATTAATGAAATAGTTCTAAATGTTAATTCAACTGTTCGACTATTTGCAGACGATGCCAGTCTATATCTTATTATGGATAATCCAACTGAAGCTGCTAGATGTTTAAAATTCAGATTTAGAACTTATGTACCAATGGGCTGAAAGCTGGCTGGTAAAATTTAATGCAAATAAGTCAGAAGCTCTTCTCATTTCAAGGAAAACAAATAGGCCTTTACACCCCCAACTCTTAATGAATAACGAACCAATTAAAGAGGTTTCTTATCACAAACATTTAGGTATATTTCTTTCCAGTGATGGAACTTGGCATGGTCATATTAATAGCATTACTAGTAAAGCTTGGTTAAGGGTTAACTTAATTCGTAAGCTTAAATTTCTTTTAGACAGAAGGTCATTAGAAATTATATACGTATCTTTCATACGACCACTTTTGGAGTATGCGGATGTCGTGTGGGACAACTGCACATTATATGAAGTTAATGCACTTGAGAAGATACAACTGGAAGCAGCTCGTATAGTAACTGGAACTACCAAACTTGTATCCTTGCAAATGTTGTATAAGGAAACGGGATGGGAAACCCTTGAGGTCAGATGTTCTAAACATAAATTGTGTTTGTTTTACAAAATGAGTAATAATATTTCTCCAGAGTATCTATCTTCGTTAGTTCCACAACCTATTGAAAATACTACTCATTACGGTTTAAGGGACGCTTCTAATATACGGCCACAACTAGCGAGAACGCATTTATACTATAAATCGTTTCTTCCTCCTACCATAAGATTATGGAATGATCTGTCCCCTGAAACGAGAGACGCACTTACTCTTATGAGTTTCAAGTATCAAATGAATAAGAACATACAGAAACCACCTCGATATTTTACAGTTGGTTTCCGATTTGCTCAAATACAATACACACGTCTTAGAATTTCTTGTAGTTCTTTGAACCATCACTTGTTTTCTAAAAATATAATAACGACCCATACTGTCAATGTGGTTCAGTTGAAACCACCAAGCACTACCTTTTCGAATGCCAGAGATATAGTCAACTACGTCAGGAAATATTAAACGAGACATCAAAATACTGTACGCCTAGTTTAGATTGTTTACTATTTGGAGACGATCATTTTAATCTCAGTTGTAATTCTGATGTTTTTCTGGCTGTGCAGAAGTTTATATTTGAAAGTAAACGTTTTAAGTCTCTCACTCTCTCTCTCTCTCTCTCTCTCTCTCTCTCTCTCTCTCTCTCTCTTCGTTATATGTACATGTATATTGGTTTGAACTCAAATTTGGAAGAATCACTCATAGTTACTTCTTTGTAAATGTCACCGGTTGATTGTATGTTTATGTTATATTGGGAAACAGATCCGTATAAGCCTTTTGGCTTCTTTCTGAATCCCATTACTTATTCTCAATATTGTATGAATATATGTAGAATTTATTGAAATAAATATGTTTAAACCAAACTGTGTTAATTAAACAACTGTGTTATGTCCAAGCAAAAATGTATAGATTATAATCTATACATTTTTGGGATCCATGTTTTAACCGCGTTATATCCAAAACCGTGTTATAACGAACCGTGTTATAAAGAGATTGCAGTGTATATGCTTTTTTACCTGTATATTTAAAGGTACGGTTGCAATGTTTGTCTAAGGAAAATTAACCTGTATCCATAGTGCCGCGGTTCAGTTCGTTCTGCGAAAGACTCATTTTGCCAAGGATACAAATGTACAAGTCTTCTAGATACGGACGTCGAAGACTCTGATCAGACTGCACGCATGCGCAGGCTGATGTTAGTCATCGCTGGGCGCGCGTGTTTGAATGACCAATGTCTCTGAAAATGGCACTTGTAGACTGCAAAAGCTACTAAAAACTATTTCTGCTGCTTACATTGTAGGTAAATAATTCAGCACACTACATTATAAAATGGTTTTCTTATTTACCCAGAAAACAGGATTTGGCATTCATGCAAATTGTCTCCTAGGAGACAATTTGCATGAAATGTCAAATTCTGTTTTCTTGAAAAAAAAAACAAAAAAAAAACATATTTCAAAATGGCATCTGCTGTATTTTTATCCAGCAGGTTGAGCGTATATACTTGACATTTTTTTCATAGAACAAAAAGATGAACCAAAGTCAAGGCTTTGAAACCAGTTCTATTTTCAAAGTAGAAATAAATTTACAAACTTGTGTAGTTGTTGGGTTTGGAGTTTTACGGCTAAGTCAACACCATTAAGCTCATGGCGAGTCGGTCAGTTTGGGTAAAAATGTCAAACCACACTTTTCCTGGGCAGGCTTAGTCCTCTAAGCGGTTAACCAGTACTTGTGCACAGTCTTTTGCCAGAAACTGACAACTATCCTTTATGAATCAGCAGGACTGGCCTAGATTTTATTCATAACACAGCTGATTAATCCTACAATCAACTCTCGTTAACTCGAACTATAGGGAACAAGAATATTTGGTTTGAGATAACAGTAGTTTGAGGTAAAATGAGTTAAAATACATGTATAAGAAAAACACAGCAAAGTAATCCAAACTGCCCTATATTTAGTTTGACTTAAGCAGTCGTTTGAGTTGACAGTGTTTGAGATAAAGAGAGTCAGCTGTATCTTCTTTTTTTATTTAAAGGCGTCGAAAAGTGACACAGGACAGCAAAAAGAGAGAACCGAAGAAGAAAAAATCAAGTTTGAGAAAGGTCAGTATTTCTATAAACAGACGCTTTACATAGCTACAGATAAGAGGGGGTATCCACATAATATTTTTCTTATTTCTTGACGAAAACATGTGTTGTGAGTACTCATTAGAAGCACCTCGCCGAGGCGCTTCTAATGAGTACCCACAACGTGTGTTTTCATTGAGAAATAAGAAAGATATCAGCAGTTTTCGGATGAAAAAAGTGCCTTATCTGTTGCTATGGCTTTACCCGTTCATACCGAATGAATTCTACCTCAACTCTTTGGACGGGTCCATATCAATCAGGAGGGATAGCTGGTTAGTTTGTATAAATACATGTACCTTGTTTTATTCAAATTCCTGCATTTAATGCAAACAGTATAGACCCAGATCAGTCGCCGCGGTCTGCGGCGTCTGATTTGGTTCTTCACTGTTTCTTGATGTTCCTTTTGGGGTACGCAATGCATAAATGGATTAAGGGGACTTAATACACTTGGTGGATTTTCTGGCATTTTGTACAGGGAAGATAATTTTTGTAACTTCCTGCTTGCTTATCTGCACCCTGAATCGCTTATGAACATGGTTCTACTCTAAAATGAAAATATTTGCTGCCATTTAATGCTTTCCGAAAAATGATGTACACTAGCAGGATAGACTTTGCTGCCCTTAGGTGGCAACCGCCCCCCCCCCCCCTCCCCCCCCCACACACACACACCATCCCCCGAAAAGGAATCAACTGTCAACCAAAATAATTTACTCCCATTTACATTTGTTTTTCCTTCTGAAATCCGATCTGCGCTAAAAGGGAAGAATTTGCCCCCAAAATATCCATTTTTCAGAATCTAAATTAAAAGAATTTTGACAACGTCGCTTCCCATGAAAGTATACGCATTCTCCTTATTAAAACGGACAATAGACAACTGTATATTTTCCTCCATTGTCAACAAGGGATACAACTTTGGTGACATCCTCTTTGCTTTCCAGTACCCATAGCCATTCTGAAAACGGGTCTTCAACGTTACTAGGAAAGGAATTTGCTCCCTGGGTTTACTCTGAGATTATCAGTCAATGCTCCCAAGATGGGGGAAAACTGTTTAGAGTACGGGAAGCAATACAGTTTGACAGAATTGCTTCCCCCTGAAAGTACATTCTCCTTAAAAGGGGAGAAATAAACACCTAAAATAGCTTGAAAGTCCACACAGTTCGCTGTTCCTCAGCCCTCTATTCTGTTGGCAAGCGAAATGTAGACAAATTGGGCATAAACATGAAAAAATGTACCCTCTGACATGTTTGCCCAACGAAGACTCAAATCAGACTGCGCATTTGCGCAGTCTGATTAGAGTCTTCGTGTTCCGCTTGGAGAAACTTTGCACCATTGGCTATTCAAAATGCGCTCAGTGAAGATTCTGAGTAGAGGACGCGAAAACACAGACTGATATCGCGAGTGAATCGTCGCTGAGCGCACATGATCGAAGCCGCAAAACATCAAAATTTAGGGCAAGTATGGTGTGCGAATATTACGGGTACCATATTAACCCTTAATATTAACTCCTACCAAACTTGTCCTAAACTTTGAACAATATATTTCAAAAGGAGTGTCCTTGAGAGCAATGAAAAAATGAAAATAGCCGAAGTGTCAAGTTTTCTGGGCCAGATTAACTAGTTTCGGCCAATAAGGCCTCATATAAATGTTCAAAACCCACGGAAGGGACTCCATGATAATAAAGGACCAGAAAATATATAAACTACACTATAGTGAAGTACGGGAGGCGTTTTTCGGCCGCCCGATAAATATACAGTCGAACTTCAATGGCTCGAACACCTTTGGGACCATGGAAAATCGTTCGAGTCATGGGTAGTTCGAGCCAATGAATGTTAATCATGGTGCCAGGTCAGGAAGCAAATATCGCTAATTCTGGGAAATCTATCGATTTTCTACGCAATAATTGTATATTGAGTGAGGCGATTCTAATGAGTACACATAACATACAATTTCATAATGAAATAAGAAAGCTTCCTTAAATATTTGTTTTCTTGATCTATTGGATAAATTTCGTAGGGACTCAAAAAACGAGTTCGAATAAGCCATGGTGAACGAGCCATCGGTGGTCGAGCTATTGAGATTCGACTGTATTTTAAATGTCTGTTTCACTACCTCAGTATTGGTTTGTCAAAAAAACGCTCGATAGTATAGACCCTGATCAGACGCCGCGCTCTGCGGCGTCTGACCTGGGTCTACACTGTTTGTTCAGGATTGTCTGTCCCTAACTTAGTTATCATCACGAAAACATGCCTATATAATTTGACCCCCTTAAACCCCACTTTTATATAGTAAAACTGGGGTTTACAGGGGTACACATTATATTTCTTATTTCTACTCAAAAACATAGATTGTGGGTACTCGTTAGAACCGCCTCGTCGAGTACCCACAATAAAAACAGATTGTGGGTACTCGTTAGAACCGCCTCGTCGCCGAGGCCGAGGCGGTTCTAACGAGTACCCACAATCTATGTTTTTGAGCAGAAACATGAAACAGATCAGATTCTTTTATCTGAAAATTTTCAGTTTTTGGTGGTAAAATTTTCAGTATATTTGGATAGGCGTGTTTTCGTAATGTTACGGTAAATACAACAAAGGTGTATAATTAAAGGGAGGTAACCAAATTAAATTTAGTTCGTTCTAGCCAAAATTGATAGTTGTACGAGTACCTTCCCTTAGATTATAGTACGTGTCAAAATGGCAAAAGAAACACAACCTGGTCAGACTGCTCCATAACTGCTGAGTAAAGATTGCAGCAAATGGCACTTTGAAATATTCTTCCCAGGCTCATACATGTGTTTCGCAGAAAACAGATTTGACAGTTCATACAAGTTGTCTCTGAAGTGCTACAATGTAAACCCTAGTCTGAGAAAATGTTCCCAGTAAGTCGTCTGTTGAATATGCCTTGAGCTTGCTAAAGGTTACCTTGTTTGTTTGTTTGTGTTGAGGTTTTACGGCCCAGTCAACCCAATGGGGTCATGTCGAGCATGGTCAGTTTACCTAACCACACGTTTACTGGGCAGGCTTAGTCCTCTAAGCGGTTAACCAGTATTGTGCACATTCTTTCGCCAGAAACTGACAACTGCCCTTCTTGAATCAGCGGAAGGGAGAGAATGACCGTAGAAAATATTTCATGATCAATCTCCACGAAAGATGTAAAGGTTACCTTGAGATGAATGCTTCTGTGCACTGTACACCTTCAGATCCTAAAATATTTTTCTTGAGCTGTCGGAAGAATTTCCTAGGGACTCAAAAAACGAGTTCGTATCAGCCATCATTGTTTGATTCATTGAAGTTTTACTTAACTTTACAGAAATGAAAGAGATGTTTGATTTATTCGACAAGAACAAAGACAAGAGTATATCAGTGGATGAAATGGGCAAGGCCCTCCGGGCTATGGGTTTCAACATGACACACAAAGAGATCAGGCAAGCGGTAAAGAAAATTGACACAAACAGTAAGTACGATTGACTCTCATTATCTCAAATACTGCTATCTCAAAGTACTGCATCTATCAAAGTAAAATGTGGTACAAATTTGGTTCAGTTCCCTGTTTATCTTTTACATTTTAACTTCCTTTTACCTCAAACTACTGTTAACTCAAATATAAAAATGCAGTCTCTTGGACTTTGAGATAATAAAAGTCTACCTTATTTTGACTCCGTTCATCAAGTGCATGTACATGTACCCAGTCGCCATTTTCTGTGTTCGGTTATGCGCATTACAGGAAAAAAGGCTCTTATCGCATATGCAACAACGGCCCAGATCAGACTGCGCAATCGCGCAGTCTGATCAGGGCCTTTATTACCCTCTTACAGTAGAATATCTACATGTTAGCAAACAGTGGAGGCCTTGCATTACGAAAATACGCCTATTCAAATATATTGAGAATTCTACCACCCAAAATGAAAACTTTTAGATGAAAAATTCTGGTGTTTGTCATATTTCTGCTCTAAATATAGATTGTGGGTACTTGTTAGAACCGCCTCGGCGAGGCGGTTCTAACGAGTACCCACAATGCATGTTTTTGAGCAGAAATTAGAATATTAATGTATACCCCTGTAAACCTCAGTTTTACTGTATAAAAATGGGGCTTGAGGGGTTCAAAACAATATAGGCGTGTTTTTTTATGTGATTCTACTGCTCGGGTGTACAGTCTGTTCCCGGCCTTCACTGTTTGTATAAGGCATAGTTTCCCTCTTCTTAATCTGCGTAAAAGCCTTCTTTTCTCGTGCTCAATTTTTCATAGTATGCAGTGTATAGAATTCGGGATATATATTTTTATGCCCTGCCATTCGAAAAATGGTAGAAATGGCATATAGTGTTACCCCTGTCCGTCCGTCTCCGTCCGCGTCCGAGATGGCATTAGCTATTTGCGTTTAAGTTTTTCAGGCGTTAGCTATTTGCGTTTAAGTTTTTCAGGCGGGGGCATCCGTGTACTTTGGAAATATTTCTGGTTTATATAATTCAATGAATCTTTACTGACCATGACGTAGTACGGGAATTCCATATTATCATTGAAATGTTACATGTAGCAATACATGTCCCCGTCTGACGGCCAGTAAACATTGCCTGTGATTGAGAGCGTATACAGACTGGATTTGGTCTTTCTTTCTTTCTTGCCCCCAGCCGCCAGCCCTCCCTCTCTGTGGGACGCTTTTGATGAGCTCCCATAACATATGTGTAGATGAAGAGGTGATCAGGGTCTACACTGTTTGTCATTCGTCTAGCAATTTTATACACATTCATAGGTAAATACAATGTAAATGGACTTGTTGAAGACAAGTATAAAGTAAAAAGTACGGTATCCCAAATTTATCCAAATTTTCACATGAAATTGTAATTTTGAGTTAAAGCGGGATTTGGTTGAACCCCACGAACCCCTTCTGAATCTGCCCCTGGTCGTTTCAGACGTTCTTACTAAACAAATTACAAGTATTTTGCTTTTAAGGAAAAAACTGGCCTTTAAATACGGATGTTTGCTCAATACAGGTGACCTTTAATGCAGGTATACGTGTAAGGTTATGCTTATACCAGCCTTATCTTTTCAGAGAATGGCAAAATAGAATTTGGCGAATTTAGAAACTTCATGTTAAAACAGTTTAAAGAACAGGATTTAGACGCCAATAGTGAAAAGCAAATAAGACAGGCTTTCAAAGTTTTTGATAGAGATGGAAATGGTTTTATAGACAAAAATGAACTCAGGTAAGAAAAATTGTGGAAAATAGACGCAAGCCCAGTGGTAATATAACCCATCTTATAGATGGCATCGTATTTACCCTACGTATTCAGACATCATAATTCCTGACCATTCTTGCTCTAAAATGGAAAAAAAAAAAAAAACATGTTTTATTCCATATGATGGGTCTAAAACCTGCTATGTGAGTGCCAAACAGTTTAGACCCTGATCAGATGTCGCGTTCTGCGGCGTCTGATCTGGGTCTACACTGTTTGCTCAGGCCTATATGTCCGAATATTTAGGATAAATACGAATTTCCTTTCTGATACGAGTATCTATGGCGCAGAAGTACATTACTGGGCCGTGCCATGCGAAAACGTTTTCAGGCATATGCGGACAGTGAAGGCCCAGATCAGCCTGCGCATCCGCGCAGTCTGATCAGGGTCATCTCTGTCCGCAATCAGAATGATAGGGTACTATAGAATATAACAATGCAGAGCAAATGCCCGGAGGAGATTTTGCGCATGCGTTTTATGAATCTGTGCATTTTGCGCATGCTTGATGACAACTTTTTCGCTCGGCGCGGCCCAACTGTTTTGATTACACATTAGAATCGCCTCGATGCGACTCAAATGAAAATCCATAACACGTTTCCGAAAGAATACTCGTGGCAACTTAAATGTGTTCTTGTAACATGCGTTTTAATGAAGACATTAGATGAGCATGCAATATTTGAGATAACACATGAGAAAAGGGTACTTATCACACAGGCGATCAACAAAGGCTCAAACGAGCCTGCGCATCATGAAACGCAGTCTCGTCGGAGCCTTTGCACTTCGTCAATATGTATTAAGGACCTTGAGAAAGCTTTAGTTTGTAGCCCTAATTGGAGACTGCGCATGCGCACTTGCTGAACCACTAATCGGAAAACCTCACTTTTTACGTGTGCCGGTTCAGTTATGCTAAAAATAAAAAATTAAAAAAATTAAAAAAATTAAAAAAATAAAAAAAAAAACGAAAAAAAAAAAACAACGTCTTATTCACAGCTTTCGTTGACGTACATTTCAGAGTCTTGCGCAGAAAGATATGAGGTTGTCAGTAACATATATACCACCAATAAACAATTGAAAAATATTTTGAATGCACCTGTTTTTCTTCATGCTTTCCTAAAATCGTTTAGGAAACCGCCAGATTATTTCTGGGTGACATTTTAATGCTGTTGTCTTCTTGGACGCCATTTTATCATTTTCGAATAACACCATGTTACATGGCTAGAAGGGAAGCTAAACAATTTTGACAGACGTGCCGCCGATGGGATGAGTGGGGTAGAGTGCGCAGCCCTACAATCAGATGAAGAGTCTCAATAAAACCGAAACTCCGATTTTCGTTCTTTTATGCATCACGAAAACATGCCTATATAATTGTGGTTAAACATCTTTTTTATATAGTAAAACTGGGGTTTACAGGGGTATACATAATTTTTCTTATTTCCGCTCAAAAACATAGATTGTGGGTACTCGTTAGAACCGCCTCGATGAGGCGGTTCTAACGAGTACCCACAATCTATGTTTTGAGTAGAATTACGTAAAATATCAGAATTTTTTATCTGAAAATTTTCAATTTTTTTGGTGGTAAAATTTTCAGTATATTTGAATAGGTATGTGTTCTTTGTTTCTTCGGGCAACCTTTATAGATTTTGATTTTTCTTGCAGACGTGCAATGAAGTCCATGGGAGAGCCTCTCAATGAGACGGAACTCTCTATGATGATGGCAGATGCTGACGTCAATGGTGACGGCAAGATTGATTACGAAGGTAACTTAGAATTTAAAGCTATTTTAGTAATTTCTGTGGGAAATAATTTATAATTCCTTGTAGGATATATCGCCTCCTAGAGTGAAGAAATATTTCCTTTAGAGCGATATCACTCCGCGCGATGATGTAAAGTCGCAAACCTAATGACGCCATTTGAAAACGTCAAAGGAGTACAAGACAGAATTGGAACAAAAAAAATCATTTTTATGAAAAATAATATATAAGTTAATACACTCTTGATTTAAAATACAAGAAATATTTCCCTCGAGAATTGCAAGTCTTATAAACAAACTCGTGCTAATGCACTCGTTTGTTTATTACATTTGCAAATATCTCGGTAAATAGTTCTTTAGTTTTTAAACAGGCTGCATTATACTCTATAAAATGTATCATGTACTGTGTAGATAGACCTGTGCAAATAGTGTAGACCCAGATCAGACGCCGCAGAATGCGGCGTCTGATCAGGGTCTACACTTTTTGTTATTTATCCTACATCTTTTTACACATCAAAAGGTAGTGAAATGAATAAAAACATGGCGACCAATATAGATTTTACTGTTCAAATTTTAGGATATGTACGGTAAGGATTTGAGTCGTCCGAGGACTAAGGTTAAATATGGTGAACCAACAACATATACCAAACAACGGGGTCTTCGTATACCGGCCAGTGCTGACTGTCGCACACTTAGAGTGTTAAAAGTATTAGCTTTCAATACGAGCGTATCTACTCATGGCAAACAGTAAATGTTAAAGCCGATTGAAGATTGCCAGCAAATTGTCAAGTTTGAGAAGTCCATGGAGAATAGCATTAGATCAAACCATGAACTTTCATAAAGTGCTTCCAGAGCAGTGGCCAACTCTAAGACGGTCTACGCCCATGTGCTAAGCGTATACCAAGCTTTTTTTGTAACGCTAATACTTGTTTATAAGGTTGAGCAGTCTATGGAAAATAATATAGGACCATGACCTTTCATATTTTGTTATTATGAGTTTAGTTAAAAAACACTTGGTTTTGGTACAAATTTTTATTCCCATGACTAGGATCTGTAAATATCTGCAGAACGCGGCGTCTGATCAAGTTCTACACTTTTTACGACTCGCCTAGTAGTATAAGTATTTTAGACGCTCCCAAATGGGTTTGTTCTAACGTTAACAGTAATGTAAGAAGTTATGGTGTTCGTAGGAGAGGACACGGCAGGAGATGAGAATAACTCTTCAGTGTCAAAGTGACAATAAAAAAAATGGCGGCATTATTACCCTGTTTTCCTTAACATATTCGTACAGACAGGCCTGACCAAACGTATTCGTATAGAGAGGCCTGACCAAACAATTTAAACCCATATCCGACGCCGAACATTACGAAAACACGCCTATTCAAATATACTGAAAATTTTACCACCAAAAAATGAAAATTTTCTGATAAAAAATTCTGATATTTTTCAGGATTCTGCTCAAAACATAGATTGTGAGTACTTGTTAGAACCGCCTCGACGAGGCGGTTCTAACGAGTACCCACAATGTATGTTTTGAGCCGAAATAAGAAAAATAATGATTACCCCTGTAAACCCCAGTTTTACTATATAAAAGTGGGGTTTAAGGGGGTCAAAAATATATAGGCACGTTTTCGTGATGGAACGTGGCTTCTGGTCAGGGTTTACACTGTTTACCAATCATCCAGCAGTGGTAAAGCCGCATCAAAAATTGCTTTTTTAACATTTGAAGTATTGTAACGAGATAAGGTGTCCGCAAAACTGCGGGTTTATACGGTATCATATTCACGGTAACTTAATTCAACTTCCCATTCGTACGTCAGTTTAAGCTGGGCTACAGCTTTTCCTAGAAGACTGCATGTGCGCCCAGTGAAACTCAGATCCGCCTACGCACTCGCTATTCGCCTGAAGGCGCTTTGGAACCTTGGCGATCCACAGACTGTCCTGCCAAGACTCTTATTAGACTGTGCGGATGCGCAGTCTGGTCTGAGTATTCGCTGGTTGCACCTTTAAACTTGTGAGAAAAGCTATGTCCCGTCTCATTTCGTTTTCTTTTTTTTTTTTTCAGAGTTCGTACGGATGTGGACGGAAAAGTCGGCCAATTTGTGAAACTGCATCATATCTGTATATGTAACCATCCCAGCTAGCATTCTTTATAAAACTATAGCGGGTCGTTATCGGCCCGCTATAGATATATAAAGACTGCTTAATGGGATAGCATCCTTCTGTTTAACGCTGAGCATGCGTGGTAAAACTTTCGGCAGATCACATTATATATTTTCCCTATATTTCCTAGAAAACAGGCTTTCTTCATATTTTGTCTTATTCGTTGTCATATTGTTGTGTTAAGAAGATCCTGTCTAGCATTGCGATCACCTTGTTGGAGAGGAGGTAGACTGGCTCCAGTCTACTTTGACTAAATATTTACTCTTATAATCCTGTTTAATATTATATTAAAATAAAACCAAAATGATATCATGACCATAAAGGCCATAGAGTGACCAGCCTTTATAGTCATGATATTATTTTGGTTTTATTTTAGCGGAATGGCTATTTACAGTCAACTGTAAAAGCCAAAAACGTAAAATTGGCTATTTACAGTCAACTGTAAATAGCCAAAAACAAAAAAATGTAAAATTGGCTATTTACAGTAGACTGTAAATAGCAAAAAAACGTTAAATTGGCTATTTACAGTTGACTGGATAGCCAAAAAACGTTAAATTGGCTACTTACAGTTGACCTTTGATAGCCAAAAAACGTTAAATTGGCTACTTACAGTTTACTGTAAATAGCCAAAAAAAAAAAAAAAAAAAAAAAAAAAAAAACCGTTGAACTGGCTATTTACAGTCAATTGTCATTAGCCCAAAAACGTTATTTTAGTGAATTATCAAACAGGATTATAAGAATAAATATTTAGTCACTGGAGACCGGAGCCAGCCTGCGGAAGAGGAAGTGTTTGCTTTGCATTTCTTTGGCCTGTGACTTGTGCACTGTTTATCATGGTTTGTTGCTCTTCCTCTTGGTGTCATTGGTAGACTAAATTCTGTAATTGTGGTTATTCCTGGAGATCTGCGTTACTATTTTTTTTCTGACATTTCATGCAAAGTGTCTTTTAGGAGACGATTTGCTTGAAATGTCGGGGCCTGTTTTCTTGCAAAAATTAGAAATTTATAATTCGTTTGTCGTCTGCTGAATTTACACAGAGAGTAGCAAAGATATTAGTGTTCCGTACTACAGATTTTATGTGACTGTAACAAGACAGCGAGATGTTACTGTACATGTAACATAATATTGTATCAGGGCACGGATTCAGGGAGTATTCGTGAGGTTCAGCCCCCCCGCCCCCGTCTCCCCCCCTGCCCCCCGCCCATTTACTACATGTATCTATGAATGTGTGTAAAATTGCTGCATGAGTGGCAAACAATGTAGACCCTGATCAGACGCCGCGTTCTGCGACGTCTGATCTGGGTCTACACTGTTTGCCCAGGCTTGTCTGTCCGAATACGTAAAGTACGGTAATTTGATCTAACCGAACCCCTTCAGGTATCATCCTGGATCCGCCCCTGAGTTTGAAGGAAAAATTATCTAAAACATAACGTACATGTATATACCCAAAATATTCGGACATCTTAATTCCTTACCATACTGGTACTAGGATTTGAGCAAGTTTTTTTGTGTTTTTTTTTTTATTTCATATTAAGGCGGCCTCGGTTCTTCAGTTGGATGCGCGTCCGACTGGTGATCAGGAGGTTACGGGTTCGACCATCGCCGGGCTGGCAACATTCTTTCATGGAGATTTGATCATGAAATATTTTCTACGGTCATGCTGTCCCTTCCGCTGATTCATGAAGGGCAGTTGTAAGTTTCTGGCAAAGTTCTAGGACAAGTATGCTAAGGAGTTAAAAAGTCTGCACACTTATGATATATACGGTAATCTCTAAGGAAAGTTTAGTGTCTTCAATACTTGACATATAGCCAACGCCCTTCTTGTTTGTTTCCCCCTACGTCAAACCACTTCTGAAAAGTTTGTCAAAGAAAAAACATTTTCTGCCAAGTTCATTTTCTAGCTTAAATCCCTGAAACCTCTCCTGAAAGGGATTTAATCAAAACGAAAAGAATTTGCTCCCATTTGAAGCAAATTCTTTTCAGTGGGAGCAAATTCTTTTCTTTTAGATTAAATCCCATATTTGAAGGGAGACAAAATAAATCCTTTTTTCTGAAAGGAGACAAAACAAATTTGATAGCAGTATGGATCTACAATACCTGCCTAAGAAGGTTTGTTCTCATAATTTTATTCGAAATATTAACCCATTGTAGTTTGGCGACCCAAACAAAGGGTAACTGGCAAACAGTGTAGACCAAGAGCAGACTCCACAGGACGCGGCGTCTGATAAGGGTCTGCACTGTTTGCAAATAGTTTCGCCATGTTTCTCTAAGAAAAGAATATCTACGTCACTTAGCCTGCCATAGACCAAAAATTGAAACGGGACTCTTCAAGTACAGTACAGTCGAACCTCAATGGCTCGAATATCTTTGGGACCATGGAAATTCGTTCGAGACATGGGTAGTTCGAGCCACTGAGGGTTAATCATGGCACAAGTTCAGGAACCAAATAGCGATAATTTAGGGAAATCTTTTTGATTTTCCACACAATGATTGTATGTTGAGTGTACTCATTAGAATCGCCTCGATGAGGCGATTCTAATGAGTACACACAACATACAATTCCCTGATAAAATAAGAGAAAAATCCCTAAATATTTGTTTTCTTGAGCTATTGGAAGGTTTTTGTGGGGACTGAAAAAAAGAGTTCGAATCATCCAGGGTAAACGAGCCATCCGGGTTCGAGCCATTGAGGTTATACTGTATATAAATGTAGGTGAGTTTATTCAATCTGTGTTAAAACAGATTTACCTAAGCGACATTGTAGATCTAGATCATATTTCTTCTTAAGCAGAGGTTCCTGTGGAAATTTACGATGCTCTTTATGAATAAAATTATTGTTATTGTTGTTTAGTTGTATTTTGTTGTTGTTTTGTCTCATTGATTGGGCTGGATACACTTTAGACTGGCTCCAGTCTCCAGTGACTAATTATTTTTCTCATAATCCTGTTTGATAATCCACTAAGATAAAACCAAAAATATATCATGACTATAAAGGCTGGTCACTAGTGACCAGCCTCTATAGTCATGATATTACTTTGGTTTTATTTTCGTGGTTTATTAAAGAGATTATAAGAAAAATTATTTTGTCACTAGAGACTGGAGCCAGTCTAGATACACTTGGGAGAAGGGCAGCTATTTCATACAACAGAACAATTTTTGTGACTTTCGTGGTCCTTTTTGAGGTTTCCTTGTGTTCCGGCTTCAGATCGCCATATAGTCCTTTGCTTTGTTTCATCACAGTGTTTTTTGTTGTTGTTTTATTATTATTATTTTATTATTATTATTATTATTATTATTATTATTATTATTATTATTATTATTATTATTATTATTATTTATTTTTATTATTATTATTTTTTATTATTATTATTATTTATAATTATTACTATTATTATCATTATTATTATTATAATAATTATTATTATTATTATTATTTATTATTATTAATATTATTATTATTTATTATTATTACTATTTATTATTATTATTATTACTATTATTATAATTATTATTATTATTATTATTATTATTATTATTATTATTACTATTATTATTACTATTATTATTATTATTACTATTATTATTATTATTATTATTATTATTATTACTATTATTATTATTATTATTATTATTATTATTATTATTATTATTATTATTATTATATATGTTTCACTATGATGTTTCACAGATGCGGATGAGGAGCCCCATGCAAACCGAACATACAGTCAAACCTCAATAGCTCGAACACTGATGGCTCGTTTACAATGCCTTACTCGAACTCGTTTTTGAGTCCCTACGAAATTCTTCCGATAGCTCAAGAAAACAAATATTTAGGAAACTTTTCTTATCATATCATAGAATTGCATGTTGTGTGTACTCGTTAGAATCGCCTCATCGAGGCGATTCTAATGAGTACACTCAACATAATTATTGTGTAGAAAATCAAAAATAGTTCCATAAATTATCGCTATTTGCTACCTGACCTGGTGCCATAATTAACCCTCAGTGGCTCGAACTACCCCTATCTCGAACAAATTTCCACGGTCCCAAAGATGTTCGAGCCATTGAAGTTTGACTGTATACAGTCGAACCTCAATCGCTCGAACACGGATGGCTCGTTTACATTCTGTACCATGGCTAATTTGAACTCGATTTTCAGCCCCTACGAAATTCTTCCAATAGCTCAGAAAACAAATATATAGGAATGGTTCTTTTTTTAGCATGAAGTTGTATGTTATATGCACTCATCATGATCGCCTCATCGAGGTGATTCTAATGAGTACACTCAACATGGAATTATTGTGTAGAAATATCGAAAATATGTCCGTAAATTATCGCTGTTTGCTTCCAGACCTGGACTATGATTAACCTTCAGTGGTTCGAACTACCCATATCTGGAAGAAATTTCCATGATCCCAAAAATGTTTGAGTCATTGAGGATTTGCTGTATTTGGAAGCTATAGTGAGGTTGCGCGTGGATACAACTGATTTAAGCCCCCCTCCCCATCCCCCTACCCCCACCCCCCAGTAGTCCTCCTAGTGACCGTTCAAGACGGTTCGTTCCTCTGTTGCAGTTCTTCATTGTTTCTGTGTCGGTTTTATCATACATGTGGATTATTTTGTCTTTATTTATTTTGTCTATTTGTTCTTCATCTTTCCTTCTTTTGGTTCCTTGGGGAGATTTCGTGATTGTGGCATTTTCTTGGTATTTCCACATATTTTTGTTCCAATTCTAAGACAAGTATGGTAAGGAGTTAAGGGTGTCTGAATACGATTGATACATCACGAAAACATACCTATATAATTTCGACCCCCTTAAACCCCACACTTATATAGTAAAACTGGGGTTTACAGGGGTATACATTATTTTTCTTATTTCTGCTCAAAACATAGATTGTGGGTACTCGTTAGAACCGCCTCGACGAGGCGGTTCTAACGAGTACACACGATCTATGTTTTGAGCAGAAATATGGAAAATATCAGAATTTTTTTATCTGTAAATTTTCCTTTTTTGGTTGTAAAATTTTCAATATATTTGAATAGGCGTGTTTTCGTAATGTATACGGTCTTTTTAGTGGGGAATTTATAGATAGAGGAGGAAAGTCCAGGAAAATTTAAACATTTCATCGATGATCTTGCTGTTTATAGTTTTTAAAAGAGAAATAGAGGAATGTCCAGATTTCTTGTTTTACATCCATTTTTATTTATTTGTGTTGTTCTTCTTTCTTCACGTTACAACAGCGCCATGTTTACAATATATACGAGTATGTAAAATACAAATTGATGAACGTCGACCAACGTATAATAATTTCTAATATATAAGTATCAGTAACATCTTCGCAGTACATAATGTATATAGTCCCAAATATATACAAAGTTCTAAACAGCTAAAAACTACATTCAAACATTTTGTACAAGTGCGGCGGTTGGGCCTATGGCCCGCCGAGCGGCGACCACGACGAGACTACATATTTTTTTTTTTTTTTTTTTAATCTGCCTTCTTTGCAATCCAAAATCTAACTCCTAACTGTCGCGAAGGTATAACTAGACTGCGCGCGCGTCTTTTCTCTGCGCAAGTGCAGAGTAGAAGTCATTACCCTAGAGCGGGATTAGACTGTACTTGTGAAACCATTTCTATCGTACACATAACGATACGTTAAAACTGCAATTAATCTGTCCCTTTAAGGGATATCTTTCTAACTAAGGTGTTAAGAAACGTTTTATTGTCAAAATAGATGTTTAAATGTATTTGAACAAAGGATCAAGAACTGACATGTTTTGCAAATTCCGCTGTTAAGTGAAATACTTTAGATTTCAAAGTTCGCATTTTAAGAAATTTAAATAAAATAAATGATATTAATAGTTAAACTCCAAATGAAAAATTGCATTCATCTTTACAAGACGATCAAACTGATACCAAACACGACGATGAAATATCGACCCTAAGAATAAGTGTCATTTTGACATTATTTTTCTTTTGCATTAAATCTAAAACAGCAATGAATACACATTTGATACTCTGGTATCCATATCTAAAATATTCTAAGTAATAAGATGATATGAACATCTTTGCTATCTGAAGCAAACTTATTAAATGTTTCTTATACTGCAATAGATACTGAAAATTTCATAATCGTCCGAAATACTAAATTGTAATAATTAGCCATTTGTATTTCTACTGACGCGTATATTTAAATACAAAATGATTAATCAACGTACATTAATTACATCATCGTGTATCAATGTTACGTCATGAAAAGTGCCGCATAATATCTTCCTAAAATAATGTTTGATAGTGTCTTCTATATTTCTCATGTAGCCAACGCACTTCTTGTTTGATTTCCCCTACGTCAAACCACTTCTAAAAAAGGGAGCTTATCTAAAACAAAAAAAAAAAAAATGAAAAAAAAAAAAAAAAAAGAAATTTCTCCCAAATTCATTTCTTTAAGGTAAAGTCCCTGAAACCCCCCTGAAAGGGATTTAATCAAAAAGAAAAGAATTTGCTAAATTCTTTTCTTTTAGATTAAATCCCTTTTGAAGGGAGACAAAATAAATTCCTTTTCTGAAAGGAGACAAAACAAAGGAGATATTGTAGTAAGGCGAGGATTTTCCCTAATTGGCTCAGGTGTTCAAGACAAGATTATTCATATTTTATTACATATTCCTGTAGCCCGATATCTGAATCATAGCAAAAAAATATCTGAATCATAGCAAAAAGGAAAATTCATGCTTCTGGGGTTTTTTTTACGGTGAGATAATTCAGTTTTGTTTACCCCACCCAAAAATTCCTAAATTAATACCATGTTCAAAACTAGGGGAATTACATTTAGTTACCTTTCTTTTTGGGAAATATTCTTGCATCAGAATGACAAGAACACAACACTGATGGAAAATTATGGTTAAATGACTAGAGGCTGTATGCGTGTCAGGTATGTCTGACTTGAATTCTCATTCCCATTTCCAGTTAAAATGAAATATTCAATGAGTTTCATAAAAGTTATTATAAAAATATGTTTCCCCACCCCTAGACCCAAGTTCCCATCCATATAGATTGCATTTGTATATCAGGGAAATATATCCACCCATCACGAAAACATGCCTATATAATATTGACCCCCTTAAACCCCACTTTTATATAGTAAAACTGGGGTTTACAGCGGTGTACATTATTTTTCTTATTTCTGCTCAAAAACATAGATTGTGGGTACTCGTTAGAACCGACTCGTCGAGGCGGTTCTAACGAGTACCCACAATCTATGTTTTTAGCAGAAATACGAAAAATATCAGAGTTTTTTATCTGAATATTTTCAGTTTTTGGAGGTGTAATTTTCCATATATTTGCATAGGCGTGTTTTCGTAATGAAAGGGCATCTTGGGTCTTGGGGAAACATATTTTAAAAGCAACTTTTAAGAAATATATTCAATTTTGCATTTTAACCGGAAATGAGAAAGAGAATTCGTCGGATACACCAGACACTCCCACTGACTGTATTCATGTAACCATAATTTCCAATCTGTTGTCTTCTCGTTTGATAAATACGGTATTCATAAAGGAAATTTTGATAGCGTCTTCAATATTTATCATGTAGCTAACACGCTTCTTGTTTGTTTCCCCTTCAGAACATACATTACGAAAACACGCCTATTCAAATATATTGAAAATTTTACAACCAGAAAAGGAAAAAATTCAGATAAAAAAATCTGTTATTTTCTTATTTCTGTTCAAAACATAGATTGTGGGTACTCGTTAGAACCGCCTCGACGAGGCGGTTCTAACAAGTACCCACAATCTATGTTTTGTGCAGAAATAAGAAAAATATTGTACACCCCTGTAAACAGTTTTACTATATAAAAGTGGGGTTTAAGGGGGTCAAAATTATATAGGCATGTTTTCGTGATGTAAGAGGAAATAATTTGCTGTTCTTAGACTTTTCTGAGAGGAGACCAAATACAGTCGACTCTCGTTAACTCGATCTCGCTTATCTCGAAGTGAAAATCTGGTCCCTGTTCTAACATGGAAATCTAACAACAGGTATCAAAATATTGTGGAAAAGAGGAGAAATTGCTCCTAAGGAGCAATTTCTCCTATTTTCCACAATATTTTCAATATATCTCTTAACTTCAGGTGTCAAACTACATATTCATCTATTAAATGTGGTTGTTCGATTTATTGTCTCCTCAGTTCCACAAATTTGATATGTCGAAGTACGGATATCTCGAAGTCTTCCAGAGAGTCCCTTGGACTTCGGGATAACGAGAGTCGACTGTAATTCCCTTTTTTTGAAAGGAGACAAAATCAATTTTATACCAGTATGGTCTGGATATACAATGTCTATATAGGCATGTCTGTTCTAATATTTTTATTCTAAATATTAACCCATTTTAGTCTCGCGACCCCTAAACTTTGAGTGCAAATGGCAGTCAGTGCAGACCCGGATCAGACGCCGCAGAACACGACATCTGTTCAGTCTGCACTTTTTACTTATAGCTTCGCCATTTCTGTAGAACTAACTAAGTCACCCAACCTGACATATACCTAAAATTGACATTGGACTCTTCCAATATATATTGTGGATGAGTTTATTCAGTCTAGAATGGGTTAAAACAGATATTCTAGATTCAGATCATGTTCATCCTTTAGTATAGATTTCTGTGATAATTTGCGAATATCTGTAAATAAAGCCATTGTTATTGTTGTTTAGTTGTTCTTTTTTCCTTTTTCTTTGTTTCTTTTCTTTTCAGCTCACCTGAGCACATGTCTTTCGTCGTGCATCGTCCGTCGTCCCTCGTGCGGCGTCAACAATTTGCTTTAAAAGACTACTCCTCCTACACCCCTAGACTAATTGACTTGAAATATGATGGGAAGTACCGGAGTGACATTTAGATCAAAAATAGCTAAAATCGTTCTGATCGCAAATCCAAGATGGCCGCCATCTTGAAAATCTATTTTGCGTTTTTTTTACTTCTAACCGTGACTTGAACCTCAAAATTGATTCGAAACTTAAAACGTTTCGATCGGAAGTCAAAGATAGGCCGCCATGGTGGCCATTTTAAAAATCTATATGCGCTCCTTCTCCTGAACCGAAATGCCAGTTGAGTCTAAACTTAGTAGGAAGCATCATGACAGATCAAAAATAGCTAAAATCGTTCCGAACAGAAATCAAAGATGTCCGCCTTGGTGGACATCTTGAAAATATATTTAGCGCTTCTTCTCCTGAACTGAAAGGTCAAATGACTTTAAACTTGATAGAAAGCATTAGGAAGACTTGTAGATAAAAATAAAAAATTACAGCCCCGGGGTAAAAAATGGCCCCACCCCAGAGACCACTTGTCTGGGTACACTTAGTAGACTGTCAGACATGTAATACTTTGTCAGTCCTGTTTGCGGTTTTCTCGTGTTCTGGCTTCAGATCGTCATTGAGTCATTTGCTTTGTTTCTTCACAGTGTTTCTGATTATATATGCTGCACTGTAATATTTCACAGATCAGGTAAAGGACCTCTATGTTTGTAATTTCGAACTGCATCAGAATTAAGGATGAGGTTTAGCACGAAGAAACGTGGTTAAAGCACATACCCTTCCACCCTCCCACTCCGACTTCCCCTCCTACCGACCGCATCACGAAAACATACCTATATATTTTTTACCCCTTAAACCCCATTTTTGCATGGTAAAACTAGGGTTTACAGGGGTATACATTATTTTTTTCTTATTTCTGCTCAAAAACATAGATTGTGGGTACTCGTTAGAACCGCCTCGTCGAGGCGGTTCTAACAAGTACCCACAATTTATGTTTAGAGCAGAAACAAGAAAAATATCAGAATTTTTATCTGAAAAGTTTCAGTTTTTGGTGGTGAAATTTTCAATGTATTTGAATAGGCGTGTTTTCGTAATGGATCCAAAATGCTTCTTCTAATGTAGTTTTTCTTTGTCTGTGCGTTTATTTGTTTGTGTTGAGGTTTTACGGCCCAGTCAACCCAATGGGGTCATATCGAGCGCGGTCAGTTTACCTAACCACACGTTTACTGGGCAGGTTTAGTCCTCTAAACGTTTAACCAGTATTGTGCACATTCTTTCGCCAGAAACAACTGCCCTTCTTGAATCGACGGAAGGGAGAGAATGGCCGTAGAAAATATTTCATGATCAATCTCCACGAAAGAATGTTGCCGACCTCGGCGGGGGTTGAACCCGCGACCTCCTGGTCTCCAGTCGGACGGCGCATCCAACTGAGCCACCGAGGCCGGTCTTTGTCTGTGCGTCTGTGAGTCCACATATATATGTGTTGTTATTATTTGTTCCTCATCCCCCCTTTTTTTTTTTTTTTTTTTTTTTGTGCCTCGGGGAGGGCTGTGTTTCGTGATTGTGGCATTTTCTGGGTACCGTCACTCATTATGAAAACACGCCTATTCAAATATATTAAAAATTTCACCTCCAAAAACTGAAAATTTACAGATAAAGAATTCTGATATTTTTCATATTTCTTCTCAAAACATAGATTGTGGGTATTCGTTAGAACCGCCTCGATGAGGCGGTTCTAACGAATACCCACATTCTATGTTTTAAGCAGTCATAAGGAAAATAATGTATACCCCTGTTAACCCGTTTTATTGTATAAAAGTGGGGTTTAAGGGGGTCAAAATTATATAGGCAGGTTTTCGTGATGGTTGTTTATTCTTTTTGGACTTCCTGCAAATCAAGATCCCTCTTCAGAAAAGGGGTCTTCTTTAAAAGGAAAACATTTGCTCTCATGTGGGAAGGGGGTGGGGATCAAATAGATTTTTCTTTTCAAAAGGCAGCAAATTCTTTCCTTTATGAATAGGTTTTTTTCAAAAGGGTGTTTCCGGCGAAAGAATGTGCACAGTACTGGTTAACTGCTTAGAGGACTAAGTCTGCCCAGTAACGTGTGGTTAGGTAAACTGACCGCGCTCGACATGACCCCATTGGGTTGACTGGGCCGTAAAACCTCAACACAAACACAATTTTCAGAAGGGTGGTAAAAACAACTTTGACAGTGTTCACTCTGAAAAAGTGTAAGTTTCTCTTATACTGGGTCATGTCAAGCACAAATGTGTTTTCAACCTTACGCGAAATGTGTAGCTACAGATCGCCCCGATTAGGACAGTATAATTAGACCTTTACTGACCGGTAATATGAAGTGTCAAGCGAGATTAAGTTTGTTGGTTGCAGCGTCTGTGAAATTATAAACACAGACATGTCAAACTATTAGTTTATTTTGTTTATACAACTAATGTAGTGCCGATCATATTTCCAAGTTTGTCTACAATTTGGATTGACTTACCATAACATAACAAATATTTAATTTTAGCCATTTATGCCTCGTGACCCATAAAATGGACATTGGCAAACAGCGTAGACCAGATCAGAAGCCGTAAAAAGCGGTGTCTGATCAGGGTCTACACTGTTTGCATAAAGTTCAGAAAACATCTACAAAACATGGTACTAATAAAAACTAACCAGACACCCCCTGTATATGAAATGAACTTGTCCAGAGAGCAGAGGTAGAAGAGTCCACTCGGCATAAATGGGTTAAGGCAGTTCCAAATGCGGAACCATCATATTAATTACATAATTCACCAGGTAGTAAAACTTGACGTATTCAAATTTTAGAACAAGTATGGTAAGGAATAACGGTGTCCAAATACTTAGAGTAAATACGGCATACAATATGGGCCTTAATTAAATACAATTTACTTTGGTTGTAAATTTCAACAATCTGTCAACATCAGTTTAGAGCGTCCACTTATGACCATTTCTTCAGAAGATCGATCAATTTACTGCGCCTTTTACCACCGATAATGAACTGACCACTTAACTAATAAATCACCTATCGTGAGTATATCTGTCTTTAGCAACTTGAAACACTAGTCCTTTAGACATCATTAGGAAAAACGTTCTTTGCTTATAATAATAATAATAAAAAAAAAATAATAATAATAATGTTTTTATTTTACGAGGATGACATATTTTAGCAAACAGTGTAATAATCTAACATATGGTCCTCATTAAAAACTTCTAACAATATATACATATTATACACATTTACATTGTAAAATCGGCCGACAAGTTCGCCGGGTCGACGCCAGAACAACGCTGATGTATCTTGGTAGTATGTTGCTCCGTCGTCGTCCTAACGCCAAACGGGTAATTTCATAATATATAACATTAAAATATTCCAACAGTCTAGGAATCGCAGTTAAAAGTTACATTGAATAATAAGCAAGTAAAAGTAATTAAATATCCTAATAGATGATGTTTGGTAAAAAAAAAAAAAAAAAAAAAAACAGAAAAAAAAAACAGGACATTTTAACACCTTATAAAGCACACCGATAATAAAATGACCCTTAATATGTATCTGTAGAATCTTAAGATCTGATCTGAAATAAAATCATTAACCATTGTACATTAGTTCACTGACTTACTTATTCAGACAACACGGAAAAACGTAACACCTCACTGGCCATCATACGGTGGTCCCTCACAAGGTGCCCAACACCGTACATTACTTTATACTAGACCGGTATTCGGCCATAAGCGACAGAATGACCGAGCGAGGGGGCACAAAAGTTCCCTATTGAATTCAATGTTATCCTAACATTACATATACAAGCGCCTTGATAAAACTTTATCTATACAAAAGAGCGAACATCGTTACAGCATGTCTGCTGTCAGTTTTTATAACTTTCACAGTCATTTTTTTTTTTTTTCTTTCAACACACCAACAACGAATGTTTTAAACTATCAGCTCGAATACATGGACCGACTGGCAAGCTGTACGGACAAGTCCACACTCGCATGTCATAATGTCAGTCCATGTACTACGAGCTAATTGAGTATGCTATTATTATTATCATTATTATTATTATTGCAGTTGTTTCCAAGTCGATTTTGAAAGAAAGTTTTTAACTTTCTTGGCGTTTTATTCAAAATTAAATGTGTGCTCTGACTGACCACACCTTATTGTCTACGCCCAGAGAGATGAGGAGAGACACAAAAATGAATCCATTGTTGATACACGATGTATCACTGAGCTAATCCATTGTTGATACACGATGCATCACTGAGCTTATGCTTGCTGTCTACAACTAAAATTCGGGACTAGCTGGAGTATAAATAGAATAGAATAATTTATTTAGTTTATGCTTACGCCTTCGAGAGCTTACATCTTTCCATCCGAGTTTTCTATATAAAGATAAACAGGAGACTAATTTGTTGGTACTAGTAACAATTTTAGCGGCTTCTAACTGAATTGTGTCCAATTCGTTTTTTCTTCTTTTTTCTTTTGTTGTTGTTTTGGAGGGGGGGGGGGTGGTTGTGTACAATTGTCCCAGACAATGTCAGAGTATACTAATATTGGTCTAATAAATGTATGATACAATGTATATACCTAGTAATCCAGGACAAAGGACATTTAATTTACACATAACATTTATTCTGCCCAAGCTTTATTTGTAATAAAACCAATATGACCATGCCACGTCCCGTCTTTTGAAAATACTAACCTAAGGTGTTTATGAGATTCGACTTTCTGATAGTGTTGGTTATTCATGACCAATACAGGATGACTGATGGCAGATCGTTTTCTAGATATTACCGTTGCCTCTGTCTTGGATGGATAACAGGTGACAAGCCACTGACTGGCAGAAGGGTGTATCTTGAAAAATCAGCATTGAGCTGTATTGACAGGAGTGTCCACAATTATTTAAAGGCTCGTGTCATCGGCAAATAATCGCGCACACTGGTATCAATATCTTTAACTATATCATTGATGTAAATTAAAACCAAAAATCGATTTCTGTGGGGGCCACAAGGATTTGGTTTATATTTGCGATACTGATAGATATACATGCAAGATTTAATTCAGCGGTACCCTATTCTTGCCTAAGGTCTGAATGCCAAGGACATGCACTTGAAACTTTTATGTTAAAGTTTTGAACAGTCCATATTTTAACACGATTTAATGGATTTGATTTGTAGTTGGCCTGATGACAGTTATATGTCCACAGTTTTATTCCGCAATGACTCTCTCTCTCTCTCTCTCTCTCTCTCTCTCTCTCTCTCTCTCTCTCTCTCTCTCTCTCTCTGGCATCAAAGTCACCTTGCTTGTTCACAGGTCAGATATGATGCTTAATTGTTTAATTATTACTTTATAAAGTCGTTCATGGTGATGGATAGGCACTGTTCAGGTGGGCTCTGCTGTCTCATGACAGCTCGTGTTGGTTTTCCTATGAGAAAAAAAATTGCTTTTCTAGACCGATTTGAAATTATTAATGTTTAACAACAATATTGTGAAAAATTCAGAAAATTTGAACAAGTCGAATTTGTCGCAAACCTGCCTACGATCTATATTGCCTGCCGACTTTTTTATTTTTTTATTTTATTTTTTTTTTTTTTTTTCATATTTTGCCGCCCATTTTATTACAGGAAAAAAATATAATCGGTTTGTTTTCAGACCAGTGACCTCTGCGAGGCGTTTCTAACGTGTGCCTACAATATCTGTTTTTGTGAAGAAATAAGACAAAAATATTTTTGTTAGAAAATATAAGTTTATCTAGAGATAGAAGTATACATTTTATATACATGCAGTTACGTTCCAGTGGGCACATCATCACGAAAACACGCCTATATAATTTTGACCCCCTTAAACCCCACGTTTATATAGTAAAACTGGGGTTTACAGGGGTATACATTATTTTTCTTATTTCTGCTCAAAACATAGATTGTGGGTACTCTTTAGAACCGCCTCGCCGAGGCGGTTCTAAAGAGTACCCACAATCTATGTTTTGAGCGAGCAGAAATATGAAAAACGTCAGAATTTTTATCTGAAAATTTTCATTTTTTTGGTGGTAAAATTTTCAATATATTTGAACAGGCGTGTTTTCGTAATGTGGCGTATATATAAGCGCCATGTGCCCACTGGCACGTAACTGCATTAACTTAGATGCAAACTCATGACGTTTATACGACTTAACATTAACGTCGATGCAACGTCATGATGTTATACAACGTCTCATTAATGTGACGTTGTAGACGTTAATGCAACAACGTCGCATTAACGTCGATTCTAACACTTTTGCCCGTGTTGTTCCTAATTTGTCTTTACATTTCTAGCCGTACTTTATCTAAGGTATTTGAGCATGGAAATTTCGTCTGTCAAAGGGAAACCAATCATATTATTGTTGCGAAAGTTGCGCGCCTGGTAACTTTGGACGCTAGCTTATAATATTCAGATACATAATTAATTTTATTAGTAAGGCAGAAAATGATCTTTGAACTTTGCAGTTCATCACGAAAACATGCCTATATAACTTTGACCCCTTAAACCCCACTTTTATATAATAAAACTGGGGTTTACAGGGGTAAACATTATTTTCCTTATTTCTGCTCAAAAACATAGATTGTGGGTACTCGTTAGAACCGCCCGAGGCGGTTCTAACGAGTACCCTCAATCTATGTTTTGAGCAGAAATAGGAAAAATATCAGAATTTTTTATCTGAAAATTTTCATTTTTTGGTGGTAAAATTCTCAATATATTTGAATAGGTGTGTTTTCGTAATGTTTTTGGCTTTTTTTTACCTGATGAGTTCCTCTGCAGGTTATACCATTCAATCACGTTCGTTTTTCTTCTTGTTTCCGTCTTGAATTGTTGACATTTTCGGAAACAAAAGTAAGTCAGTTAACATTCTTATTTTGCTGTTTTATATCTGTCCTCCTTAGGTCCATCTCGGTACTCCAGTTCTATGCATTTTGCAATTCTTTCATGAACACAGGATAGAAGTTGTTTTTTTTTTGTTGTTGTTGTTTTATTTTTATTTATTTTTTTTTTTTTTTTTTTTTTTTTTTGTTATTTTACATCGTTTTTACATCGTCAGCTGATTCGCATGAGTAATCCGCCATCTTGACTATTGGTCATCGAACCTTGTAACTATGTAACCGTGTGACATAATGCTTAAGAGGAATACTCAACTAATTAAGGGGAAGTCAGGTAATATTAATAAACAAATAAATAAATAATAATAATAAAAATCTCAATTATGCAAACAATTCGCTCAATGAGGGGTATTAGAAAAGAAATAGATTATTCCGAACCGTGCTGTAATGCCTCAGATAAAGCACAGTTGAGTTTGGGTTGTACCCATTTGAGCACACGCTCGCTGCGCTCGCTCGTGCTCAAATGGGAACAACTCCAACTCATCTGAGCTTTACCTGAGACATTTGAGCACTGTTCGGAATAATTTATTTCTTAATGCAACGTTATGACATTGCAACGACGTTAATGCGACTTTGTTAACCGCCATGTGCACGCTGGGGAAATGCCTCATGACCTGGTTCCAATGTATATTTATCGACTTACCCTTGTCATAAGTAGTATTTCGTGATGTTCTTAAAACATAATGGCCGTCAGATTTTCTCATACGATAATGATTGTTGGTTGCCAAGTATTTTGAGCGTCTTTAAGTAGAAGTATGTCATGTCATGTCATTCTGTGGTAAAACAGAAATGTACAAGATGATGTGATCTCGTTGTAAGTTTCAATAATGTAACATTTGCTTTACAATTACATTGACAAGCCGATATAACCCTATCCCTATACATTAGATCCAGTAAAACCTCAATGACCCGAACGTCTTAGGTAGCATTGAAATTTATTCGAGACATGGGTAGTTTGAGCCACTAAGGGTAAATAATAGCACTAGGTTAGTCAGCAAAGGATGATGATTTAAGGAAGTTATTTTTTATTTTCTATACAATAATGATATGTTGAGTGTATTCATTAGAATCACCTCGATTAGGTGATTCTAATGAGTACACACAACATAAATTTCATGATATATTAAGAAACTTTCCAAAACAATTTGTTTTTTAAGCGATCGGAAGAATTTCGTAGGGACTGAAAAACGAGTTCGAATCATCCAAGGTAAATGAGCCAACGGTGTTCGAGTCATCGAGGTTTTACTGTAGATAGATAGATAGATAGATAGATAGATAGATAGATAGATAGATAGATAGATAGATAGATAGATGCACGGACATACAGACGGACAACAGACAGAAAGACAGGCAGCAGAGACAGACAGACAGACGGACTGACGAGGCAGGATGGATGGATGGGTGGATGGATGGATATATATAGACAGGTAGGTAGGTACGCATGCGCAGGCTGATCAGGGATTTCGCTGTCTACACGTATGTACGTAAGGTACATTTTCACACGGCGGTCCAAATGTTATTTTCTATTGGTAAGCCTGATATGATATATTAAATTGAAGAATGATACACTTTCAAGGGAAACCACTCTTTCTAAACAAAGTTTGCTCCCGTCGGAATAGGGGTTTACTCTAAGGGGAGCAAATTCTTTCTTTTTGGAGTAGATCCCTTGGGAGCAGATTCTTTCCTTTTAGAGCAGACCCCTTTTCAGAAGGGACTTGGGATGCAGAAAAGCAAACCGGATTTCACAAAAATCGTCTCCCTTGTAAAAACATGATGAAATACACGAAATGTATTCAGCGCACCTTAACCCCTTGTAGACTGAATAGACTCTCCCGATCTATATATTGGAAGAGTCCAATTTCAATTTTAGGTACGTCTGGCTATGATATTTACATATTCCTAGAGAAAAATGGCTAAACTATTTGCAAACAGCGAAGACCCTGATCAGACGCCGCGTTCTGTGGCGTCTGATCTGGGTCTCCACTGTTTGCCAATTACCCTTTTACGGGTCTCGCGACAACAATGGATTAATGATTTTTATGAGACAAAAGTTTGATATTAATTGGAGGATATGACGAAACATGTCGTTACTTGAGTCGCAAGTTAGAAAACGTACTTTTTGACATTTACTCCCAAAGAAGACTTAAATCAGCCAGCGCACCCTCGCAGACTGATCAGTCTTTATTAGCCTCATGAAGACTTTGCGTCCTTGGCTATCCAAAATGCGCCCAGCGATGATTCAGATCAGACTGTGCGAATGCACAGGCTGATCTGAATCTTCCCTGGGCGCACGGACAAGAATGTACGTTTTCTAACGTTGCATCTAAATTGCTTATTGCATATAAGAATAGCCTGAGGCCCATTCGACCACCTGTCAGTTTGTCTGAAGCTGGTGGCGAAATTTACGAATACAAATACTTTGTGCAGCATTAAAACATTTCTTACAATGTTTATAGCCTAACAATCATATATATGGTGAAAACATCAGTTCATATTATTTTCAGAAAGCGAAAAGAAAGAATATATACACATATATAATCCTGGGGGGGGGGGGGGGGGGCGGGGAGGGGAGGGGGGGGGAGGTTATGTGTAAATCCATGATTCCAAACATGGCGGCTTCCATGTTTACAATTATTGAAACTCAAAACTACAATATTTTCTGAATACCATAACCGATGCTGATCAAATCTGCATGTGCATTTAGTTTGTCTGTTCCTTTACCTCCGACTGAAACCAGCAGCCCATTACGAAAACATGCCTATTCAAGTACATGTATACTGAAAATTTAACCACCCAAAAAAGAAAAATTTCAGATAAAAAATTCTCATATTTTTCATATTCTTGATCGGAACATAGATTGTGGATAATCGTTAGAACCGCCTAGACGAGGCGGTTCTAACGAGTACCCACAATCTATGTTTTTGAGCAGAAATAAGAAAAAATAATGTATACCCCTGTGAACCCCAGTTTTACTATATAAAAGTGGGGTTTAAGGGGGTCAAAATTATATAGGCATGTTTTCGTGATGATTATGCATTTGTCATTTGCAACCAACCATTGCACCGCTACTTCGCTAGCATCGGGTTAGGGCGGAGGATAGCGGGTGAAAAAGTGCGGAGCGCAGTTCCGGGGTTTTAACTTCATATCATAATCAGAGGGGTACATTGTATTTACATGGAATGTAGGAAAGAAAGTATCAGGAAAAAAAGTATCCGGAAAAAAAGTATCGGAAAAAAAGAATCCGGAAAAAAAGTATCAGGAAAAAAAATAAGTCTCAGTTTCATGTACAAAGGATAGATAAAAGGCTATGTAATGTCATCCTAATTAATCTTTAATTGCATTTTGATCATTCAGTACCAAAATTCAGTGTTAATCCTGACTGATGGTAAGGTTTTTAATTGCACTTTGATAATTCAGTACCAAACTTTGGTACCAATCATAATCATGTTAATCCTGATTGATGGTAAAGGTCAATGGTAATTAGGTAATTAAATTGTTTACTGTTTGTTGATTGTTTTGTTAATTTATTATTGACTTTAATGAGTTTGTTTGAAATTATCATTGCTAAACAAAACAATTATATGCAGACATAATCTTAAATGGTCTTTAAAGTACCCTTTGATCAAGTAAGTGCAAACATTCATATTTTGTTAAAATGATTTTATTTCTGATTTTTATTTTTGATTGATAATTTGTGGGACTGTTACCCGACATTGAGATGAAATATCATCTCAAGCCCTGCCGCCCAATGAAACCCAAATAGGGTTCATGAGCATGGACTTTAGCTTGTTTAATTGGAGGTCTAACATCCCTGTCTACACTATATAGGTTCTTTTGGAGAGTTGCTTCCAGCTTGTGGGACTTTTACCCAACATTGATATGAAATGACATCCCAAGCCCTGCCACCCAATGAAACCCAAATAGGGTTCATGAGCATGGAGATCCGACTTGCACACTTAGCTCAAATGAGGAATTTCTCTTTTTACATCCCTGTCTACACTATATAGGTCATTTTGGATAGTTGCTTCTAACTTGTGAGTCTTTTACGAAACATTGAGATGAAATGACATCTCAAGCCCTTTTATAAGGTAAGGATTACAGAGATAGGTTGCAAAATTTATTATTAAACTGAAAAGTACTAGTAAACATACAAAAGGATCCTAATCATCATCTCATTGTAACATCAGAGGCGAATCTGGTTAAAACTGATACTTTTTTTTCCGGATACTTTTTTTCCTACTCAAAAGTGATACTTTTTTTCCGATACTTTTTTTCCTGATACTTTTTTTCCGATTACCATTTACATGTAGCACCTGTTCAGAATCCAAGAGGATGGTAACAAAGCGCGGCGGTCATTCCATCTGTATGTCCAAAGTAGTGCAGGACTACCGTTGTTACTCTACTCGACGAAAAGTCATCCCCTAGGGGCGGACCCAGAGAGGGTTCGGCAGAGGGAGGGGTTGGCCGACCCGTTTGACTCAAAATTTCATATTCAGAAATTTTGAATTTGATATTTTTTTACACCGTATGTACCCTAATAAATAGTCGCTCACCTTACTATTTACCTGATAATTCTAAAATTTCAACAAGATCATTTTATCAATAAGAATGTGTGTAAAATTTCTGGAAGAGTGACAAACAGTATAGACCCCGATCAGACGCCGCGTTCTGCGCTGATCTAGGTCTATATTGTTTGCTTAGGTCTTTCTGCTCTAATACTTAGGGTAGCTTGATCAATTCAAACACCTTCAGAAATTCTGAACCCCCTAATTTGAACCCCTAATTCTGAATCCGCCCCTGTCCCCGTTATTCCTCGGTGGTGAGTGTGGGGCGTCATGGTTCGCCCAGTGGTACAATACAAATACTTTATTTAAGTCTCACCTCATAAGAAAAGAAAATAAATATTATTAAAACTTTCATACATGAGGGTTAGGGGTCTTTGAGAGTTATGCTGAAGCTAAGGCCCTGAACGGCTTATGGTTTCGTTAGCTAATCAGGGACTTTTTTGTTCGTTCACAATTTTTGTTTACCCAGTGGCAGCCAACAAGTACCCTTCTAAATGGATAATCTGACCCTTTATAGTTCCTATATTAATTTTAGGGGATTGAAGATACTTCCAAGGGAGGTAACTCTGTCTAAATTGATTTTATTCTCTTTTGAATAGGGATCCATTCTTAAAGGAAAGAATTTGTTCACTGAGGGAGCAAATTCTTTCCTTTTAGAGTAGATCCCTTTTCAGAAAGGGGTTTGTGTGTATGTAAGCAAACAGTAAGTATTCACATATACAGAATTAACACATATCAACACGAAAACATGCAGACATAATTTTGACCCCCTTAACCCCCTCTTTTACATAGTAAGACTGGGGTTTACAGGGTTATAAATTATTTTTTTCTTATTTCCGCTCAAAAACATAGATTGTTGGTACTCATTAGGACCTCCTCGGCGAGGAGGATATAACGAGTACCCACAATCTATGTTTTGAGCAGAAATATGAAAAATGTCAGAGTCTTTTATTTGATTTTTTTTTTTTTCAGTTTTTGGATGTGAATATTTAAATATATTTGAATAGGCATGGTTTCGTTATGTACAAAAGTAGGGTCAGAAAACAACCGTAACATTCATTTTAAAGACACATTTTTTTCCTTCTTTGGCTAGACCCCCCCTTCATGATCACCCCCAATATACAGGCCTGATAACAGAGCGCACATCAAAGGCTTATCTTATCTAAGTGATTATGAAGCCATTATAAGGATGTTAAGTCTCCTTAGGTGGGGCCCTATAAGGGTTAATTCATGTGATTGAGCAGTATTCAGTATGTTACATTAGAAGTAAATAAATTAATTTGCAAATTTTGCATTTAATTTGTTGATTTGTATTGTAGCACTTTATTTATTTATTTTTATTTATTTATTTTTGATAGTTTTTTTTCCAAAATACAAAAGCGTTGTTTTTTCTTACATTGTAAAAAATACAAATAAACTGAAATATAAATAGAAATAGAAAGTTATATTTATTCATTTATTATTTATTTATTTATTTACTTATTTGTTTATTTATTTATTTATTTTCTAAAGTAAATAAGAACACTGCGCAATTATTCCATAGCTGCCTGAAAACTAAATATTGTAGCTTCAATCAAATTGAATCTGCAAATATTTTGTCTTGAGACTAATTATGAGAGTTCACTAGGAAAGAAGAAAAAAAGGAATACTAAATAATATTTATTCATGAAAGTAAAACATAATGGAATTATCAGAAAGTTTTCTTGAAGAGCCTATAAGATGTTTTTTCAGAGTATTGATATTTTTCTTATTTTTCCATGTCAGAAAGTTCTTAGACAATTTAGAATGTGTATTTTATGCTATAAAGCTTCTCTTTTTAAATAAATAAATAAATAAAATACTGTCTATCTTACTAATTTTCTGTATTTGATCCAAAGAAACAGATAAAGAGGGCATTTGATGATAAATTAGCATATAGGCATAAATATCTGTATTTCTCCATAAAACATGTTGTGGGTATTCATAAGAACTGCCTGGGAGCGGCAATGAATAACAACCAGCTATATTTTATTGAATAAACAGAAAAAAAAATCATCAAATTATCGCCAAATTACCCACCTTATCTGTTTCTCTGTCTTCATCATAAACTTTGCTGATATCAAATCTAATTTCCCTTTATCAGGCCCCTATCTGTAAGGGTGGCCAAAGTCACCAAGAATTTCTTATCTAAATCTCCTTATGGTCATTAGGGTGTTATGCAATCCAAAATGTGTCTTTAAGACACTATTTCACTAAGCGCGGTAAGATTATTATTGCGGGTACCGTCAAATGACCACTTTTCCCCATAGGGAGAAAAGAGGTGTTTGTTAATATATACCAATAGCGAAGACTGGTGTCTCGTTCCGAATAACAGCTCAGTTGATATATTTTTTCCATCGCTGTCTATAACGATTCTGCGAGCGTTAACAAGACACTGATTAAACTTCGCGTCTGCGTAATCAGGTCAGGCCTGTGCTTTTCGCGTATCATTGGGTTTTAAGGCAGTTTTAATTTGACTTGTCCGATATTTTACAGCCCAGAAGTACAATGTATCGATAATTGCAACAGTAGATTTGCTCAAAGTGGGATGAAACTTTAATCAGACGAATAGCATTTCATTGCGGAATTATTTTTCGGATGCGCAAGGTAAGTCCATTAGCCATGTGTATGTTACCTACGAACAGTGCAGACACTGCGCAGTCTGTTCAGTGTCTTTGACTCTCGTTGTCTCGAATTCCAAGGGACTCTTTGAAATACTTCGAGATATCCATACCTCGACATATCAGATTTGCAGAAAATTAAGGAGAACAATAATTCGAGCAGCCACATTTCACAAATGAATATGTAATTTGAGTCTTGAATTTAGAGATATATTGAAAATATTGTGGAAAAGAGGAGAAATTGCTTAGGAGCAATTTCACCTCTAAGGAGCAATTTCTCCTCTTTTCCACAATACTTTTTACCCGTTGTTAGATTTTCATGTTTAGGCTGGGAGTAGATTTTCACTTCGAGATAAGCGGTTATTCGAGATAAGCGAGGTCGAGATAACGAGAGTCAACTGTATATAGAATTTACAGAATCCGAAATGCAACTGGTAGCCTCTCGTGACCAGGTGTACGCCGAACATGACGGGCTTACGTTGACCCATGTCCAGGCTTACGCCGATCGTGACTAGGCTTACGTCGGCTAAGACAAGGCCCTCGCAGCTATCCTGCAGTGCATATGCAGGGAATCGCATTTCTTTATTCGTGCCGTGCATTAGGCAGTATAATTTTAGGACTTTTGCTTTTCATTTTGTCTACCTGGGCCCAGGTTTAAAGTTATTCCACAGAATTAAGAGCTACTTTAACTAATGATCCGAAAATTTAATATATGAAATAAGATATTTAGAGCCAATTTAACTGCTTAGTGAATGTTTGTGTAGTCGACGATATCAAACTGTATCTATAAATTCCATCATTGAAAACCTGCTTTCATGTGAACGCTCAAAATGCTCTTTGCAAATTTCGATCCTCAAAGTTAAAGTCGACCATAACTTGTGGAAAGATTTTAAACCTGGACCCCGATATAGCTTTTGTTTTTAAGTTTTGTTTCTTAATACCCAGAGTAGAGTATTTTCTTCCGAGTAATTATTTTATTTCATAATCATAGTTCATTATTTTCTTTGAAACCTAATATTTAACAAACATCACGAAAACATGCCTATATAATTTTGACCCCCTTAAACCCCATTTTATATAGTAAAACTTGAGTTTACAGGGGTATACATTATTTTTTCTTATTTCTGCCCAAAACATAGATTGATCGAGGCGGTTCTAACGAGTACCCACAATCTGCATTTTTTAGCAGGAATATGAAAATTATCAGATTTTTTTATCTGAAAATTTTCATTTTTTGGTGATAAAAGTTTCAGTATATTTGAATAGTCATGTCTTCGTAATGAAGGCGTAGCGTTCATGACGCATACTATGCATATGCGATAGGAAAGCTATTGGCAATAAAGGGAGATCACCTAACATAAAATATAGTTTCCTCCCTTATCACAGGGGCTATTCTTCAAAGACAGAATTGTTCCCAGAGAGAGAAAATTCTTCCCTTTAAGAATAGCTGTCATTCTGGAAGCGGTACGAGGGAGAGATGTTTGTAGAATTTTACAGGGTGTGCGTAAAAATATATTTCTGCCATTGTTTAAGAACTTATAAATAAAAGCACCGCAAGCATAATACCCCGCCACAGCAATTATTTGTTTATGTATTAAAGTTATCGTTGCGAAAATGTCTGGAAAGAAAATGACGGAGGGATAGATAACAACCCTAAACCAGATCTTGATAATATCAATCGACAGATAACGATCCTAACTAGATCTTGATAATATCAATGCCATTAGCAAGTTTGGTTAAAAGGCCTTGTTATTTACTCAAGTTATCGTTCGGCAATGAAAATATGGGCGTGTCTCGGGCAGATAACTCCGTAAAAATTTGACGAAATTTGCCCATTAGCAATTCCAAAACAGATCTCCTTAATGTCACTGCATATAGCAAGTTTGGTTATAATCCCTTGTTATTTACTCAAGTTATCGTCCGGAAACGAAAATATGGGCGTGTCTCGGGCAGATAACTACGTAAAAAATTGGCGAAATATGCCCATTAGCAACTCCAAACCAGACCTCTTTAATGTCAATATATATAAGAAGTTCGGTTAAAATCCCTTATTATTTACTCAAGTTATCGCCCGGAAACGAAAATATGGGCGTGTCTCGCGCAGATAACTACGTAAAAATTGACGAAATTTGCCCATTAGCAATTCTAAACCAGATCTCTTTAATGTCAATATATATAAGAAGTTTGGTTAAAATCCCTTGTTATTTACTCAAGTTATCGTCGGTAACGAAAATATGGGCGCGTCTCGGGCAGATAACTCCGTAAACAATTGACGAAATTTGCCCATTAGCAATCCCAAACCAGATCTCCTTCATGTCAATGCATATAGCAAGGTTGGTTATAATCCTTTGTTATTTACTCAAGTTATCGTCCGGAAACGAAAATATGGGCGTGTCTCGGGCAGATAACTCGTAAAAATTTGACGAAATTTGCCCATTAGCAATTCCAAACCAGATCTCTTTAATGTCAATATATATAAGAAGTTTGGTTAAAATCCCTTGTTATTTACTCAAGTTATCGTCCGGAAACGAAAATATAGGCGTGTCTCGGGCAGATAACTCCGTAAAAAATTAGCGAAATTTGCCCATTAGCAATTCCAAACCAGATCTCTTTAATGTCAATATATATAAGAAGTTTGGTTAAAATCCCTTGTTATTTACTCAAGTTATCGTCCGGAAACGAAAATATAGGCGTGTCTCGGGCAGATAACTCTGTAAAAATTTAACGAAATTTGCCCATTAGCAATCCCAAACCAGATCTCCTTCATGTCAATGCATATAGCAAGGTTGGTTATAATCCTTTGTTATTTACTCAAGTTATCGTCCGGAAACGAAAAAATGGGCGTGTCTCGGGCAGATAACTCATAAAAATTTGACGAAATTTGCCCATTAGCAATCACAAACCAGATATCCACAATATCAGTGCACATACCAAGTTTGGTGAAAATCCATTGATATTTACTCAAGTTATCATCCGGAAACGAAAAACGGACGGACGTACGACGGACGGACAGACAGACACACGGACGTCAAACGTGAAACCATAATACCCCGCCACTATTGTGTGGCGGGGTATAAAAACACAAACAGATATCTCATCATAAACACTTGGCGGAATTCAACAAACTTAGTACATCACTCCCCCTCATACCCACATGGTAAGGGTTACGCAAGCAACATTATTTTTCTGTGCGTCTGTCCGTCCTTGCGTCCGTCGTCCGTCCATCTGTCCATCCTGCTATCTCCTATTAAACCACTGGGCGGAATATAACCAAACTTGCCACATCACTTCCCCTCATGGTAAGGGTGTGCGTGAATTTACTTTATTTTTTCCGTGCCTGTGTCGTCCGTCCATCTGTCCGTCACGCTACCTCCTATTAAACCACTGGGCAGAATTCAACCAAACTTGCTACATCACTTTTCCCTCATGGTAGGGGTGTGTGAGAGAAACATTATTTTTCCGTGCGTCCGTCATCCATCAATCTGTCCGTAACGTTATCCCTTCCTAAACTGCTGGGCGGAATTTAACCAAACTTGCTACATGACCTCTCCTCATAGTAAGGGTGTGCAAGAATAAGTTCATTCGTCCGTCTGTCCGTCCATCCGTCAATCATGCTATGAAGAACATTAGCAACTTGACGAGCGTGGGGATTTGCGATGGCACGCCATCGACTGCACATTCTTACAGTATTTATTATTACTATGTTTTGTAGAAATTTCCAGACGTTACACAAACAGTGTAAACCCAGATCAGACGCCGCGTTTTGCGGCGTCTGAACAGGGTCTGCACTGTTTGTCATTGTCCTTTTTAGAGTACGCTAGACATAAATTGATTAACAAATAGATTCTGAAAGGACAAGACCTATAAGAACACACTCGCAAAACAGGAAGCAGAAGATTTAAGTATTCTGGTCCAGACAAGCTTGTTTCAAAAACTGGAACTGTGCCGTAATCCGAAGTTCACAGTCCGCAGTTTACATGATGCGGACGTATTAATGTGCATTTGACAAAACAAAAGAAAAAGCGCGCGTGCACGCATGAATGTTTGCTTATAAAAAGCCTTGTTACAACGGAAAAAGTAGAATGTCTGCATTTTGCTTTGACGCTAACGTGCAATTCAGAAACGTCTACATTTTGCGTTGATGTCAACGTAAAGTGTAGGATTTTTCTACATTTTGTGTTACGAGTAGCTTAAAATGCATAATTTTCTTTTGACTACATTTTGCGCCGATATGGTCAATATTGATGCAAAAAGTAGAAATATGAAAGCAAACCATGTGCTATGAATTCCGCTGACCTTCTCCTCATGTCACATAAATGTATAAAGATGACATGTCTTGTCCGAACACATTAGGCATTTTCGATTGTTAAGTTTCCGTGAAATTTTGTGTAGGAGTGTGATATCTTCTTGTAACAGCCGGTCACATGATCCAATCAGATTTTTTTCAAGCTCTTAAGCGATCGTAATGGACGGAAAGCTCGGCGTTTCATCGAAGTCAAACGTGCTTCACGATCGCTTATGAGCTTGAACAATAACTCAAATTTGATTGGACCATGTGACCGGCTGTTACAAGAAGATGTCTCACTACTACACAATATTTCACAGACATTTCACAAAACTCACCAGTCGAATATGGCTTATGATATTGGTTTCACACAATCGAGCTAAACCTATATATTGCACTTATCAACGTAAAATATAGAAATTTTAACATTTTGCGCCAACGCAAAATGCAGAAATTTCTACAGTTCTTCTTTTTGAGCTGTATAAAACCTATAAATTTGAATTTCGGCCGTTCTACTTCACTTGATAAACGAATTAACAGATTAAATTCATGTTTATTCACTTTACAAAATAGATCTTTAGTTTTGTTTATTTTTGCTTTCATTAAAATGTCTTCTTGACCTCTCGCGTCTACTGATTTTTTTGTCAATACATATGCACAATGTGATTAAAAGGGCTCACATGGTATATGCGAACAGAGAAGGCTCTGATCATGAAATTTATGAAAACACGCCTAAGGCTCGTTTTATAAACTTCGTATGAAGTGACCACTCCTTAAAGATCCTCTATATCTAGTTGCGTTAAAGAAGAGTATTTTTGTCACTAAGTGAGGTTAGTAAGTAGGTAAGTAAGTTCTTTATTTAAAGAAGGCGACTCAGTTGGACAAGCCGATCTTCCTTGAGGACCTCAAACGTGCAAACGTACTGAGTGCACACACTGATGGTTCTCCACATAGTCGGATTATGCGGAGCCATGAAGTATAGATTCGCATGGAGCTGTGGGGGATAGTTTCGAATGCACACAGTTTGTAGGACTGTTTCAAATAAGTTGTTTTTAAATGGAATTATATGGGCTGAATCCCGAGAAAATATATCTTGTGATACGTGTGAAGTCATCAAATATATGTTCTCGGATTTTAGCCCATGAATTACATTTAAGAACAAATTATTTGATAAAAAATGTCCTGCAAACTGTGCACATTCGGAACTATATACAATGGCTCTGCATAATGGAGTGCTGTGGTGCAGTGGTAAAGCATCGGACTCGAGATCGAGAGGTACCGGGTTTGATCCCCACTAACAGCAAGTGTTGTTTCCTTGAGCAAGAGACTTTATCCACATTACTTAGTTCTGGTTTCTACCCAGGAAAAAAAAGAGGGCCACATGGAAGATTAGTACTAGATTACTAAATGTGTTACCCTCTATAAATAAAGTCGATTATTATTATTATTATTATTATTATTATTATTATTATTATTATTATTATCCTGCTAGTGTGCATATCTGCAGACTGTTCGTAGTCTTCCCTGGACGCTTGGCAGATAACAAGGGGTTAATAGTTTCTTTTGGTGGACAGTGAAGACCCTGAAGGCTGATATTAGTGGTCACTGCACCTATGACAAGGTACATTATCCCATAGCACGGTTCATAGAAACATGTATGACAATATTATGTTTCCATATCATTTCTATTATGAGCTTAATATGAATGAACCTACGAACCCAAACAATCCTTAAGTACTCCTAATAATGCTACAAGTGTAATGAAAATCATGAGTTGACTAAATAAAAATAACTCGTTTTTATTTCTTAAACTCTTTCGGTGCCAAATTTCAGGCGGCATTTGTCGTCTGCTTTTTCATTTTAACAAACCATCGCTTGGAAAGACGTTTATATGTAAAGTTGAAAGACTGAATGTCAAACAGCACAGATCCAGACGACACGGCTCATCTGGATCTATTCTGTTTGCAAAAGCCTATTATTATCGCCTGTGGCAGTGAAAGAGTTAACCCTTAAAACGCCAAGAAAACCTGCATCAGAACATGTCGTCTGTTTATGTCGTCTGCTGAATATTCTTGCAAACTTTTCAAAACTATTTTTGCATACAGGCAAACAGTGTGGATCCAGATCAGACTGCTCCTAAAGGAGCAGTCTGATCTGGGTCCACACTGTTTGCAGAAATGACTTTTAAAATCACCAGCAGATGATAAAGCAGATGATAAAGCAGTTTAAGGGTTAACCTTATTACATGTAGTAGTATTTCATAGTTGAGCCAGCTCACGACAAAACCTACAATAAGACTTTCTGCGACCAGCAAAGACTCAGATCAGCCTGCGCGTCCGCGCAGTCTGATCAGAGTCTTCGCTGGTCACATGTGCCTTCTACAGCCTCCAGGCTATCCAAAGAGAGGTACACGAGAACCCTTGCCATACAAGGCTGAAGTACATGCTGATGTAAGTTTTTGCCGTTTACACAGGTCTTACTATAGGCTTTGTCGCGCGCTGGCTCAATTATTATGTAACTTCCATCATTCTATATCCTGCTGAAGTGCTAACTGCAGCAGACGACATTTTGATTATATCTACACATGTTCCCAATAACAAAATGTACCACTTACAAAACAAAAGAAAAACAAGATATTTTCAATATATTTTCCTGTTAATTTTGTTATTGAGAACCGCGTATTTTTGTACAAGAACCTGTAATGCATGTCAACAAAATAGGTGAAATAGACTCCACAATAAATACAGGGCGGATCTGCAGACTTACTTTTTGACCCTCGTGATTTTGTTCATATTTGCCTCCGAGACCCATTTTGAGGTTGTGGTATAATAACAAGATTCAAGCATCAGTAACAACGGCAGCAGACGACATATTCTTTTTCAAGTAAATAAATCTTGACATCACGTGAATCATACAGGCATGGCAGACGATTCACATGTAATGTCAAGACTTAGCTTCTCGGAATAATAAAAATAAACAGAATGGCCTCAGCTACAAATTTTACTTTAAGGATAAATAAATGGATTTTAATTACCACCATGGCCCCAGATAATGGAACACCTCAACTTCTTGTCTTGAAACCTGATCATGTGTCTACAAATGCTGACTCGATTGTTCCTTTAGGAAAATTAATGTCCCAGCGGGCACACAACGTTGAAACAATGTCGATTCAATGTTGATTCAACGTCTTGACGTTGAATCAACGTTGAATCGATGTTGTTTCAACGTAGTGTCCCTGCTGGGGTACTGCTTACAAACAAAAGAAAAAGTAATATTTTCAATATACTTTCCTGTTAAAAGTCAGAAAATCTCAACTATTTTGAAATGGCGTTCTAATGTTGTCGCCATTCTGGTATTTTCGAATAACGCAACGAGAACCTTACGAAGATTAAGTCATCATATGTGGACAGTGACATTATTAAAAAAAACTTGGGAATAGTTATGAGTTTACATGTAGCAATACGAAACGAATAAGTGTATAGATATAGCACCTAGATTGTGTGGATTAGGTCACGGACTGCTCAAATTTACAGAGCAACTGTTTGGTACCATACAATTATACAGTGATCCCTCGTTACAACGACAGCATTTGTTCCCAAAGATGTTGCCATTCAAATGAATTTGCTGTTGTAAAGAGTCCTTAATGTACAGAATGATATGTAAGAAAGACTTTGTTTTATTCTTATTTCTTCACAGAACATATGTTTTGGATGTTTGTTAGAATCGCCTCAGTGAGGCGATTCTAACAAATATCCAAAACATATGTTGCTTGAAGTTTTAATGCAATATTCTTGCATAATTTCTGATTAACTGCCACCTCTTGAGCAAGGGTTTCGTGACATTCAAATGGTCATTATATAACGATTTTTGTCGTTATATCGAGTGTCGGTATAAAGAAGGTTGATTGTATTTCCATATTGAATAGTTCCTAATTGTTTGCCTTGCTGCTTTGATGTCAGATTTAGTCAAAATATATCATTCAGGCAATTTTGCAGTAGATACGGGATAAGCAAAATTGTATATTTTTGGTGGTTGCTTTGAATATGAAAGTAGAAAATCATCTGGGGTAGAAATCACCCTTACACCTGCCGTGTCCCCCTACAAGATCATTGCCATTGTCTTCGAAGAGGGCGAAGCTGATTGCATGCCACATAAGGCACTATTTCGTTTCTACTTTCAAAGATTTTAGAGGGACTGCTGTCAGGCAGGTCTCTGAGCAGGCAGGTATCAAGTATTTACCATCTGAACTCAAAACAAAAGAAAATTGTGGACTGTAGAACGTTCGGAAAACTGTATAAAATGTATAAGGAACATCAATGATGGTCTGAAGTATTTAAAGTCCTTTAGTGCTTGTTAATAGACTCTTCACTATCACGGACAGCGAAGGCCCTGATCAGACTGTGCGCATGCGCAGTCTGATCTGGGCCTTTGCAGTCCGCATATGCCCCGACGATGCATCTCGCCATAACATATGGTACTTCGAGGATCATTCGATAAGTAACGATCCTGACCAGCGTGCTATGCAACGCAGTTTGATAGAGCCTTTTTCTATGCGCCCATACATGTACATTGTACACGTACAGAAACCAATGGCACTGTAAGTGAACACCGAAAGCCCTGATCAGATAAAACTGTGCGCATCTACGTACACGTAGTTTGTGCATGTACCCACCCGTTCTCTCATAATATGTAGTGAAAACGGGGATATGAAGACGTTAAAGGAGTCTGCTGTAAGCGATCATATCCTAATCGGAGCGAATCACGCGGATCTATGTAATGTGTACACGTATACCAACCCACTTTTCTCCCGTATCATATAGTGAAATCAAGGATATGTAGTGGACTACATGTCTCGGCGGATTTTCATAATTTTTCAGTTTTTGAGCCACTTGTTCAAATGTTTTCATATTTCTAGCAACCGTTTGTACTGCAGAAATCTACCTGAACGTGCTTGTTAAGCCAAATATTCCTCATTTGCCATCCATATTATATGGCAAAAAAGCAAAAAAAAAAAAAAAAAAAAAAAAAGAAAAAAATGACTTGCACGGCTCCAGGTGCATATAAAAGACATTGTAGATCATCATTTTTTTTCTAACTTCTCCAAAAAAAAAAAAAAAAAAAAAATCTGTGGGTATTTAGTAGAAGCGCCTTTCACAAAACACATGTTGTGGGTATTCATCAGAAGCGTCTCGCAGAGCAAAAACATATGTTGTGGCTACTAATTGGAAGCTCCTCTAATCAGTACCCATAACATAATTTCTTGTGTGTAAAAAGTAGAAAAACAATACTGGTAAAACAACTGTCTAACCTAGTGCTATCTATATATACAAACACCCGGAGCAGATCACACTGAACAGATACGCAGTCTGATCAGGCCTGCGCTGCTAGCCATCACGAAAACATACCTATATAATTTTGACCCCGTTAAACCCCACTTTTATATAGCAAAACTGGGGTTTACAGGGGTATTCATTATTTTTTTTATTTCTGCTCAAAAACATAGATTGTGGGTACTCGTTAGAACCGCCTCGGCGAGGCGGTTCTAACGGGTACCAACAATCTATGTTTTGAGCAGAAAAATGAAAAATATCCATTTTTTATCTGAAAATTTTCATTTTTTTTGTGGTAAAATTTTCAGTATATTTTGAATAGGCATGTTTTCGTAATGACATGCCTTGACAGCCTTTTTTCTGTGGCACTGATCATATATACTTATTATCATCAGAAAAGATGCGTAGACTGATTATACGTGTTTTATGATTTTTCATTCCTACAGGAAAAATAATAGAGATGTGAAAACTGATTTATAGGTAAATTAATACAATTCCATACCTGAGCCATAAAGGACAAGAATTGCGCGGAATACAATCAGATAATGGTACCTGCCAGCAACTGTCAGCATTATAAAATAGTTAACAATTCATGTAAAGAAAGAGGTAGTCATTGGACCATGACGTGTAAGTCATTGCACATGTACAAATTCTTGTTAGTGTGATATGTAGGTTTGATTACCTTCCGTCTTGTGATTAATCAAACATGGAGCTAAATACAAAGGTTGATGCAGCCGGCCTCGGTGGCTCAGTTGGATGCGCCGTCCGACTGGAGACCAGGAGGTCACGGGTTCAACCCCCGCCGAGGTCGGCGACATTCTTTCGTGGAGATTGATCATGAAATATTTTCTAAGGTCATTCTCTCCCTTCCGCTGATTCAAGAAGGGCAGTTGTCAGTTTCTGGCGAAAGAATGTGCACAATACTGGTTAAACGCTTAGAGGACTAAGCCTGCCCAGTGAACGTGTGGTTAGGTAAACTGACCGCGCTCGACATGACCCCATTGGGTTGACTGGGCCGTAAAACCTCAACACAAACAAAAACAAAAACAAAGGTTGATGCAAAAATGATAAAACCATTCAACCGTTGGTCAGGGTCATAAAATGACACTGTTTGAGTCCCTATAAGGAATCAAGTGCGAGCTTTCATCCCAGGAAGCACACAACGTTGCAACAACGTCGTTACAACGTCGCTGCAACGTCACGACGTTGTAACGACGTTTCAGCGACGTTGCGTGTTTGCTGGGATGAGTGCAATCAGAAATGGAGATAAATGCTAAAGGTTGTTGCAAAAACATTGTCCAAGTCATTCTACCGTTAAATATAGGCGAGGGTCATAAAACGACACTAAAGTGTTTGTTACCATACAAGGGAGAAAGCACATACCAAGAGAGACGTGTTGTGATTAATCAGAAATCGAGCGAAACGATTAGACTTTGGGAAACGGGCATGGTCATTACAAGATGTCCCATTGTTTGCGTCCTTGTTCAGGAGAAAGTGTATGTTTGTTTGTTTGTTTGTTTGTGTTGAGGTTTTACGGCCCAGTCAACCCAATGGGGTCGTGTCGAGCGCGGTCAGTTTACCTAACCACATGTTAACTGGGCAGGCTAAGTCCTCTAAGCGGTTAATCAGTATTGTACACATTCTTTCGCCAGAAACTGACAACTGCCCTTCTTGAATCAGCGGAAGGGAGAGAATGACCGTAGCAACTATTTCATGATCAATCTCTACGAAAGAATATTGCCGACTTCGGCGCGGGTCGAACACGCGACCGCCTGGTCTCCAGTCGGACGGCGCATCCAACTGAGCCACCGAGGCCGGCAAGAGAAAGTGTATGCCAAGTAAGATAATTGTAGGTGTAATAATTATTCAGAAATGAGTGAACGCTATAGGGGCCACAACTTCATCACGAAAACATTTCTATATAATTTTGACCTCCTTAAACCCCACTTTTATATTGTAAAACTGGGGTTTACAGGGGTATACATTATTTTTCTTATTTCTGCTCAAAACATAGATTGTGGGTACTCGTTAGAACCGCCTCGCCGAGGCGGTTCTAACGAGTACCCACAATCTATGTTTTGAGCAGAAATATGAAAAATATCAGAGTTTTTTTATGTGAAAATTTTCAGTTTTTGGAGGTGCTATTTTCTATATATTTGTATAGGCGTGTTTTCGTAATGTTGACGTGAAAATAGCAAAGACTTAAGACCGTGAAAAATAGATCACGGTCATAAAAATGATTCCCAATTCCTTGACTACTTGTAAGTGAAAAACTGTATGTCAAGCAAGATAATTGAAAGTAAAGATAATACGAAGATAAAGATAATAGAAAGTGGAAATGAACTTGAATGCTGGAATGTTATGCATCATTAGAAAGTGGCAGTATCTGATATTTCGTCCTACCAAGATATTAAGTCGTGTATACAAATAATTAACTTGTGCGAACAAGCTATTATGTTGTGCGAACAAGATATGATGTTGTCCGAACAAGGTATTAAGTCGTCCAAACAACATAATTATCTTGCGCGAACAAGATATTATGTTGTCTGAACCAGATAATTAAGTTGTTTGGACGACGCAATATCTTTTCCGAACAACTTATTTTCTTGTGCGAACAAGATATTATATCGTCCGAACAAGATATTATGTCGCCCGAACAACATACTTTCTTGTTCGAACAGGATATTAAGTTGTAGGAGCAGGATACCTGTAGTATGTTGTCCGACCAAGTTATTAAATTGTCCGAACAAGATATTAAGTTGTCGCAACAACTTAACATTACAAAAACATGCCCATTCAAATAAACTGAAAAATTTACCACCAAAAGATGAAAATTTTCAGATAAAAAATTCTGATATTTTTCATATTTCTGCTCAAAGCATAGATTGTGGATACCTCGACGAGGCGGTTCTAACGTTTACCCACAATCTATGTTTTTGAGCAGAAATAAGAAAATTAATGTGCACCGCTGTAAACCCAAGCTTTACTATATAAAGGTGTGGGGTTTAAGGGGGTCAAAATTATATAGGCATGTCTTCGTGATAAAAAAAACCAACATGTCAGTTCCCGGGTTCCGTACATATTACATATTCTAATATGTTTTTTTTTTTTTTTAAATCTCATAATTGACCCGAGGCACAGCATTTCTTGCAATATAGCATGTCGCCTAGCGAAGACTCAGATCAGCCTTCGCATCCGCGCAGCCCGATTAGAATCCTCACTGGACGAATTTTAGATAGCCAAGGACGCAAAGTTTTTTCATGCAGACAACGATTACTCTGATCAGACGCGCTAAATAGGCATTTGCTTTCCACTGAAACATGCTATAGTATCTACTGATTCTGTTAGCGGACAGCGAAGGCCCAGATCAGACTGCGCAGATGCGCAGTCTGATCTGGGCCTTCGCTATCCGCATATGCCCGAAGACACGTTTTCGCATGGTGCGGTCCATATACTTATCAAGAGCCTGATGTCTCCGATTAGCCTGTAACCTTCAAAATAAATGATAAGCATTCACTAGGCAGTTCATTACGCAAGAGAGGAAGGGGTATAAAAAAAAGTATCCTAACACATAGACGTAGCGCTCATTTCGCTTATTACGCATATGCGTAGCGTCCGAAAGGAGACTATTTAGCGCAGGTTAATTTGAATCTTCGTAGGACGCGCATGTCAGAAGGCACGATTTCTCACGTCACGACTCTATTAGATGATGTATCTGAACGGCGAAATGTGACGTCCCTGATCAGACATGGTTTAGGGGTGACATGATCTGTGTCTACTCCCTTACATATACATGTAGGTCATGAAATTCTTGCATCCGAATATGGGCAATTTTACGGTAAAACTGCTGTTTCTGTATGTAATCATCTGATAAAATTCCAATTTTGCAATTTAATGCTTTAGTGAAATGAACTTATAAAATGGGTATCATCAATAAAAACGGACAGTACAAACAGCGTTGAACAAGGTCACCTTGCGAGTGGTGGTTGACGGAAACTTCTGAATGTGATTGAACGTGCACGCACGAAAACAGACAACGGGTATTTCACGGAGCGAACGATAAATGCTACGATAATCCTGCGCGGATTCGCTGTTCGAATATGCTTAAGCATATAGCATATTCGAACAGCGAATCTACGCAGGATATAAAAGTCTGGTTTTCTTTTTTCGTCGTGTGCCAGCAATTATAGAGAGAAAAAAACGGCTTTTCGTCTGTACTAATTAGTTTGGAACAGTTGAAAGAAATAATTTAAATCGCACAATGGAGACAAACACGGTGTTTGTGACACGAAATATCAGTTCCTAATCCTCTTAGATATTTTACATAATGTAGATCGGAACGACCGGGTGTATGCGAGCGAGCAATTCTGTTATAGTAGACGGTGTTCGCAAACGCAAACAATGGACTTTGAACTTAGCGAATGTTGAGCGTGAACTCTGACCTGACTGCATGGCAGAGCAGGTTTATCCGGCTCTTTCCGGCTAACAAATGTCATACGGTCATTTATTCGGGGTAAGGGTTCATTATACGTAAAACCTCAGTATGTGACGTTCGATAATTAAATCGCAGAAAAAAAAAAAGATAGAATCACGGATATGTCCGCGTCAAGCGAAAGAATGCCTTTGAGTATACGCACATTATGCGGATTCACATCCTGCGCATGCGCTCAGTCGGGCATTTGCTCTCCACTGAAACATGCTATAGTATCTACTGATTCTGTTAGCGGACAGCGAAGGCCCAGATCAGACTGCGCAGATGCGCAGTCTGATCTGGGCCTTCGCTATCCGCATATGCCCGAAGACACGTTTTCGCATGGTGCGGTCCATATACTTATCAAGAGCCTGATGTCTCCGATTAGCCTGTAACCTTCAAAATAAATGATAAGCATTCACTAGGCAGTTCATTACGCAAGAGAGGAAGGGGTATAAAAAAAAGTATCCTAACACATAGACGTAGCGCTCATTTCGCTTATTACGCATATGCGTAGCGTCCGAAAGGAGACTATTTATAATAAAGAGACATCAACTAACAAACATCAACGAAAAACAAACAAATTAAAAAAAAATCATCAACTAAAATATGTTGCTTCTTTACCATAAGGGCAGATCTTAAACGAAATAATTTTTAAATTCCAAACTGGGAGAGAAATTTGTTTCAATATTTGTCCTAGATATGCGTAAAAAACAAATAAACAATTCAGTTCGCCACTGTAAGATGCAAAACAATGACATGTAGGTTTATTGAGCATTATTTTGCTACACAGACCCCTTGTAAGATAATATTTTGTCCACCATCTCACTAGGTCACTAATACCACTTCTGTAGAAGTCTGAATTTTTTGGGGTCTGCTTTCACAGTATTCATATGTACATTATCATCGCTGTATCTTTTCCTACGTAGGTATTGTTCTTTTTTTTTTTCTTTTTCTTTTTTTTTTTTTTTTTTGGGGGGGGGGTGGGGGGGGGGAGGGGGGTGGTTCATAAAATACATCGGATATGGCATCACTTTGACCCCACATTCCTTTACATCATTCATTGCAGTTCGGCTGGTGTAAACAGGCGCATTGTCCGCTTGCACAAGACCACCAAACTTCATCTTTGACTGATTGACGCGCCATTTTCAACAAGCTGGCATAAATATTTACCATTTGATGCACAACGCTCGAAAAAGGCCCTTATACAATTTACGGACAACATAGGTCCAGATCAGCATGCGCATCCGTACAGTCTGATCTGAGAATTCTAAGTTCGTCGACATATACTACAGTATCCACTGATTCTGTAAGCGGAAAATGAAGGCCCGGATCTGCCTGCGCTTATGCGCAGGCTGATCTGGGCCTGCGTTGTCCGCATATTGCTTAAAGCCTCTTTTCGTGTGTTACACGTCATCTATCGTAGTAAATAATCTATACATGGATTGCCTGCCAGAACATGTACTGTAAATTTTACGGGCGCCTGTAGATTATTTACAGTAATAATTACGCATGACAAGGCAGTGTAGGGCAAGGTAGGTAACGTAAAGGACATAGTAGGGATATGAACTAACGAACGTATCTTCCTTACCTCATCCTACGAGGTAATTCCGGCAAAAATTTACGATAAAAGGCGCTGGCAGCCAGCTGCCACCATTTACCATTAATCTACGGTAGGTCTTGCAAAAAGATTATGTCCACTGCTGGGATAGGGTTGCCAGGATTTAGTTGTCCGTTCCAAGGTGGTTATTCTGCAGCTAATCGTTTTCGTAGTACAGTATAACCTCATAACCCGGATGGCTTGTCTAGCGTGGATGATTCGAACTCTTTTTTCAGTCCCTACAAAATCCTTCCAATAGCTCAAGAAAACAAATATTTAGGGATTTTTTTCTTATTTTATCGTGGAATTGTATGTTGTGTGTGTGTACTCATTAGAATCGCCTCATCGAGGCGATTCTAATGAGTACACTCAACATACAAGCGCTATGTAGAGTATCGAAAAGATTTCCTAAATTATCGCTGTTTGCTTCCTGAACTGGTGCCATGATTAACCGTCAGTGGCTCGAACAACCCATGTCTCGAACGAATTTACATGGTCCCAAAGATGTTCGAGCCATTGATGTTCGACTTTAGCATTGGGGTCACCAACTGTACGCCTCCTCACTGGCTGTTTTCATGTTGTGATGTTGTCATGTGGTTTTCATGTTGTCATCTTCTTTAATGGCTGCCCTCCTTGTTTTCTGTTTTCTTTCTGCTTGTATTGTTGTAATGTTTGGTGCTGCATCAGGACATAAGGGTGGGGTTTCGCGTGAGTAAAACTGGTGTAAGCCCCTCTCCATAACAAGTTTTTCTTTTAGAAAAAAAAAAGTGGCAAAAAGAAATCATGTTCAGCTGATAATTTAAGCAGATGCTTTATGGCTATTGTTCTCAACTCTCCATCGCTAATGAGTCTGTTCACAACAGATGGCACTACCAGATTTACCTGGGGGACTACTTTTCTCTGATAACACTGGTTCCCTGCATTGTAACATATAATCTTAAAATCTTTATTATTTATCGTAAGAAATAATACAAAACATGTAATTTGATTAAGTTATAATGCAGATGTGAATTTTGGAATCGGTTTTGAGCTACTTTATTGCTTTTTTATATTTAAGAATTTTTCGTGTGGGTTTCTAGTTAACTGTCTTATCAGTATTATTTAACTAATTGCATAACGGTGCATCATTTTATTGACAGCTCGCTAGAGTTATATGGTCTCAGTTATATCGAAACATGTAGACATGTGATACCGCACTTACCTGACTTTGATATAGTATTAGTCGGGGAGGTGGGAATCAAATTCTCTAATACTGGCATGCCCATTAGTTGTCCTACTGCCTGTTCCACGGCGGTTTCTCTGTTGCAGCTCATTACGAAAACATGCCTATTCAAATATACTGGAAATTTTGCCACCAAAAATTGAAAATTTTCAGATGAAAAATTCTGATATTCTTCATATTCCTGCTCAAAACATAAATTGTGGGTACTCGTTAGAACCGCCTCGGCGAGGCGGTTCTAACGAGTATCCACAATCGATGTTTTTTGTTGTTGTTTTTTTGTTGTTGTTGTTGTTGTTGTTTTTTGGGGGGTTCTTTTTGTTTGTTTTATTTCGCAAAATAATCAAAATAATGTATACCCCTATAAACCCCAGTTTTACTATATAAAAGTGTGGTTTAAGAGGGTCAAAATTGTACAGGCGTCTTTTTGTAATTTTTTTTTTTTTTTTTTTTTTGCGTGCGTGGGTGGTTGCGCATGTGGCATGTACTTTACCATTATCAATTGCTCATATCTTTGTTCGGTCTTTTAATGCCTCAGGAAGGCCGTGCTTCGTGATTTTGTCATTTCCTATAGGTATCTTCACTTATTAGGTTTTACTCTTTGGTCCAAGGTAATCTTATGTGCTGCTACTTCACTGACGATTGTGGGAAAGCCAAATTTCGTATGTTTCTAAATTATACCCACATAAATCTATAGCGGGACGCTATCGGCCCGTCAGGGTAGCTGACGAACAGATAACGACCCGCTATAGATTTATGTAGAATGCTAGCTGTGTATAAATCTTAAGTAAAGTTCCTCAGGATCATGATTATACCTAGTTGACAGTACACAGATGTTGATGTCTGGACTTTCCTTTATTTCAGCTCCTAGAATTTTTGGCATCCATCTCTCACAGACCTTTGTTACATTGCAAAATGCAGATATGTAGGAATTTCTTAATTTTGCGTTGACGTTAACGCAAAATGTAGAAATTCTATACATTGCGTTAGTGTCAACACAAACTGTCGAAAGTTCTATATCTAGCTTTGATAGGAAGAATACATGTAGTTACGATTAAGCTAGACTCTACGAAATAAATATCACCGTGTTCGGAGACCAGTCATCTTTAAAAATTATGTTATCTATATATATGATCTATGTCTACTCTGTTCCACGTACACGTAGTCCATGAAATTTTTCATGCATCCGATTATGGACAATTACAATAAACCTTCAATGATTCGAACGCAAATGGCTCGTTCTGGGGTCGATTATTTACAATCCATTACGAAAACACGCCTATTCAAATATATAGAAAATTTTACCTCCAAAAACCTAAACTTTTCAGATAAAAAAATCTAATATTTTTCATATTTCTGCTCAAAACTTAGATTGTGGGTACTCGTTAGAACCGCCTCGGCGAGGCGGTTCTAACGAGTACCCACAATCTATGTTTTGAACAGAAATAAGAAAAAATAATGTATACTCCTGTAAACCCCACTTTTACTATATAAAAGTGGGGTTTAAGGGGTCAAAATTATATAGGTATGTTTTCGTGATGCGAGTCATAGTATGAACACGCCAATATTTCCTTAAGATACTTGTCCACGTGATTACCATTGACAAATGTTCTCAAACGGTTAGTTATAGCCGTGCTTTTCTTGCCGCTGTGAAGTCAGGGTGCAGTGTAAAGATGGTTATCTGAAAATCTGGACTGGGACATTGGCAAGCAGTGCAGAACTAGGCCAGACGCCGCAAAACGCCGCGGCTGATCAGGGTTTGCTTACACTGTTTGCTTAAATAACAGTAAATTAAGGGTTATATGAAACAGTTTCAAGTCCCCGTTCATCTATTTTCCCAGCCTACACACAGAGACAGTCGAGCCACCAGTGCTGTGAGTGCTTCAAGTTGATTTGAGATCCTAAAAATGCTTCCGATAACTGAAGAAAACAAATATGCAGAGGTATTTCAGGGATTTTTTTATTATTATTTTATTATGAAAATGTATGCTATGTGTACTGCTTAGAACCACCTCATCGAGGCGATTCTAACAAGACATTGCCAATTAGCCGGATAGATAGACAGACGACAATGACAAAAATAATATATTTCCCTATATGTGGCGACATTATTGAACCATACACATGTACACGAATGGAAAAAGTTCCTACCTTTCTAATTTCATTCAATCATTACGAAAACATGCCTATTCAAATACATAGAAAATTTTACCTCCAAAAACTTAAAATTTTCAGATAAAAAAAATCTGATATTTTTCATATTTCTGCTCAAAACATAGATTGTGGGTACTCGTTAGAACCGCCTCGGCGAGGCGGTTCTAACGAGTACCCACAATCTATGCTTTTGAGCAGAAATAAGAAAAATAATGCATACCTCTGTAAACCCCAGTTTTACTATATAAAAGTGGGGTTTAAGGGGGTCAAAATTATATAGGTATGTTTTCGTGATGAATTGACCATATCGACGCAAAATGTCGAGAAAATTACTAACCTCATGTGACACACGGTGATTTTTGATGACACCGCCTCAACGTCTTGCAGTATGTATGTCATATCTGATGAGGTTCAAGTCTAATTAGTGCCATATCGGAGGAATCATTAACCTGGATCTGATGTACGCTGGTAAGATTATTAACCTTCAGCATTCTCTGAGCAATTACTGGAATTCAATAACTGTGCCGCGAGCACGGCATTTCTTACACGACTGCATTCGCGCAGTCTGATCAGAGTGTAGGACACTCAATGTATAGGCAAGTTCCCATCACGAAAACATGCCTATATAATTTTGACACCCTTAAACCCCACTTTTCTATAGTAAAACTGGGGTTTACAGGGGTATACATTATTTGTCTTATTTCTGCTCAGAAACATAGATTGTGGGTACTCATTGGAACCGCCTCGCCGCGGTTCTAACGAATACAAACAGTCTATGTTTTGAGCAGAAATTTGAAACATATCACAGTTTTTTTATCTGAAAATGTTCAGTTTTTGAGGTGAAATTTTCTATATATTTGAATAGGTGTGTTTTCGTAACGCAAAGCGTCTTCAGGCAGACAGAGAAAACTCTGATCATGTACAGGCTGAGCCGTGTCTTCGCTTGACGCACTTAATCTTTATCTCTGAATTTTCGCTGGGCGCACATATTATCATACAGGAAATGTTGGGGCCCCAGCTCAGTTTTAAAAGCCCATGGCTTACAAAGCCCTAGATAAAAGGAATTTCAAGATAGACACTGTTCTTGCTTCTCCACAAAACGCCAGCGCCTTGCTTCAAATGACTACTTAATACCATATAGTTTATGGAGAAATTTGTAATATTTTAGTTTTTCGGTTTTTTTTTTTTGGTTTTTTTTGGGGTTTTTTTTGTTTTTTTTGTTTGTTTTTTTTTTCCAAAATAATGACTTATCTTGTGATATGGCTGAGAAAATATATTTTACACAGGTTAGTTAACGTAATGTTTTTTTATCAACCTAATATCAATTTTGCGGACAATAAAGACACCGCCCGCTGTACAAAACTATATACATTGTAGAACGCTTTTAACCCCAGTCCTGCTGAACCCGGATATATCCTGCCTTTGCAAACAATGTAGATCCAGATCAGTTGGTTTCTGAAAAAGCCAACTGATCTGGATCTGCACTGTTTGCCATTACGTATGTGAATTTATAGCAACAATCTTGATCAAGTAACCTGATTGGCATCTTAATTTATTCAGCAAGACAAGGGTTAAAGAAAGTCTATAGTACATATCAGAAGCTATTGTTGGTAATTAATCAATAATTCAGTTTCTGGCGAAAGAATGTGCACAATACTGGTTAACCGCTTAGAGGACTAAGCCTGCCCAGTAAACGTGTGGTTAGGTAAACTGACCGCGCTCGATATGACCCCATTGGGTTGACTGGGCCGTAAAACCTCAACACAAACAAACTTGAGGAAATATTTCCTCCAAGGGCAAAGACATATTTCCTCAAGAATGCTATCACAGGATTTGTTCTTATCTTTGTCACGAATATGTATATTGTTTACACTCAATAAAATCGAGTCATCTGGGTGAGTGTAATTAGTACAATCAACGTACCATTATATTCTATAGAAGATGGAAAAGACGTTCCCTAAATCATCGTATTTGTTGAGGTTGTTAATTGCTGTGTCAACATGTAGAGGTTGTAGAAAGTCACCAAGTCTCAACCTCCGTTCAAAATGTTGTAAAAGCACAAAGCTAGAACCAAACCTACGCAGAGTCTTCTAACTCAAATTGTGAAACACCGTAAACAAAAAAATGCGATTCACTGTGATGAATCAAGGATGAAGACTCGTGGCTAATACCTCAGACACTGACAGGTAAAGCTAAAGATTAAAACACAGACAGCACTGGTGAGTCGATTGCCTGAGTGTAGTCTGGGAAAATGGTCTTGAACCCTTAACCTCCTGTAATTTAAGCAAACAGAGCAGATCCTGATCAGACGCCGCATCTGAGTCTGCACTGTTTGCCAACGCCGGCCAAACGTCTCAGTCTAGGTTTTAAAGATAATCCTATATCATCAGCACTCTGACGTCACAGCGACAAGAATAGCGCGGCTATAAATAACCTATAGCTGGATTTCGTATAAACGCGCGGTTTGATTACATTGGTCAATGATTATCACGTGGACAACTACCTTAAGGAAATTTTGCCGTTTGTGTGCTATGGCGCGATTGTAAACAATCGACCAAACACTAATTGAACCACAAAGGGTCTGAACAAAGACTTAACAATTCTGGACACTGCCAGATCTACTGATAAAATGCCACGGCGCTGATCAGACTGTGTATGGGCAGACTGGTCGGGTCAGTCGCTCTTCCTTTATGAGCCAATATTTTCTTAGCTGCAGTTGAACTTCAATGGCTCGAACATCGTTAGGACCATGATACTTTGTTCCAGACATGGGTAGTTCGAGTCACGGCGGGTTAATCTCAGTGCAGTGGGGATACTTCATAGGAGTCGTTTTCTGTCTTCTACAGAATAATGTCAAGTGTACTCATTAGAACCGCGTCGATGAAGCACAACATACAAGTGCATGATAAAGTAAGAAAACAAATACCCAAAAGTGTCCCTTAATATTTGTTTTCTTGCGCGTTTTCTTGCGCCATGGGATTCAACAGCGAGTTCGAATCTGCCAAGGCGAACGAGCCATCGGTGTTCGAGACACTTAAGTTGTATATTAGCCATACTGTATCTCAAATGTGAAATTGACAGTCACATCCTTAGTATGATTGCGAACTGGATCTATAGGATAATGAATTTACTTCCAAGGGAAACAACTAGGTTAAAAGTGTTTTGAAAAGAGATCTACACTAAAATGGGAGCAAATTCTTTCCTTTTAAAGTAGACTTCCTGTTGGTAAAGTCTTGAAGTACATTAAAGCAAACACGAATTCACAAAAGCTGCCTCCCTTATAAAATGGCAAAAAAAAAAAAAACAAACAAAAAACAACTAAGTGTACCCAGCCTCCTTAAGTATAGAAAGGCAATCAGCGGAAGAATACAACTACGCTCGCTTCTCAAAAAAGTAGTTCAGCGCCTATGACGTGTGGATCGATACAAAATTCAATAAGTTCCGATTTATTGCAATGATTTGTTTTTAATTGTCGCAAAATCTCTTTAAAGACAAAAGCATTTTATTAATCTGTAAAATGATTCATTAATATGCATTAAAATTTCATACTTTTCAATGTATGATAAAAGGCTTTATTTGAAAAGCGCTTTGTCTAAAAGGGTATAAAAGGTGCTTGGGCGCAACAAATTCTCTTTATGGGGGCTGAATAGGCTTGGTAGGTTTCATCACGAAAACACGCGTATATAATTTTAACCCCCTTGAACCCCACTTTTATACAGTAAAACTGGGGTTTACAGGGGTATACAATATTTTTCTTATTTCTGCTAAAAAACATAGATTGTGGGTACTCGTTAGAACCGCCTCGCCGAGGCGGTTCTAACGATACCCACAATCTATGTTTTGAGCAGAAATATGAAACATATCAGAGTTTTTTATCTGAAAATTTTCAGTTTTTGGTGGTGAAATTTTCTATGTATTTGAATAGGCGTGTTTTCGTAATGTCCGCAATTTATTACAGGGATGACAACTATTCTGACTTCTCATTTGCTTTCCTGCCCACCAGCCCCCATCCCCTCCCCCCATCCCCAACCACACCCCACCCCCACCTAACTTCTAAAAAAAGGTCTACTCTTTTTAGAGTTGACATCTTTGCCGAAAAGAAGCAAAACACTTTTGACAGAGTTTACTCCCTTGTAAATGTATCAATTCCTTTTAAATGCTATAAATATTTCTTTAAATTCTATAGAAGTTCGTGTATATCCATTATCTGTTGAAATGGAAAAAACATTCTTAATTGAACGACAACACAATTTATTGAGCTACTTTTTTCTTTAACTGCATTTGTTTAACTGCTACAAATTCGCTATGACGGAGTGACGGAAATAAAATAATTGAGCCAGCGCATGACAAAACCAACAAAATGGCATGTGCGCCCAGCTAAGACTCAGATCAGTCTGGGCATCCGCACAGACTGATCAGAGACTTCGCTGTGCGCTAAGTGGGTCGCTTAGGACCCAAGCTTTCTTCATGCGGACTGCGAAGACTGATCAGACTGGTCGGATGCCCAGGCTGATCTGAGTCTTCGCTGGGCGCACATGTCATTTTGTTGGTTTTGTCATGCGCTGGTTCATTTTATATATGCCAGATCTACCCTTAAGGGGAACTGGATATATCTGCTATATTTGACACCATTTTTCACAAGGGAAACAACTTTTGTGACCCCAAGTTTGCTTTCCTGCCAACCAAGTCCCTTCTGAATAGTTGTTCTTTTGTCTGTGTAGATAGACCACAGGGATTGGGTTCCAGGCGTTCGATAACAATGTGTAGATTCGTAATTTATTATCCATTCAATACTCTTATAATACAGGGTGCATTGAATGTTAAATTATAAATAATATGTCTTTCAAAGATATAAAGCAACAACGTAAGAAAAAGTTCCGTCGGACATGCGCGCGCAGCGAAGATTCAGATCAGCCTGTGCATTTGCGCAGGCTGATCTGAATCTTCGCTGCGCGCAGCTGGTATCGCCAAGGATGCAAACTATCTTCATGCTGGCAGACTGCGCGGATGCGCTGGCTGATATGAATCTTCGTTGTGCGTACATGTCAGAAGGTAGTTTCTTGCTTGCTGCTTTTATTCTCGATGGAAGCAGTATTTATATTCATAAAACTGTCATTACTTGCTTCCAATTGACAGCACCGTCATGATTTGAGTCGCAACGTCAGAAAACATACCTTCTGATATGACAACCAGAAACATTACGAAAACATACCTATTCAAATATATAGAAAATTTTACCACCAAAAAAAATGAGAATTTTCAGATAAAAAAATTCTGATATTTTTCTTATTTCTGCTCAAAATATAGATTGTGGGTACTCGTTAGAACCGCCTCGACGAGGCGGTTCTAACGAGTACCCACAATCTGTGTTTTGAGCAGAAATAAGAAAAATTGTGTAAACCCCAGTTTTACTATATAAAAGTGGGGTTTGATGGGGTCTAAATTATGTAGGTGATGAGACTCAAATCTGCTTGCGCACCCATGCAGTCTGATCAGAGTCTTCCATGTTCGCATGAAGAAACTTTGCATCCTTGGCTATCCACAATGCACCCAGTGAAGATTCTGATCAGACTGCGCGAATGCGCAGGCTGATCTGAATCCTTGCTGGGCGTACTTGTCCGGAAGTACGTTTTCCGACGTTTGCGATCATTTCAGCGTACAGGAAATAATGTATAAAAATGAGCTGCCACGTGGGAAAAAGTACCTTACGGTATGTGCGGCCAGTGAATGCTCAGATCAGCCTGTGAAATAGTAGAGAATATGTCTACGAAGAGCTTGACTCACAGAACATAGCTTAACAATTATACCAAGAGCAAGAAGAAACCGAACTACAACACGCGTTACAACCAGTTAAGCCCATTCATGCATGTCGAGTGGACTAGTCTACCTGAACTCTTTGGACCGATCCATCTCCAATATAAGGGGTGTGTGCCATGGTTAGTTCTTATTATGACCATATTCTATAAGATCTCCTGGCTTTGATGCAAACAGTGTATACCCTGATCAGACGCCGCAGAATGCGGCGTCTGATCAGGGTCTACACTGTTTGTCGATGTCCCTTTCATGATCCACCAGGCCAAAATGGGTTAAAAGCAAAGCGGCCAGTTTCATCTTCACAATCCAAAACAGGATTTACCATAGGCAACATTAAAACAACAAATAGGACAAAACATGAACAAAAAAGCTCCACAGCGAGCAGCCACAAGAGCCCACAAAGCACGACCACAATATCCCACAATGCACGAACAACAATCGAACCACCGCGTTTAAAGTTCTGAGGAAAAAAACGACGTACAGTCGACTCTGGTTATCTCGACTTATATCAAATAATCGTTTATCTCAAAGTGACAACTGGTCCCTGTTTTAACATGGAAAACTAACAACAGGTAACAAAATATTGTGAAAAAGAGGAGAAATTCTTCCTCTTTTCCTCGATATTTTCCATATATCTCTAACTTTAGGGGTCAAATTACATATTCGTTTGTGAAATGTGGTTGTTCAATTTATTTTTTCATCAAGTCTGCAAATCTGATAAGTTGAGGTACGATATCTCGAAGTATTTCAGAGAGTCCCTTGGACTTCGGGAGTCCCTAGGACTTTACTCGCTTCACTGACGTCAAATTTTCATCAAAGCCTCTGATGTGAAAATACAAAATACTCCACGCAGTTTGATCAGTCGCCGATCTTTGCGCTATGGACACGCAATGCTCTTGAAGGTTTCTCCCGTCAGACAGCGAAGGTGCTGATCAGACTGCGCAGCTGCGCAAGCAAATCGGAGTATTCGCTGGGCAAACTGTCATAAGATATGCACATTATGTCACTTGCGGGTCAGATATTAATCAATGAACTGCTAATTTGTTTGTGTTGGAGTTTTACGTCCCACTCAACTATGTTAAGGTCATGTCCAGCCTTCTCAGTTTACCTACTCACACTTTTTCTGGGTAGGCTCAGTCCTCTAAGCGTTTAACCAGTGCATTTACTTGTGCTCATACTTTCGCCAGCAACAAACAACTGTCTTCCCTGAATCAGCGGAACAGGTTGAATGACCGGAGAAAGGATTTCACGATAAATCTCCACGAAAGTTATGCATCCGAGCTGGGATTCGAACTTGCAACTCCTGGATCTGAAGTCAGACGCTCTCGGTAAAACTCACGAAAAGACGTGTTTTCACTACATTACGAACTCACCTACCCAGGGTAGTGACTGCACTCGGTCCAATCACGCAACAAATGTTGTAGTACAGTAGCGAACAGCTCACCTGTCTGCGCATGCGCAGACAGGTGTGGGCCTTAGTTGTTCGCATTTGTCATCAGTTGTGATTTCACGTGGCACGGCTTAGGTTTTAACTGCGGAGCTTGGCTTTGAATGGTGTTGTTGCATGTTTAGATTAAGCACTAATTTGATGAATGAGAACATGGACTGACGACGCAGAAGAATCGATAAAGGTGTTTCGAAATTCCTGGAGTAAATCAACAACACTCTTGTGGGGAAATATCTCACGTATAGATCACGTTTCCAGCTATTAGTTGACAACAGTCCTTGAATCAGCTTAAGCGGTGGAATGACCGTAGAAATTGTATTATCATCAAATTCCACGAAAGGTATGTGGTCGAACTGGGTTTCGAACTCGCGACTCCTCAATCAATAGTCGGAAACGCTACCGACTTCGCTATGAAGCACGGCATATCGAGGGTTGAGCGCAAGACTATTGTAACTCAAACATATTTTTGAAACCCTTGTTTAGGGGCAACTTGGACCCCTTTGTAAACAATGCAAATTTAGGTGCCATTGCTCATACGAGCAATGGCACCTAAATTTTCATTGTTTACAGAAAGAAATGTTGTAATCTTCATAACGCCTTCATGATGAGGAGATTAGGTTTGGGGAAAAACAACCATCTGACTTACGCTAGTCTTGCGCTCAACCCTCGATATGTTTATTTTACCACGAAGACGTGTGGAAAAACCAGAATGGCGGCGCTAGCTCTCTTGGTCAACCATTACACCTCCGAGTTTCTGACATGGATTCTCCCATCTTTGAATGTGAACACATCCCTGGTCCAAAAACTACCGAAATGGATTGAAACAAATGATATACGGCCCGAATTAAAATTGACCAAACAATGTACCATCAATGACTATAAAATAAAGACAAGTTCCGAAATTAGCCCAACAATACAAACTAACATAAATCAAAAGAAACTTAAGACATTTGCAGCAAAATGAACATACATTTTAAAATTTGGGAAATGTACCAAAATCATTTATAGGTCTAAGAATTAAAGATTTTTTTTTTTTCGAATGAGCTTTAAAGGACAACCCACCAAAATGAACTTAACAAAAGGCAAGTGGTTAGAAATGTGAAGTTCCGAACATTACCAAATATATGAAAAGTACCAAAATGACAAAAAATTAAAGGAATGTTCCGAATAAACACGAAATGACTAAAACTACCTGACTTTAGATATATTTCTAGAAAACGTGTTTTTTGGACGCTTGGAAAGATGGCAGATACATGCAGGTAGCAATTGATAGAGTTTAGCTCATTTTTTGTGTTTCATAGTACATTCAACGCTAAAACGGTTGTGCGCCCAACAAAGTTTCAGATCTGCCTGCGTATTCGCGCAGTTTGACCAGAATAGAATCTTCACTGGACGTATTTTGGATGGCCAAGAAGGATGTAACTTCTCAATGCCGGCAATGAAGACTCTGATCAGACTGCTCGGATGTGCAGACTCATTTAGGTGTGTCTTCGTTGGACTCACAATGTGAAAAGGTACGTTTTCTCACGTTGCAAATCATTAAAATCCCAATTCCAATGCCTTTTTTAACCCATTTATGACGAGTGGACTCTTCTGCCTGCAATCTTCGAACTGGTCCATTTTCAATTTTAGGGGTGTTTGATTAGTTTTGTATTATTACAATTTACCATGTTTTACAGAAATTCCTGTTTTCAATGCAAACAGTGTAGACCCTGATCAGACGCCGCATATTGCGGCGTCTGATCTGGGACTACACTGTTTGCCAATGTCCTTTTTATGTGACGCTAGGCATAAATGAGAGAGAGAGAGAGAGAGAGAGAGAGAGAGAGAGAGAGAGAGAGTAAATAAATCATTATGTATAGTTTAAACAAAAACAATATATGTAAATCAGAGATTTTATCTGCTGAAAAATTATTAAGGGTCACGATCTGGCTTGGGGACTATTATTCAATTTATTTATGCAAATGTTAAAACATAACCATTAATCTATTAGTGTTAACAACATTGTCAATTGAAAAGTCTTGCCGCTCTCTTGTTTTTTTGCGGTTTGAGTACCTGTACCTGGCTTCATTTCATTCGCAGTCTTTGAGAGAAAGTGGGGATCGTCCTCATTACATGTACGACGTATTTGGGATTTTAGTATTGGTTTAGCAATATTTTGGATCGACAATCATTGTGAAACAAGGTAAGAAAACAATAATTACAATCGAAATACAATGACTCGAACACCGATATCGTGGCTGAATCGAACTTGTTTTTGAGTCCCTACGAAATTCTCAAGAAAACAAATATACAGGAATATCTTGGGGATATTTCTTATTTTATCATGAAAATGTATTTTGTGTGTATTCGTCAGAATCGCCTCATCGAGGTGAGTCTAATGCGTACACTCAATATATTATTATTTTGTAGAAGATCGAAAAAAACATATTTGCAAACAGTGGAGACCCTGATCAGACGCCGCGTTCTGCGGCGTCTGATCTGGGTCTGCACTGTTTGCCAATTCCCTAAATTATCCCCATTTACCTCCAGACCTGGCACTATAAACCCAGTGTCCCGACTATCCATGTCCAGAAGAAACTTCCTTGGTCCCAAAGATTTTTGAGTCAATGAAGTTCAACTATAAGAATTTCAATGAGTGCATGTACACACAACATACATTTTCGTGATAAAATAAGAAAACAATCCCTAAAATATTCCAATATATACATATATATATATATATATATATATATATATATATATATATATATATATATATATATATATATATATATATATATATATATATATATATATATATATATATATATATATATATATATATATATATATATATATATATATATATATATATATAAAACGAGTTCGAATCAGCCACGGTAAACGAGCTATCGGTGTTCGAGTTACTGAATTTCTACAGTATACAAATCAGCCAGTACATTAACGCAGTCTGATCAGAGCTTCTCTGTTGTCCAGTATAGTCTGCATTATCCGAAGTTACGGTAATCGGGTAAGAAAGGCTTTGATAAGACAGCACAAATGTGAAAGCTGACCGGGGACCTCGTTATTTGAACAGGACAAAAGAGCCATTTTCTCGTGCGTTGGATTATTTCTGGAAGTATAGAGAGTCATTCCCGCTGTGTGAAATGTTTTTAGGCAGATACCGACGTACTGATATTTATCGCTCTCTCTCTCTCTCTCTCTCTCTCTCTCTCTCTCTCTCTCTCTCTCTCTCTCTCTCTCTCTCTCTCTTTTGGGTAGATTGTTTGCAATCGAGCCTTAGTATACTTTCCATTAAGTAGTTGTTCACGTGATTATCATTGACCATTGTAATCAAACAGCACGGTAGGGGAAATCCAGATGTAACGAGTAGCATTGTATTTATAGTCGCGCTTTTCTTGACGCTGTGACATGTGGGCTGGTTGGCCTGGTGGTTAGCGCACTCGACTTTCTAGCGGGATATCGTGGGCTCGAATCCCGCTCGGGTCGAGACAATTTTCAGACCATAAGCACGCCGAGCTCATACTTGACGTGACCTGGGTTGAGTATAAAGTGGACAGGGCGGCGCTTGGTGACAGACAGCGGCATCAAGTGTGCATGGGTGTTCCATGAAAGCAAGGCTGTACAAATACATGTACATAACAATCGCCGCTGCCTCTATGTGCCTCGGGTACCTGGTGGCGTTAAAAATCCGCACCAACCGACGCTCTGACATCAGAGTGCTGTTAGTAAAGGGTTATCTGTAAAACCTTGACTTGATCATTTGGGACATTGGCAAATAGTGCAGACCCAGATCAGACGCCGCTCAACGCGGCGTCTGATTAGGGTCTGCACTATTTGCTTAAAATTAAAAGGAAGCTAAAGGTAAAATGAAACAGTCTAGAGTCCCAGTTCTGGACCATATTCTAAGCCTACATCAGACAATCAACCCACCAGTGCTGTCAGTGCTTTGATTCCTTTCTTCCAAGGATACATGGAAAATGATCATTAAAAATGATTAATTGAAAAGATTGTTTGCTCTACTCTGTCTATATGTAAATTTAATTTTCAGAAATATGCTTTTAGAAACGTATGAATACTAGTTTAAATTAAAAAAAAAATAATAATATATATAAGTCGGGCTCAAAAGAGTAATTATTAGCTCGTCCGACTTCAGAACTACGGTTTGGAACTTCGAATTCCAGCCCAGTCACACAACGTTCGTGGCGATTTGTCAAACAGTCTATCTGCATCCCTCCAACACTTCCGCTGCTTGAGTTGGTAATTCAAGAAGGGCAGTTTTCAGTTACTGACAAAAGTAGGCGCACAAAATACTAGGCTGCGATAGCTGCGTAAGACACTCGCGAACGGTTTGACTTGAAAGCAATATCAAGCAATATGCCCTGTGGAAGTGTGAAATAAACTAAAATAAAATAAAGCATCTGCTATTATTTATAGTCAGCAAGTGAAATGCTAGCTGATGATGTATGATACGCTAACGCTTTTAGGCTCCGCTGCCCTTCAGTGTGTGGTCTAATAAATAAAACTTCGCAAAATTTAATCTGCGTTTTAGGGTCGATTTTTTTACAGTCGAACCATAGTATATAAACGCCAAAATTTCCTTAAGATAGTTGTCCACGTAATTATCATTGACCAATGTAATCAAATCGCGCGTTAGACGAAATCCAGGTAACGGTTATTTATAGACTCGCTATTTTTGTCGCTGTGACGTCAGAATGCAGTGTAAAGAGGGTTATCTGTAAAATCTGGACTGGGACATAGGCAAACAGTGCAGAACCAGATCAGACGCCGCGTTCTGCGGCGTCTGATCAGGGTCTGCACTGTTTGATTATAAATTACAGGTCTAAGGGTTAAAGGAAACAGTCAAAGTCCCCGTTAAGGACCATGTTCCACGCGTACACTCAGAGACAATCGACCCACCAGTGCTGTCAGTGCTTTGATTTAAGAAAGCTATAATTAGAAACGCTGCAGCCATAAAGATCTGATTCACCGCTATATATAGTAAAAAGTTATAGACGATTTGAGGGCGCGGGGATACGCGGGAATGAGGTCGCAGTCAAACATTATGATATCTTTATAGTGATCTGACTAAACTAAAAGTGTTGTTGAAAGTCACTAAAATATTATTCCCGAATCAAGTCGTAGCTAAGTTGAAAAGAAAACGTAAACAACATTAAATGCCGTACGCGCGAAAAAGGGCTTTGTACATAATCCAACAAGTGGTAAACTAGGCTAGGTATTCAGACCGACAGGCCAGAGTAAACAGTGTAAACCCGGATAAGACGTCGCGGAACGCGGCATCTGATCAGGGTCTACAATGTTTACCACTAATCCAGCAGTTTTCAGACAGATTAACAGGTATTAAACGGATTCGTTCAAATTTTACGATGTAGTAAGGGGCTACCATTATTTTAGCGAAAATACGATTGCTCATTATTATTGTAGTTACCCTAATTATATTCCGACATTTTAGCGTCCTCCATCTACACTATACATCATAAAAATAAACAAGTTAACTACGTAGTTTGTTTAAATAACTGCTGGACGAGTGGCAAACAGGGTTGACCCAGATCAGACGCCGCGTTCTGCGGCGTCTGATCTGGGTCCACACTGTTTGCTCAGGCCTGTCTGTCCGAATATACAGGCAAAATACAAATCTCAGTGTTCGCACAAACCAATTGGATCTTTTCTCTGTCTCCCGTATAAAAAAAAAAAAAAAAAAAAAAAAAAACTCTTAACGTTTTACTTCAAGCAATGTTTGTCATCGATAACGCAATCGTTCAAAGAACAGAAAAATTAATCTGAATGTTAATTTTTCATTCCCTTTAGGGTTTTTATGAAACAGAAAAATAAAAACCAAAACAACAGCTCCTATGTCAGGTCAACGAACTTAGAACTGAAGTATACAAATACATTGCGTATATACAAGAACATATGTATACCAAACATTACAATTTTAACCATTATAGCGCTTAGAAACTTCTTTTGATGCCTCGGCAGGGCTGCGACTATTGTCTGTGGCATTTCCTGGGTATCTTAAGATGATTTATTGTAGCACACTACATGTATGTCGAAGATATATTGCAATAAAAGTAAAAGAGCAATAGCAATAGTAAAGACTGGTAATAAATTTCATTATAAAATAATATTTTATTTAAAAATGTAACATTACGAAAACATGCCTATTCAAATATATTGAAATCTTTACAACCAAAAGAGGGAAATTTTCCGATAAAAAATTCTGATATTTTTCATATTTCTGCTCAAAACATAGATTGTGGGTACTCGATAGAACTGCCTCGGCAAGGCGGTTCTAATGAGTACCCACAATCTATGTTTTTGAGCAGAAATAAGAAAAATAATGTATACCCCTGTAAACCCCAGTTTTACTATATAAAAGTGGGGTTTAAGGGGGTCAAAATTATATAGGCATGTTTTCGTGATGATCTTGATCACAATGAAATGTCATTACAGAGCTCGAACGGGTTTGTGATACAGTATATGTACAGTGAGACTCATAAGTAAAATAACCCTGATTTAACAAATCAAAGCACTGACAGCACTGATGGATCGATTGTCTCAAAGTGTAGTCTACGAAAATGGTCCGGACATGACTGTTTTATTTAACCCTTTACTTCCTGTTATTTAAGCAAACAGTGCAGTGAGTCTAAACCAAAAAGCACAATGGCATACAGTACAGATCTTTATGAGACGGCTCTACACTGCACAGCATTACAAAAACACGCCTTGCCCCGACCCCTCAATCCCAATTTCCCACCTATCCCCTTCCCATCTCCCCCTTCTACCCCTCCACCCCACCGCCCCTTGTTTTGTCCATTTACATTTTCTTAGCTTTTGCTAGCCTCAAAATGCTTTATATGAAATGATTACTATTTGGTGTAAAACTTTACATCATTTTCATCATTTTTATTACCCAAACATGTAAAAACAACACTTATTGTTAATTATCACTACATAATGTTACTTGCTCCAGTGTATCTTGCTCGAAATTCGCCATTATGTATACATGTCGATTGTTTGTGGGAGAAGAATTATATAAGTACTTGTGCTTTCGTTCTAATCCCAATTTGTATAATGGCTTGCATCATGTTGTAATGATAGTTACAGGTATGCTACAATAAAATATGTTTAAACCAAAAACACGCCTATTCAAATATATAGAAAATTTCACCTCCAAAAACTGAAAATTTTCTGATAAAAAACTGATATTTTTCATATTTCTGCTCAAAACATAGATTGTGGTTACTCATTAGAACCGCCTCGCCGAGGCGGTTCTAACGAGTACCCACAATCTATGTTTTTGAGCAGAAATAAGAATAATAATGTATACCCCTGTAAACCCCAGTTTTACTATATAAAAGTGGGGTTTAAGGGGGTCAAAATTATATAGGCATGTTTTCGTAATGGGTATCTGTTTTTGTCTGCCGGGCCGAGACGGTAATACGCTGTGTGCGAGGAACGAAAGTAGGGCATGGTGTGATGATCAGAGTTATTACACAATCTTTCGTTTTTGCGTGTATTATTAAAGACAACGCTCCCATTTAATATTCTATTTCCGAACAGTTTTCCTTTGAGCTTTCATTCCGGTAAGTGACTTCGTACACTTTGTAGAAACGAGGGAGGCAATTTTAAGACTTCCTGTTTGCTTTCCAGTAAACTAATACCCTTTTGAAAAAGGATTAACTGTAAAAGGAAAGAATTTGCTACCTGTGGGGACCAAATTCTTTCTTTTTAGAGTAGACCTCTTTTCAGACGGAAGTAGAATAAATTTTGATAGAGTTGTCTCACCTGAACATGTTTCGTTCCCCTTAACAAGAAGAAATTATTTTCCTGGCATTATTTTTCAATTGTTTTTTCCCTTGCTTTCTTGTCTCCATTAGCGATTGCGTGTGAACGTATTAAGTAATAACAAGATATTGAGAAATTTATTCCAGAAATAAATTAACAGAGAAAGCGCTTGGAGACAGTGAACTGCTTTCAGGAACAAGACAGTTTTTTTTATCTGTTTGCTATCGCGTCTTTTAAGGTCAAGGGCTGCTTAAATACACAGAGAACTGTTTGGTTCCATACGAACACAGTTCCAAATTATCCGCCCGGTTCTAAAGTATTGATGCCAGACTTAGTCAAAATATGTACAATAAAACTTCAATGACTCGAACATCATTGAGACCATGGAAATTTATTTGAGTCATTGGTAGTTCGAGCCACTGACGTTTAAATATGGCGCCAGATGAGGAAGAAAATAGTGACAATTTTTGATCCTCTATACAATTATGGTATGTTTAGTGTACTCATGAGAATCGGCTCGATGAGACGATTCTAATGAGTACACACGACATAGAATTTTATGATGAAACAAGAAAAAATCTCTAAATAAATGTTTTCGTGAGCTATCGAAGGAATTCGTAGGTATTCAAAAACGAGATCGAATTAGCCGAGAAAAACTCCCGTCATCAAAGACCATTCAGGCAATTTTTGTATCTTGTGTATTGTATATGTAACTGTATATGTAACTGTATATGTACGCACAGTATATCATATTGTGTGTAGACTTGATTGAGTGCATTGCTCATGTATGTACATATAGCTAAACATATTTGGTTGCTTCTGTTTCTGGCGTCATTTGCAAAACTGGTAGGACATTCGTTCTCCGTTTTTATAAAATATTCAACGACGAGCAGTACTGTCATAATCGGATTACAATGTACGATGTACGACTATGCGAAGGCTAATCTGGGCATTCACTGTTGGCTTATAGGATAATGCAATAACGGCCCTATTTTAAGGGTATCGACCCTTTTCAACAAAAAGCAAAAGTGTCATTACGTTAACAAGAGTCTCTGTAATGTGTACGCATAGTTGCCCATTAATATATGGGCGACGTCAAGCGGAAAAAAGCCTTTGTATATGCGAAAATGCACAGATTCAGATCATCCTGCGCATGGACAAAGTATCATCCGGGGTTTTGCTCTGCAGTCATCATTCATTCTGTAGTATTCAATGTTTCTGTTTAAGAACAGTGAATGCCCTGATCAGACCGTGGATGCGCAGGCTGATCTGGGCCTTCGCTGTCCGCATATGCCCGAAGACATATTTTCTCTTGGGGAGGCCAATATGTTCCCCATAAGAGATCAAAGGAATGTAATAAAGAGGTGATTATGCGATCCCGGTAGGAGATTGTACAGTGACCTTCCGAAGAGTAATAAATTTTGTAGACATAGTGCTGTACCCCGGCTTCGGTTGTATGAGTAAGTTTACGTAATCCCATGTGAGCATTTTGTTTGATTATTATTCCGTAAGGAAATGGTTGCTACTTTTAGACGTCATGATAAAACTATGACGTAATCACAATTCTAATCATTACGAAAACACGCCTATTCAAATATACTGAAACTTTTACCACTAAAAAATGAAAATTTTCAGATAAAAAGTTCTGATATTTTTCAAAGTTCGAGGCGATTCTAATGAGTACCCACAATCTATGTTTTGAGCAGAAAACGATGCGGTTCTAACAAGTACCCACAATCTATGTTTTGAGCAGAAATAAGAAAAATAACATATACTCCTGTAAACCCCAGTTTTACTACATAAAAGTGGGGTTTAAGGGGGTCAAAATTATACAGGCATGTTTTCGTGATGGCTTTTCTAACAGCAAATTATGATTTCTATTTCTGACGGAGTAGTTTGATCTGAGTGTCCATGTCCAGGTTTATTTGTGCGCATATATGGACAGTATATACGGTAATGCGGTCAGTGGGATATTTATAGATAAATAAATATATTGTATATACGTTTTAAACGTATGTATACACACGGAATTTGGATCAAGCGACATATGTGTTTAGCACAAAAGATATCAGCAGACTACAAGAGTTGTAAGTCTCTATTTATTATACAGTGAACTCTCGTTACAACGACAGCATTTGTTCCAAAAGACGTTGCCATAAAATTAAATTTGCTGTTGTACAAAATATTTAATGAGCTGATTAATATATAAGAAAGTTCTTGTTTTGTTCTTATTTCCTCATAGAACATATTGTTTGGATATTTGTAAGATTCTAAAAATTATCCAAAATATTTGTTTCTTTCAAGTGCTAAATACAATATTCTTGCATAATTTGTGACTAATTGTTGCCTCTAAGCGAAGGTTTCGTTACAGTCAAATTGTCATTATAACAAATTTTTGTCGTTGTATTGAGTGTCGTTATAAAGAGGGCTGTCTGTACCCAAACTTTGAAAACGTTGAGGCGACGTATTGCCTTATCCCGTTTGTCACATTTTACCTTGCATTACGAAAACACGCCTATTCAAATATATATAAAATTTCACCTCCAAACACTGAAAATTTTCAGATAAAAACCATGCTATTTTTCATATTTCTGCTCAAAACATAGATTTTGGGTACTTGTTAGAACCGCCTACGCGAGGCGGTTCTAACGAGTATCCACAATCTATGTTTTTGAGCGGAAATAAGAAATAATGTATACCCCTGAAAACTCCAGTTTTACTATATAAAAGTGGGGTTTAAGAGGGTCAAAATCATATAGGCATGTTTTCGTGATGTGTACAAGATACTTGTATCTCAGAAAGTAGCCGAGATAGTAATTCTATATTTTGCAGAATATTGTGACTGAGGATTAGATCACCTGATTAACTTTTGAAAACTAATGAAATAATTTTGCTAGACTTACGACCCAGCAAACACATAACGTCGCAACAACGTCGTTACAACGTCGCTGCAACGTCGTGACGTTGCAGCGACGTTGTAACCATGTTGTGTGTTTGCTGGGGAGAATACTAGAGAGATAATGAAGAAAAAAGAGAAACTACTAAAAAATCCGCAAATTTTCCTTATAAAGTTTACCTCTACATATATCTCTATTTTCACTTTATAGTATGACAGAATATTGGATACATATTATAAAGGTACATCGATCGTGTCTTTTTTGTTTGTACTCGGCATAGCTGTACGTTTTTTTTCCGCATTTTTTGTCTATTAACACTTTGCACGCAAAGGGAAAACGCAGCAGATGCCAAATTGATGATATTTTTCTTATTTTTCCCAGAAAATTGGAGTTGACATTTTATGCAAATTGTCTCCTCAGGAGACAATTTGCATGGAATGTCAGATCCTATTTGTGTTTGTTGAGGGCGAGTCAAATAAGAAAAGTATTGCAAATGTCATAACATGAACTTTTACGCGGCACGCTTAGCCTTAAGGATTCCAATCTGCCTCAGAGTCAGCGCTAATTATTTACCGATACTGCTAACAGATAAATAAAATTCTTTCCAATACTGACCGTTAGCCGGCAAAAAGATACCATAATCTAAAACGACATCAGCATGTGCTGCGCAGTGTGGTCAGACCCGCATCCCTTCCGTGCAAAACTTCTGTAAGATACAGGCAATTAGGAGCATGAGCGATACCGACCAGGCCACACGTAAGCCCAGAAAATACCTTGATACATGTATTCGCTAGACGCGTACACAACGGCGGTCCATTTGTCTGGGCGGGGCCTAGCCTATATCACAATATATGCTGGGTAAAAATTTCAGTAGACGACATTTTGAAATAAACTTTCTTATTTATTTTTCTAGAAAAAAAATGATTTGACATTTCATGCAAATTAGGAGACAATTTGCATTAACTGTCAGATCCTATTTTCTGGGAATAGTAAGAAAACTGTCACCAGTTTGTCGTCTGCTGTCTTTGCCCAAAGCAATGTGTGTGATATTTTCAGTCAATACATGTATAGCATTATCATGATCTGATACTTGGTTATCAGTCATTCTTCTGATGACAACGGAAACTGCTCTGTGTGTTTACGTGTAAGATTGTGGAATTCAGAGAACTAGTTTAGAATGAATATTTGGTGATAATTCCGGGATAATTTTTCTGATTTCTCAACGAAAACATATGTTGTTGGTACTCATTTGAAGCGCCTCATCGAGGCGCTTCGAATGAGTACCCACAAGATACGTTTTTATGGAGATATAAGTAAAAATTATCCCAGAATTGTAATCAAATATTCCTCCTAAACAAATTGTTGGGTATGAATTATATTTCAGCCTTGTCATGCAATAATAGGGTTGAAAATGTATTGCGAACATTAAGTGAGAACTCAGCCTGCGCATTCGCGGGAATGCAAATTCTGCCGTGAGGTTTCTCATTCTATGCGGTATCAGTAACACTACAGCCCTTTCACGTCTGGGTGTCTAAAGTGGAATCTTTTAATCAGGACAGGACAATTGTTCCAAGTAGGGGTCTCAGTCAGTAATCAAAAACGAATTTGTAAGAAGCGGTAATCAGGACAGGACAATTTTCACAATTACGGGTCTCTGTCAAAAAAAAAACAACAAAAAACAAAAAAAAAAAAAAAAAAAAAAACAGCATGGTAAACAGTGTAGATCACGATGAGACGATTAAATAGTGGATAGTTTTGGACTAAAACCGGTGTGCTGCAGCTTATTACGACACAAATTTGACAGGTAACTTTCGACGCCATTTCCAGTGATGCGTGAAAACAAAAGCACGTGATCAAGGGAAATAAATCATTGGAGGCTTAAGCCAGCGTAGTGCAGCATTTTGAAACAAACAGGACGGGTAATATCTGATGTCATTTTTAATGATGCATGAAACAAAAAACGTGATCTGAGGGAAATATTGTTGGATAAAGTCCGAGCGCCTCCCCGGCCTCTTACAGGTAATGTTTTTATGGGATACACTTGGAATTGTCGTCCATTTTTGTTCAAGGGAGATAACTTTTGTGACTGTTTCTTTTTTCTACTCCAACCTCTTCTGAAAAGATGTCTACGTTGACGGAAAAGAATATTTTCTCCCCGTGGGAGCAAAGTCTTTCCTTTCAGAGTAAACGCCTTTTTAACGGCAGGAAAAAATTGACAGAGTTGCATCCCTTGAATTTATATCCGTTTCCCTTAAGAAAGGGCTTATCCAGTTGATCGTAAACTTTGTCTTAAATAAGGGGCAAACTAAGGATTCGGAAAAAACTTACTATACGGGATATAGGTACTACGAACCACGTTCCAATAGTTGCCTTTTCTGAAATACGTGCACTCCTTAAGTAAGTGTCATGCCTATCTTGGCGCCAAAAGTATATTGTTGTTGATTTTCTTTGTTTGTTTGTTTGTTTGTTTTTGTTGTTGTTGTGGGAATATAATAAGTTTGTTTTTGAGTTAAAAGCCTAGACAAAATTTTGGTCACATCACGAAAACACACCTATATAATTTTGACCCCCTTAAACCCCACTTTTGTACAGTAAATTGGGGTTATAAGGGGTATACATTATTTTTCTTATTTCTGCTCAAAAACATAGATTGTGGGTACTCGTTAGAACCGCCTCGCCGATGCGGTTCCAATGAGTACCCACACTCTTTTTTTTTTTCGAGCAGAAATATGAAAACTACCAGAATATTTTATCTGAACGTTTTCATTTTTTTGTGGTAAAATTCTCAATATATAAATTATTTGAAAATGCGTGTCGAGACATGGTCTCCGAATGTGTGCGATTTTACCTAATACCTCATATGAATAACAAACTGAGACTCGATGTTATGAAATGTACCTACGAACGACAAGTGGAATCAACATGCGCATTCGCGCAGTCAGATCAGAATCTTCACTGAGTGCTTTTCGGATTGCTAAGCAGGGGTGGGTCCAGAATGATTTTTGATGGGGTTCTACTTGATAAAATTACCGTACTTACACTATGTGTTTGGACAGACATACCTACGCAAACAGTGTAGGCCCAGATCAGACGCCGCGTTCTGCGGCGTCTGATCTGGGTCGGCACTATTCGCCACTCATTCAGCAATTTTACACACACTCACAGGTAGTAAAATGGACTTGAAGCGAAGTATAAGGTACAGAGCAACAGTGTGAATATTTAGGTAAAATACAGTATTCCATATGTGTCAGATTTATCTAAATGTCCCATGAAAATGAAATCTTGAGTCAAAGGTTGTATCCCCCCACACCGCCTCAGCCCGCCCTCTGAATCCTTCCCTGCTAAGGTTGCAAAATTTCTTCCCAGCGAAAACTCTGGTAACTCTGCGCGGACGCACAGGCTAAATTGAGTGTTTGTTTATCGCACATATTCGAATATAGGGCACGATTGTTGACTTTGCGGCTCGGCTGTGAAGTCCGAGCTAAAATTACTAGCAGCGCTACCGCAAAGACATCAATAGCATCACTTACTGGAAGCCAGATTCCGATTCGGGCGATGAAGGCTGAACTAGAAAAAATATACAAAGCCAACGACTATATTCGATTAAGAAAAACAAAATGACCCCGATTGGTTAATAATAAATGCGACTGCTTAAATTTATGTGTTACACTAAATATATTTGACTAAAGTACAGACCAAACCTAATTTGACAATGATATATTTAGTTTGTTATGATTAAAATATAAGATCTGATAAACGTATCTTTTTTTTTTACCTTTTGTTTATTTGCCATCAAAATAAGAGTACAATGTACATGCGTTAAATGGCAGCAAAATGCCACAAAATGCCGGACCCTTTCTTTCCATCAAGAAAACACGCCTATATAATTTTGACCCCCTTAAACCCCACTTTTATATAGTAAAACTGGGGTTTACAGGGGTATACATTATTTTTCTTATTTCTGCTCAAAAACATAGATTGTGGGTACTCGTTAGAACCGTCTCGTCGAGGCGGTTCTAACGAGTACCCACAATCTATGTTTTGAGCAGAAATATGAAAAATATTTGAATTTTTTGTCTGAAAATTTACAATTTTTCGGTGATTAACTTTTCAGTATATTTGAATAGGCGTGTTTTCGTAATGCTTTGTCTGCCTAAATATTTTGTCTATCTAAGGCTAACCTTTCTTTTGAGACCAAATATGGAAGTCAAGGCATGTGTGAGGGCTAGAATTTAGCCAGGTGATATCGCGAAAGCCCATGGAAAAAGTGATTGATTACATTTATTACATTTTCAGCAGTGATTTACTGAGATTTCTAAGTGAATTATAATCGATAATTTACTCGATAGTTCACCGAGTGAAGTATTTCATTTCGAACGTTTTGACGCCATAATTGCTAGGCGACGTTGCTGACATAGAACAATAGTTGACGTTTCGCGGAAAATTTGATAAAATCATGGAGATCAGACTGCAATTTTCATGTCCAGATGGCGTTTTTGAGTTAAGACCTGTAACACAAACATAAAATATGATTTTCTTGATAATCCAGTTCAACTTTCGTGACATTGTTGTGTCTGTATTTCAAGCACAGGATGATTTTTTGCATTAAATTGAAAACAAGATGGCGACTGATTTTCAAACTAAACCACGCTTCTTGAAATGCATGCACTGACTGGAACTATTTTGGTAGAAAATCATAACGGCTGAATGTGAAAATTCAAATGTACATCATGATCGAAAATGTAAGAAACAGTTTATTTGGTTGTTTTGATCGATTACGGAGAAATAATTCAAGCGTGTTCTAAAAAAAATAAAAAAAAAAACTCGTTCGCTTCGCTCACTCGTTTTTTACGCGCAAGCCTTGGAACACTAGTGAATTATTTCTCCGTAATCGATCAAAGCAATCAAATAAACTATAAACTCTATGTCATGGACATTTGACGTTTATTAAACGTCGCATTAACATGGATGCAACGTAACGTTGTATCGACGTTGATGCGACGTTGTCTCAACGTTGCGGGCCCGCCATGCTGGGTAGGCTTCTAATCTCTGTTTTTATACTTGCTGTCTCTTATTTGTATATGCATGTAACATTTTATTAAAGAAGGAAGTGCATAACAACCATAACAACCATAACTGTTTCAGCATCGAAATCAATATTTAGAACCGATGTGCTTTATAAGCTAATATTTCAACAACAACAACAACAAAGCTTCTCGTTTAGTCTATATATAAAGTTTTAGCTATTTAAATTGTGTATCACATTGCGTACTCTTCCTTGAATGCTCTAAATTTCCAGGCGGGCATACAACTTTGAATCAGTCGTTTCAACATTGATTCGACGTCAAGGACGTTGAATCAACATTGAAACGACGTTATTTCAGCGTTCTGAAACCCGCCATTTCAACATTGACTCATCGTATTTGTTGATGAAACAACGTTGAAACGACGCTATTACAACATTTTGTAATAACGTCGTTTCAACAATAACGTTGTCTCAATGATGTTGAATGAACGAGGAAATGACATTGTTTCAACGTTATGTTTCCGCTGTATACAAACCAAAACGTCAACGCAAAAGGGATTACAATTGAAAACAACTTGCTTGCTACCGAATCCCGTATAGTATAAGCTCTCTTGAAAGCCCAAAGGTTGGTTTGTGTTGAGGTTTTACGGCCCAGTCAACCCAATGGGGTCATGTCGAGCGCGGTCAGTTTACCTAACCACACGTTTACTGGGCAGGCTTAGTCCTCTAAGCGGTTAACCAGTATTGTGCACATTCTTTCGCCAGAAACTGACAACTGCCCTTCTTAAATCAGCGGAAGGGAGAGAATGACCGTAGAAAATATTTCATGATCAATCATCATGAAAGAATGTTGCCGACCTCGGCGGGGGTTGAACCCGCGACATCCTGGTCTCCAGTCGGACGGCGCATCCAATTGAGCCACCGAGGCCGGCGAAAGCCCAAAGGTAGAAAAGATCAAAAGCATCCTATAAATGTCCTTTTTAGTGTCACCTGGCCTGCCTGATGCTTCTCTTAGACTTACACTGGTAAATCGGTACATGCAATACTTTAAGCCGAGTGGATACCATAACTATTTGGACAGGTCTATTTCCAAATAGAGCGTGTCTGGCTAGTTTATATAGCCAGGATGTTTAATAGAATATCCTAAGTGTAATGCAAACAGTGTTGACCCTGATAAGACGCCGCATTCTGCGGCGTCTGATCTGGGTCTACACAGTTTGCTATTGTCCCTTTTATGGGACGCTAGACAAAAATGAGTTAAGCAAAATTTCCCCCAAGTGGGCAGGAGATTCTTTCCTTCAAGAAGTACATTGTATTCTTTTACTAGAAAGCGCACAATGGTAGTTAACACTTTCATCCCTGAGTTTCTGGAATGGACTATTCCATCTTTGAATTTGGACATGTCCACATATTCAAGTAAGTGTTTCAGTCAATAATCAGAAACGGAATGACAAATAGTATAGATCTAGATGAGACGGTTCGTTACGAGCCGTTTCATCTGGATCTATTCTGTGTTTGCACATCTATCTGTTTTGGTCTACAGGGGTGAATGGGTTAAAAGCAAAAGTGTCCTGTTAACGTCGGTTTTAGTGTCAAATGATGCCGTATTGTTGTTCTCCCTTGAAATCGCAAGATGTTTTAAATTTGAAACAATTTGAGAACTTTGATGCCCTGAAATATGACATCTTAAACATTTGGACTTACATGTATGCTGAATATACCGGTAATGGATAGAGCAACTTTCAAAAGAACGGAGAAATGTAGTCATGAAGCTACTTTAATATATTTTACATCAAATTAAAGTCAAATACACACAGTTTATGCTAATGACCTATAAGATATTGCCCTTTACCTTCAAGATATAGTTGACTCAATTTCATATTATTTTCCCATTAATTTTAGTTAGCACTTAACCACGATTTTACAGGTATATAAAAGCAAAAAAAAAAAAAAGTTCATCACAGCGTACAACAAAATGGATTGTTATCTAAAAAAGAAGAAAAAAGCTTTGAAGAAGGAAACTGTCTCGAAAAAAGTTTACCTGATGATCGATTTCATTTCGTATATGTAATTTGGTTACTAAATATATATGTTTTGAAAGTTTTAGAATTTTTATTTTGGTCTGTTGATGTCATCAGTGTATCCATTATGAAAACATGCCTATTCAAATATATTGAAACTTTCACTACCAAAAACAGAAAGTTCTCAGATAATAATTCTGATATTTTTCATATTTCTGCTCGAAACATAGATTGTGTGTACTCGTTAGAACCGCCTCGCCCAGGCGGTTCTAACGATTACCCACAATCTATGTTTTTTAGCAGAAATAAGAAAAATAATGTATACCCCTGTAAACCCCAGTTTTACTATATAAAAGTGGAGTTTAAGGTGGTCAAAATCATATAGGTATGTTTTCGTGATGAAAATTATTTAATGTTTACCAGCTGCAATATCATCATTTAAAATATTCTCAACCTATATTAGTGTATAAGGGGTAAACTAGTAGGAAATGATATTCATTTTCAGCTGTGTTTTTGTGCAAAACTCAGGGGAATTGTTAAGAAGGAGTATTTGGTGATAATTATGGGATAATTTTCCCCAGTTCTCCATAAAAAACATATGTTGTGGGTACTCATTAGAAGCGCCTCGGTGAGGCGCTTCTAATGGGTACCCACAACATATGTTTTTATGGAGAAATAAGAAAAATATCCCCAAATTATCACCAAATACTCCTCCTTAATCCCTTTGAAAAATTATTTGAAGGTTTCCTTATATCATTGTCTATACGTAACAAGTCTATGTAGTGTGTGCCCCTATGTTGTCCTATAAACACATGTATAATGATACCAGGGGCATCTACAACTTTAGCGTAAGCATTATTATGCATTATTGCATAAAAAGCAGTGCCGCACGTTATTAACATCCTTGCATTAACTGGCGAAAAGCCGTGTATCAACAAGGCAATTCACGCGCTGTTAATGCACGGCTACGCAACTTTCAATATGATCGTACCGGGGCCACAGATTTGCTGCCATCAAGAGGTGTGTACTGTCCGGTCCTAGAACGAGCTTAATCCGTGGATATTGTGTTCGCGATACATAGGTGAAAAGGCGCAACAAAATAGTGCAAGAACTTGCGCGAAATGTCGCAAATGTTTTCAGTTTTTATGCAATAATAGCGATCGAACATGGTTTTTCAATGCATTAACATTCGCCAGGTCCCTTGGAAGCTATCGTGTGAATTTGGGCGGGAAAAAAGTGAAACATTCTTTTCCAGCCCGCTGAAATACTATCTGTGCCGCGTCAAGCGGAAATGTTCCTTCGAGCATACGCAAAATGCACAGATTCAGATTCATCCCACGCATGCGCAAAGTCTCATCCGGGCATTTGCCTCCCATTGATATACACTATAGTCCAATGTGTTTGTTTGCGGACAGCCAAGGCCCTATTCAGTCCGTGGTTTAGCTGTCCGCATATGCCCGAAGACACGTTTACGCATGGAGCGTCCAGAAAACCTGTTACATGTACGTGCATTCTCTAAAGAATTTATTTCAAAATCACATTCTAGTTACTCTTCCCCGCAACCCCGCCTTTCGCACTCGCGCGTGCTTGCGAATATGCAGTCTCGTGACTGTTGCATCATAATATCGAGAGTGTCCAAATTTTAGCATATTATTTCCTTACTTTTGTTATGACATACTTAATCTCCACAACATAACAACCCAGCTAGCATTCTACGTAAATCTACATCGGGCCGTCATCGGCCCGTCAGCTACCCTGACGGGCCGATGACGGCCCGATATAGATTTACGTAGAATGCTGACTGGGAATATGATACTGTATATTTTCTTTTATGACTCTTTTATGATTTGGCTGATACTTGCAATATTTTCAATGACTCCTAGCTTCCTTTTTATTTGGCGGAATCAGTGTATGTGTTATATTTACATGATATTCTCGCATGCATGTTATTCGCATGCATATTTTACGTTGATAATAATGTACAAATAAACCCTCAACGGTTCGACCTTATAAGGGACCATGAAATTTTGTTCGAAATATGGGTATTTCGAGCCACTGAGGGTTAAGCATGACACCAGGTCAGGAAGCAAATAGCGATAATTTAGGGAAAACTTTTCGATCTTCTACATAATAATGGTATGTTGAGTGTTCTCATTAGAATCGCCTCGATGAGGCGATTCTAATGAGTACACACAACATACAATTTCATGATAAAATAAGAAAATTTCCCTGAATATTTGTTTTCTTGAGCTATCAGAAGAATTTCATAGGGTCTCAAAAACGAGTTCGAAATAGCCATGGTAAACGAGCCATCGGTGTTCGAGCTATTGAGGTTCGACTGTGGTTAGGTCCGTAGTTCAGCTTCCTTAGGATGCCACTGTATCGAACACATTTGAATTCAAGATATTAACTTATTTTCAAAACAATATATATTGACCGTCTAAGCGCAATTTCAAAATTGCAACAGGCGACATTTTATTTATTTACAGTGAACCCTCGTTACAACGACAGCATTTGTTCCCAAAAACTTTGCCATTAAAATGAATACTGTTGTACAGAATATTTGATGAGCAGATTGATATGTAAGACAGATTCCGATTTTTTATTATTTCTTCAAAGAACATATTTTTTGGATATTTGTTAGACTCGCCTCAATGAGGCGATATATCCAAAATATATGTTTCGCTGAAGTATTAAATACAATATTCTTGTCTAATTTGTGACTAATTGTTACCTCTTAATCAAAGGTTTCGTGACAGTCAAATTGTCATTATAACGAATTTTGTCGTTTTATCGAGTGTCGGTATAAAGAGGGCAATCTGTATTTATTCATTTATGTTGGGAAAATAAGGCTTGGCATTTCATACAATATATATTCATCGCCTAATGTTTCACATGCAATATCAAGCCCTATTTTAGGCAGACGAAACCCCTGGCCACATTTAATACACAAATAATGCCAAGATGATAGAATGTCGTCTATTGTTGTTGTGACTAACCGTTCAACGGTTTAACAGTTGCAGATAGGGACAGCGCTAGCTGGTCGGGTCGAGAGCGATGTTCGAGGGGTATGACACATACCCTAAACAATGTGCTCCAAGTACCGATAAAGGTACCCTTTTTCACTGTGTTCTCAAAGAATACATCACGAAAACATGCCTATATACTTTTGACCCCCTTAAACCCCACTTTTATATAGTAAAACTGGGGTTTACAGGGGTATACATTTTTTTCTTATTTCTGCTCAAAAACATAGATTGTGGGTACCGTTAGAACCGCCTCGGCGGTTCTAACGAGTACCCGCAATCTACGTTTTGAGCAGAATATGAAAAATATCAGAGTTTTTCATCTGAAAATTTACAGTTTTGGAGGTGAAATTTTCTATATATTTGAATAGACGAGTTTTCGTAATGTCGGGTTCCACAGTAATCTTTAGTTTTGAATTTCAACTCAGCATAGTACCTTTCAATCAGGCTTTCAAAGCTGACCCCTTTTATGGATTAAAGATATTTGTCTTATCCTAAAGATAATTGATTGATTGTGTTGGGGTTTAACGACACGTCAACCTTTGTGGGTCATTTTGTGTCGTCTCCCAGAGAAAGGGGGAAATGAGATAGAAGAGATAGTAGAAAAGATGAAAGAGGAACAGGGAAGAAAGCGGAACAGGAATGAAAGGGAAGAAACAGAAGAAATAAAAACATTCCCCCCCTCTACCTTTACATACTACAAGGATAGCAGGCCTTGCCCAACTATAAGCCAATATTGAAAAAGAAATCCCTCTCATCAAGTGCTCTGTCCAGCCCCATTTTCGTCTGAAACAGGACGACAAACGTGTCAGTGGCGGGCGACAGGAATTTAGCATTTTCAGGTGAAATATGCCTCTTTTATTTTCTTATTACGTATACAGTAGGGCTGATGTTAATGGTAGACCAAAATAATTTTAACAAGGAAAATATTCGTTGAAAATAAATAATAAACAGATTATATATTAATGTCCTTGGTTTCTATCAAAAGATTCAGTTTGGATTTCAAAAGCACTTGGAAGGGACCATTATATGAATTCACAGGTAAATTTGTTTACCCAATACAGTTTGAGTAAATTCACGATCTGAGGGGTGCCCTATCTAGGCAATGGATTTCTCGGTGCCAAATTTCATTGACCGCAACTTCGACGAGCATGAAAATAGGAATATGACCATGCTTGAACGGTGGAATATTTTGATGTCTTTTCTTTTTTTTTTTTTTTTTTTTTTTTTTTTTTTCATACTGTTTGTAACGATCTACATTTAAGAAAATTAACTTCCTGAGTGTCAAATGTCATTGACGTAGTCATTATTGATTTGTTTGTGTTAAGGTTTTACGGCCCAGTCAACCCAATGGGGTCATGTCGAGCGCGGTCAGTTTACCTAACCACACGTTTACTGGGCAGGCTTAGTCTCTTAGCGGTTGACCAGTATTGTGCACGTTCTTTCGCCAGAAACTGACAACTGCCCTTCTTGAATCAGCGGAAGGGAGAGAATGACCGTAGAAAATATTTCATGATCAATCTCCACGAAAGAATGTTGCCGACCTCGGCGGGGTTGAACCCGCGACCTCTTGGTCTCCATTCGGACGGCGCATCCAACTGAGCCACCGAGGCCGGCTAGTCTTTATTGAGCATAAAGGAGTATAAATGAGAAAATGGCCTGAATATTCAACGGTCTAGAATATTTTGAGGATTTATCGCATATCTTGATAAGAGGACATTGAGCGATAGAGGTGGTCAGATTCTAAAGGTATTCCGATCTTTGTTTGTTTTCGCTGAGCGTAAATGCAATCATGCAGAAAATACTGTGCCCAGACTAATTTCACATATATATATATATATATAGGTGTATTAATGTAATGTATATAATACTGGTTTCTAATTCATTTCCTGATATTAATGGTATTCTTATCCATTTAAGTCGCAAAAATCATACCTTCGTAAATGTGCGCCCAGCGAGGGTTTAGATCAGACTGCGCGAACGCGCAGTCTGATCTGAACCCTCGCTGGGCGCATTTTGGATAGACATTGATGCAATGTTTCTTCATGCGGACAACGAAAACTCTGGTCAGACTGCACGGACGCGCAGGCTGACTTGAGTCTTGTTTGGTGAGCGTAGTGGAAGGTACGTTTCCTCATATTTCAACGTATTTATCTTTTATATTACATAAATAAATAGAACAAATCCAAAGATAATCATGAGATTTGGTTGCTATAGTAACCATCTCTTATCCTTTAACCTGCTGACTTAAAATAAGCAAAAGACAACATTTTTAAAATGTTTATTTTCCTAGAAAAAAATAGGTTCTTATTTACCTAGAAAACTGTGCGAGTTCTCTTCTAAAGAGGCAATGCGCATGAAGTGTCACGCCCTACTTTCTAGAAAAAAATGGTAAAAAAATAGCATCCCGTCGTCTGCTGATTTTGCCCAGGGAGTGCTAAAGGTTAATACGAAACTTAAGCCATGTAAGGTATCTTTCTTTGATAAGGTGACTGAACGGACGCTGCGGTATATTCCCAACAATATTCCCAACAATGCTTGCATGCGTTTTTTAGTTATCTTTAGCACGAAAAAGGTTGAATCATGTCATTCGTTTGTAGTCTGGAGACCCATAAAAGGGTAATTGGCAAACAGTGCAGACCCAGATCAGACGCAACAGCATGCGGCATCTGATCAGTATCTCCACTGTTTGCAAATAGTTTAGCCATCTATTTAAATCTCATAGCCAGATATATCTAAAATTAAAATGTTGGTGCGCTTTCATTGGCAGTAACTCTATCAAAATTCCGGTCAGTTTTTCTGTTAAGTAAGGATGGGGGTTTCCCCAATACTAATTGTAAAACTAATTGAAAGGCTCCATATTCCTCAAAAGTAGACTTTTTTTTATCCAAACAATATTCAATAAATTGATATATGGGATTAATACGATCATAAAATTTGGCATCTGACAGCTTGTAAAATTTTAGTAAGTCTCTCGTTCTTTTTTTTTTATTTTTATTTTATTTTTATTGTTTATTTATTTATTTATTTATTTATTTATTTATTTATTTATTTATTTATTTATTTTTGAATGGATCAAAAACGAAATGATTTTTATCGTATCATTGAATTAATGTGGCCAACATTAGTTAAGAGATACGGTAAAAATCATTTCATTTTTCATCCAGTTCAAAACGAGAGACTAACTGAAAATTTACAGGCTGTCAGGTGCCACATTTTATGATCGTATAAAAACCGTTTATCAATTTATTAAACTTTTCTTGGATAAAAAATATCTATCTTTGAGGAATATGGAGCCTTTAAGCCCCCTAGTACATTTATAGTTTTCTACTGACCCATTACGAAAACATGCCTATTCAAATATACTGAAAAATTAACCACCAAAAAAATGAAAATTTTCATATTTTTCATATTTCCGCTCCCAACATAGATTGTGGACACCCGTTAGAACCGCCTTGACAATGCGGTTCTAACGAGTACCCACAATCTATGTTTATGAGCAGAAAGGAGAAAGATAATGTGTAACCCTGTTAACTCCAGTTTTACTATATAAAGGTGGATGCGCCGTCCGAATGGAGACCAGGAGGTCGCGGGTTCAACCCCCGCCGAGGTCGGCAACATTCTTTCGTGGGGATTGATCATGAAATATTTTCTACGGTCATTCTCTCCCTTCCGCTGATTCAAGAAGGGCAGTTGTCAGTTTCTGGCGAAAGAATGTGCACAATACTGGTTAACCGCTTAGAGGACTAAGCCAGCCCAGTAAACCTGTAGTTAGGTAAACTGACCGCGCTCGACATTACCCCATTGGGTTGACTGGGCCGTAAAACCTCAACACAAACAAACATTTGTAGTTTTCCTACTGACCCATTACGAAAACATGCCTATTCAAATATACTAAAATATTTACCAACAAAAAATGAAAATTTTCAGAATAAAAAAATTGATATATTTTATATTTCTGCCAGAAACATAGATTGTGGGTACTCGTTAGAACCGCCTTGACAAGGCGGTTCTAACGAGTACCCACAATCTATGCTTTTGAGCAGAAATAAGAAAAATAATGTATATCCTTTATATCCTGTAAACTCCAGTTTTACTATATAAAAGTGGGATTTAAGGGGATCAAAATTATATGCATGTTTTCAAGGAGGTTCCTCTATTGCAGTTCTTCTTTATTAGTGCGTCTGTGATTTCATAGGTGACATAAGTGGTGTCCTTATTTGTTCCTCATCTCTCCTTCCTTTGGTGCATCGAGAAGGCTGTGTTCTTATGAATGTGACATTTCCTGTGCATCTTCACTTCTATTTTTGGACGACTTAACCCTTCTCATGCTGATTAAATTAAGATGCCACGCCCCTTCGAATTTTCGGCCAATCAGATTACTTGATCCGAGTTTTTGAATGTGGCATTTCATGGATATCTTCACTTCTATTTTTGGACGACTTAACCCTTCTCATGCTAAATAAAATAAGATGCCACGCCCATTTCCAATTCTCAGCCAATCAGATTACTTGATCCGAGTTCTTGGTAAAACTTTTCATATTTAATGACAAACAGTGCAGATTCAGATCAGTTGGCTTCTTTAAGCCAACTGATCTGGATCTACACTGTTTGCTAAGACAGCCCATGTCGTGTTTAGCAAGAGAAGGGTTAAGAAGAATTAAAAGCCATACTGTATTGTTCTGTAAACCATTTACCCAGTCAGCATTCTACGTAAATCTATATCGGGCCGTCATCGGCCCGTCAGGGTAGCTGACGGGCCGATGACGGCCCGATGTAGATTTACGTAGAATGCTAGCTGGGTAGCTTCTAGAATATCTACGTACTCAAGCATATTCAAAACCGTAGATAATGTCTTTTATTATTTACACCGCTGAAACCGTATTTGATACATGTAGTTTACTCAATAGATGCACAGCGTGAGACAAGGGTCCTTATGACATATGCGAACAGCGAAGGTTCAGACGAGCGTGCACAACCGTGCAGTCTGGTCCGGGCATTCTAGGTTCGTCGACATATACTACATAATCCATTGATTCTGTGAGCGGAGAACGTAGGCCCTGATCGGCCTGCGCGAATGCGCAGGCTGATCTGGGCCTGCGTTGTCCGCAAATTGCATATGGGACCTTTCCGTGCTTTGAGCATCTTATGCTGAAAACATTTTTTTCACAGCAGGAAGCTAGAGCTAGTTTATCCTGAAAGCTCTAAACAAAGTTTGTAGCAGGCGACATTCTATCATTATTATTAGTAGTAGTACTTGTAGTAGTAGTGGTAGTGGTAGTAGTAGTAGCATTAGTAGTAGTAGTAGTATTGAGAGAAAATAAGACTTGTCTTTTCGTGTGAAACTTCTGTCTAGCGTTTGGACAGCGCCTCATTAAAATTGATTGTTTCATGACCAGTAACAATTTTCGTTATGACATTTGTATGTAGTTCTTTTTTGACCCATCATTAGTCGAATTCTGTGCGGCAATTGGATCCAATTTAGTAATTCCAGTACTTATTGGTGAGCGTTCCGTGGGAACTTCAGATTATGTTTTTTTTATTGTTTTTTTTTTTTTTGTTTTTTTTTTTTTTTTTTTGGTTTTTTTTTGTTTTTTTTTTGTTGTTCCCTAGTTATGAAGACTTCCAATGACACAACGGAATTGTCCACTTTTACTAAGGCTGAATGCATATTCCACATCACGAAAACATGCCTATATAATTTTGACCCCCTTAAACCCCACTTTTATATAGAAAAAAACTGGGGTTTACAGGGGTATACATTATTTGTCTTATTTCTGCTAAAAACATAGATTGTGGTACTCGTTAGTACCCACAGTCTATGTTTTGAGCAGAAATATGAAATATATCAGAGTTTTTATCTGAATTTTTTCAGGTTTTTGGAGGTAAAATTTTCTATATATTTGAATAGGTGTGTTTTCGTAATGTCATTTAAAAAAATTGATTCGGTGTGCATTCAACCTAAGCAAAAGTCTCCCAACACATTTACATGCTAGCAAAACTTACACTTCGACAAGCTTAGAAGTCAGGGCCCAGTTGTTCAAAGCTAACGATGTCGTTAGTTAACGATTTGTTAAAATTTACATCGAGTGATACGCAAATATGCTGAAATTTTTTGCTGAAAAAATGTGAGTAGCTTTTGCAGTGCAAAAGCTACTCACATTTTTTCAGCAAAAAATATCAGAATATTGTGTATTGAATCCGCTAAAACAGTTAACGAAATGACCCTTAACGAGCTCGTTAAGCTAACGACGCTTTGAACAACTGGGCCCAGATTAGTTTGATTAAGAAGAGCTGGTTCATTGTAGCTCTGTACACTTAGCGATTGACTGCTAATAGTGCGGTCTGTAATTCGAATCCTTCTCTACAGAGGCTTCGCATTGTTGTCCGTATGGTGTTTGCTTGCGCAGTGCTCTGTTATATTGCAATCTTATCATTGTCCCGAAATGACTTAAATACTGATGCTGGAACGTCAATACACCAAACAATTAAACATCAAATTTATCTGATAGCCAAGCAAAGTTGTTAACTATTCAACAATAATTTTCAAAAATATTTTTTGTCTACAAAATGACAAAAAAAAAATAAATAAAAAAATAAAAATAAATAAAAATAAAATAGTAAAATAAAAAAAAATAGAATAGAAAATAAATAAATAATTTAGCAGGATTACACATTGAATGTTCGCACCTTTAGGCATGTATATCCAGATAAGGCATTTTGAACATTTAGTAATGGAATCTGAAACAGTTTAGAAATTGACATACATTTTGTCCTGTGCTCACCTATAACAAAGATGTGTTTTCCTGGAGTGTTTGTTATAAACGACCACCAACTTAGTAAATTTATCGGCTTTGTAATGGAGATTTAGAGTAGATTTTTTACAATCGAGTCTATGTTTACATACACCAAAATTTCTTTAAAGGTAGTCGTCCACGTGATAATCATTGACCAGTGAAATCAAACCTCAGGTTTGTGCCGGATATTTATAGCCGCGTTATTCATGTCGCTGTGACGTCAGAGTGTCATGTAAACGGAAAATCTGTAAAACCTGGACTTGGACATTGGCAAACAGTGCAGAACCAGATCAGACGCCGCATTCGCGGCGTCTGATCAGGTTCTGCACTTTTGCTTAAATTACAGGAAGTTATGGGCTAAACGAAACAATCTTATGTTCCCGTTCAGGGCAATTTTCACAGCCTGCACTCAGAGACAGTCGACCCATCAGTGCTGTCAGTGCTTTGATTTTATATCGTAATTACCCCAAAGTATTGGGACATATTAACTGTTTACTATACTTTGCCTGTCTGACTGCAAATGCAGGGACCGCAAGTTCGAATCCCTGTTGGGCCACATATATTTCGTGGAAATCGATCATGAAATCATTTTACCGCCATTCTCCCCTTTCTTTACACAAATTACCCTAATACATGTAGGCTGACGCGTCGTTAAACCTGAACTCATTATTTCCCCTTTCCGCTGATTCAAAAGAGGACAGTTGTCATTTACTGGTCAATATGTGCAGAGAGTACTGGTTTACCCGCTTCAAGTAGAGAAGTAATTTTGCGTATGAGAAGTGTGCCAGAGTATGTTTAATGACCGGCCCGATATGACCATAATAGAGTTGATTGTGCCAAAAAAAAGCAAAAAAAAAAAAACAAAAAAAAAAAAACGCCAAATGAAAACAAATCCTTAGATTTAAAAGGGCATTTTACAACCTGTTGATGTGCTTAAAATATTGCTGGGTGAGAGGCAACCAGCGCAGACCCTGATCAGACGCAGTGTTTGTGGCGTCTGACCTTGGTCTACCATAGTGAACAATCCTCGTAGTTACACGGATATAGCCGATTTCGACTCGGGGAAGCTCGTCGTAGACCTACCTGTAGACTTCGTGACCAGAATTGTATAGAAATTAATAGGAAAGTCGTCTTAAATTGATTAAAATACAATTTTAGAAGAATGCGGCAAAATTTATATTTGGAAAGATATTTTATTAAAAAAGAGTTTGATATAAAATTTGTAAAAATAAATTGATGACTTACTTTGAAGTGTGGTATGTCGTTTCCCTATTCACCCTATACAGTCAAACCTGTCCTAAAGGCCACCTGTATTAAGCAATCACCTGCCTTAAAAGGCCACTATTTCTGATCCCATTAAATACAAAGTAGTGGAAATTTACCTGTATAAAGCAAGAACCTGTCTTAAGCAACCAGTTTTGGCTTTCCCATAGGTGCTTGCTTAACACAGGTTTAATTGTATATAGTTTGCCAAAATGCTTCTGAATCTACATTTCAATGCTAATTAAAAAAAAATATTACTTTCCCATCGGTACTTTTATAAGTTATCACTAGAAAGCCAATTTCTCAAAGTTTGCAATGATATATACTATTCTATAATAAAGTACAAACGTAGTTCTTCCATTTTGGTTTAAAAATAAGGAAGTCAGCATTTCGGCACTCGCATATTCTCTCGTGAAAATGAGTAAGTCCACGAGCGCCCGCACGATAAGATAACGGTGGAAATTAACTTGAGCACAGTGTCAAAATGTTGAATATTAATTATTTAATCCATTGATACTTATTTATTTATTCATCTGTTTATTTATTTATCTATCTATTCATTTACTTATTTATTTAGTGGAAATAATTCAGATACTGCTTCATAAAATATGACATAACGCTGTGAAACTTATAAACAGACGAACGAACGAATGGATGGATGGATGGATTTTCTCCTCCTACAATTCTTACTAATGTATGGCATTATGACTTAATAAAATATGACTGACTGAGAGACAGTCGGACGGACGGACGCAGGGACGGAAAGAGAGAAGGAAGGAACGAAGAAATGAAAGAAAAAAATAAGTAACTTAAGAACATTGCTTTTCGATTTAACGGCATAATAGCAAATTGCTGATCACAATACATCAGAAAACTACAATTGGCTATCATGTACGATTTAAATAACGCGCATTAAAAAAAAAATGATAATTAGATTGTTGGCTGCAATCAGTGCAAATAGTTTTTATTGCAGTCAATTTTAGAACACCTTCGCTCGTTTATTGCTTTGCCCGGAGGGACTATTCACATGGAGGACATGGTTAATTGACCCGCTTATACACAGATTCTCCACTTAACAATCTGTTGACTGAAAGATGCAGACATATCTCATTCTAGAAAATCAGTCGACCTAAAAAGACTTAATGATGGTAAGGATCTATATTAATAATCATTTGAGAACAAATGATTCTTAACAAGCGATAATAGGATTAATGGGCTTTGCAATAACCTTCTTCGATACATGTCCTAAACTGACCGTCACTGAATGGCATATTACGTACTGGTAAGTGAATCCGATAAAAGTGCGAAGTGACTCTAAGGGAAATAACTTATTTTTCGCCAACGGCTTATTGTACAGGTTATTTCCCATAATTAATCTGACGAATAGTGTTCCAGTTGACTGTTTGCTTAGGCCTGTCTCAGTGCTTCAGTACTTAGGGATATTTTTGGTAACCAGCTATGGATAATGTATTTGTTAGAAGACATGCGAAAAACAAATAACAAAGGTTCAACTGTTCATCTCTTTTTTACTCTGAGCTATTCAAGTACTTACCGAATATTTTCAACAGCAACTCAAAATACAGCGTTTTCTCGTATCAAGCAGTGTAGAAGACGGTGTCTGATCTGGGTCTACACTGTTTACAAAGTACACGTTATGCCATAGTGCGCATAAATGTTAATGGGTTAAGTGGTTTCAACAAATTATACGAAAATTATTCACTAATGTTTAAACTTACTTAAGAGGGTCAAGGCTATTCTATACGTGGTTTAGTTGCAATTATTGCTAAATTAAGAGCCTGTCACAGCCGCAGCAGACGACATTTTGATTTGTTTTTGTTAGTTTTCAGACTAAATAAGACTTGACATTTCATATGAATCGTCTGCCTGATCGGCAGACGATTCACATGAAATGTCAAGTAATTTCTATGGCAAATAAAATAAAAAAATTGAAAATATCGTCTGCTGCAAATTTACTTGGTGCTTTAAGGGTTAACATTTGTGTAACCTAAAACGGTGTGCTTTTAATAATCGTCCTGGCTGTTTAACGCCAGAAATAGGACCGTATGCCATATGCCATATGCGAAAATCGGAGGCCCTGATCAGATTGCGCGATGCGCACATTGTTAGGACCTTAGATTTTCGTCGATATATTCCACAGCATACATTGATTCTGTTGGCGGGAAATAACGGTCCTAGTGATGTATTGATGTTTTACGTCCCTTTCAACTTTGTCTAAGTCATATCGAGACGATGGAATGGGCAATAAGGTAAGGCAATAAAGTGCCTTACAGTCCTGAGCTAAATTCCGCTGCAGCGGGATTTGCACCCAATTTCTCGTGATTCGAAATTCATTACGAAGACATGTCTATTCAAATATATTGAGAATTTTACCACCAAAAAATGAAAAAATTCGGATACAAAATTCTAATATTTTTCATATTTCTGCTCAAAACATAGATTGAAGGTACTCGTTAGAACCGCCTCGACAAGGCGGTTCTAACGAGTACCCACAATCTATGTTTTTGAGCAGACCTTCTTGCACTATATATTAAATTTTATGTATATTATTCACACTCTGTATGGGTAGACAGACGTAATGTCACATGCGACCACAGTGCACACTTACTGTAAAACACTTTAATTTGATGACAGCAAATTTTTACGATTTTATAAGAAGATCTTTTGACGGATTTGTATTTTGGCGGATTGACGATTTCCGGGGAAAAAAAATCATCATTTCTGACGTAGCCCTGTGTGTCTTATGTATGCAGGTTCTACACGGTGATTTACATATCATACACGACGATTCTCAACTGTTTTCCACATTGCATTATTCTTGGTGTTTGAGTGTATACAAATCAGTTCTTTTGTTATTTAATTACGTAACATATTTCAATTTATTATTAGTTGTAATTTTCTCTCTTGGTACGTCAATAAATTACCAATTATACCTGCAATTTTTGACAATTACTGTCAATGTGTATTTGCATCTATTCAACACCGCGGAGCCGGTTTATGGCTAGATCGTTATCGTTATCTGTGCTAAACAAGTAAAAAAACAAGACAAAACAAAATATTTAGAGTACCGGCACAAATTTTGTTCATGTTTACATAGAGATATGGGACAAGGGTAGACTAAAGTTGAATAAATTTTCAATGTAACAGGTAAAAAAAGAACACAATGTACAGTAAAACCTCAGTGGCTAGAACATCTTTGGAACCATTGAAATTTATTCGAGACATGGGTAGTTCGAGCCACCGAGGTTTAATCATGGCGCCAGGTCAGGAAGCGAATGCTGATAATTCAGGGAACTCTTTTTGATTTTCTATACAAAAATGTCATGTGAGTGAACTCGTTAAAATCGCATCAACGAGGCGATTCTACTGAGAACACACAACATACAATTTCATGATAAAATAAGCACATTTCCCTAAATATTTGTTTTCTTGAGCAATCGTAAGAATTTCGTAGGGACTCAAAACGAGTTGGAATCATCCAAGGTAAACGAGCCATCGGTGTTCGAGTCATCGAGGTTTCACTGTATATTCAGCGTTTGATCAGGATCTACACGTCATATAGCACAGTATATGATTTTAGTAACCAACGTAGGCGCAGATCAACCTGTGTTGATGTGCAGACTTAGTATCTGCTCTAGTAATCATTCATTTTGTCAGAGACGTTTTCTGCTTCGACGTTAAGCGCCAGATACAAAAGCAGCAGATGACATTTAAAACGTAGTTTGCATTATTTCCTAGAGATAATAAAACTTGGACATTCAATTGAGTCGTCTGCGTATGGACGATTCCGAGCTATGCAGACGATTCACATTGAATGCTTTAATTTCCCTAATACTTAAAATAAATCAAAATATCGTCTGCAAGGGTAAACTTTCCAGCAGACGACATATTCGTTTTATTTTCCCAGAATGTAGGTTTCGACATGGCATTTCATGCAAATTCTCTTCGATGGACACCATTTGCATGAAATGTCAAATCCTTTTTTTTTTTTCTTTTTTTTTTTTTTGAAAAATAAGGAAAAGTTCACAAATTTGTCGTCTGCTGAATACGCCGGTTAAGAGTTAGCTTGATCTTCATCGTCGGACATGCGCGCAGTGAGGATTCAGATCAGAATCTTCACTGCGCGCATTTTAGATTGTTAAGGAGACAAAATTATAACTTCATGCGGACAACGAAGACTCTGATCAACCTGCGCGGACGCACAGGCTGATATGAGTCATCGTTGGGCGCAGATGTCAAAAGGTATGTTTTCTAATGTTAAGGCGCAACTTATTTGCCAGGCTTATTTGGATTTGTTTATTAACAGTAACAGTGAACAGAGATGGATGCGTATTTCTTGTACGTCGCGGGCAGACTGGAAAAAATAAGGACTGGCGAAGCTAAGGGACTATTAGGGGAACTGAAGAGCTGGGAGTTATGGCGTGCAGTGTTGGCAGAAGGAGTTGCAACGATGTTGTTTGTGTTCATAGGGACGGCGTCCGCCGTGTTGCCGATGGGAGAGGCGCTTCAGGCTGCTAAAATAGTCAGGGTTTGTATCTTTAACCTTTAACCTTTTCAACTCTACGCGCTAATTCAACAGAGGACAGACTGATATTTTTCTTATTTTTGCCAGTAGGCTTTTCATGCAAAACGTCTTTTAACTCTTAAAGCTCTGAGCAAAACTGTAGCGACATTCTTTTTTTTTTTTTTTTTTTTTCTTTATTTTTTTAAGTATTATTTTTCATAGAAAATAAGACGGCATTTCACGTGCAGGCGATTCACGTGAGATACCAAGTCTAATTTTCTGGGAAAAATAAGAAAATATTTCGAAATGTCCTGCTGATTTTTTTTTTTTTTTTTTTTTTTTTTTGCACAGAGTGCAAAATGCGTTACTCTGCTGAATTTAAATAGCAACAGACCACATTTCCGTATCCCATGTTTCACAGAAAATGACCATTACGAAAACACGCCTATTCAAACATATTCAAAATTTCACCACCAAAAACTGAAAGTTTTCAGACAAAAATTCTAATATTTTTCATGTTTCTGCCCAAAACATAAATTGTGGATACTCGTTAGAACCGCCTAGGCGAAGCGATTCTAACGAGTACCCACAATCTATGTTTTTGAACAGAAATAAGAAAAATAATGTACACCCCTGTAAACCCCAGTTTTACTATATAAAATTGGGGTTTAAGGGGGTCAAAATTATATAGGCGTGTTTTCGTGATGGCTGAATATGTCAAAGTGTTTCTTACTGAGCCATTTTGAAAGAAGTTTCAGTTGTGCTTTTCCGTTTAGAATAAAATAAAATTCACTCAGTTGACCTTTAATGCCGACTTGAACCTTTTCAAACTCGACAGACCAAAACCAATATCTGTGCAAACAGCGTAGATCCAGATGAGACGGCTCGTTACGAGCCGTCTCATCAGGATCTACACTGTTTGCCATTCTGATTTTGATTTTAGACTGAAACCCCTATTTGCATCAATAAACAAGTCCAAATTCAAGAATGGAAGAGTCCACTTCAGAAACTCAGGGATGAAAGGGTTAGACATTAAACGTGAGTTCGAAATGAACGCAATATCACTGGTGTTACTCTAAACATTCGGACATTGTTACTCCTGACCAAAAATAACCTAAAATTTGAACTAGTCCATTTACTATCTGATACAAACATATATGCACGTGCATTTTCTTTCTGTTGCCAATGACAACCGATATAGATTTTATTCATTGACTTCACTGCCGGCTTAGGTGGATCAGTTGGATGCGCGTCCGACTGGTGATGAGGGGAGTGCGGGTTCAATCCCCGCCGGGTCGGCAAGATTGATCATGAAATATTTCCTACGGTCTCTCTCTCTTCCGCTGATTCAAGAAGGGCAGTTGTCAGTTTCTGGCGAAAGAATGTGCACAATACTGGTTAACCGCTTAGAGGACTACGCTTGCCCAGTAAAAGTGTGGTTAGGTAAACTGACCGCGCTCGACATGACCCCACTGGGTTGACTGGGCCGTAAATCCTCAACACAAATGTGACAATACTGCAATCGGTGTTAACTCTTTTCCTGCTGAACCCGGATATACCCTGCCTTTGCAAACAGTGTAGATCGAGATCAGTTGGCTTCTGAAGAAGCCAACTGATCTGGATCTGCACTGTTTGCCATTCAGTATTTGAATTTGTATCGCCAACCTGGATCAAGTAAATTGATTGGCTGAAAATGAGAATTGGGCGTTGCATCATAATTTATTCAGCATGACAAGGGTTAATTACCGCGGTGTCGCGGCCGTAAAACGTCTCCCAGTACTTCATCAGCAATACTTATTTTCCTTGAGATCATTGATCTCACTCTAATATGTTACAAAATCAAGTTCCGCTTAAAGACACAATTTTGTGTCTTTAAGAATTTCTGCAGCAACGTCTGGATTATCGAAAAGACTGGTATCGTCAGCAAGTAGACGAATGCTAGATCCTATTTCAGTTACTATATCATTAATGAAAATTAAGAAAAGAAGTGGTCCGAGGATTGATCCTTGAGGAACGCCTGCCTTGATATAATTCCATTGGGATTCTACTCCCTGCAAGACAACAAGTTGTTTCCTACACACTCTTTTGATGAAAACATGTACCTAACACTTTGCATGCCGGGTTAAAAGTTCAGCAGACAGCATTCTGAAATATGTTTCTTATTTTGTTTAGAAAATAGGATCTGACACTTCATGCAAATTGTCTCCTAGGAAGACAATTTGCAAAAAGTGTCAGATCATATTTGCTAGGAAAAATAAGTAAAACTGTACTTCGAGTAAATATGGTAAAGAAATACTCGCCGTATATTAAACAAAACCTGACAAAGCATTAATGCAAAAAGTCGATATATATCTCATCTGAATACTTTAATTTAACAAGCTTCATTATTTCCTTAATTTGGAAATTACGCGGAAAGATATCAATCGTGTAATGTCGCGAGAAAAAAAAACGTTCTTCGTACTTTCGGTCTAATCAGTCTTTAAGTGCATACCGCGGCACCTCAGCCAGGCCACATGTCTGCATTGTAGTTCTTTGGCTGAAATTTTCCCCTCGGCCTTTAGCTTACGTGAGCGAACAGCATAGGTTCTGGCGAGACTGCGCAGATGCGCAGGCTCGCCTGAACCTCTGCATATGCCATAATGGCTAATTTCCCCTAACGTAGCTAAATAACGTATTGACCGACTTATATAACGTATTGACCAACTTATTTTAACACAAAATAAATTATTTGACATGCACGTACATTGTGTTTTTGTGATTTGCAGTGAAAATATTAATTCGTATTATATAAATTGTCCTGTCAATTTTTTTGAGAAAGATCTCCTGTTTCCTTACTCTTTTAGCACTTCAGTAGAGCTTATCCTACAAAGAGATTGTCGGGCATCCGTACCTCCGTGCGTCCTTACGTCCGTAAACAGTTTCTCGTTATTGCATCTCCTCCGAGACAACTGGTCAGATTTTTTCGATACTTGTCTGGGATGTTCTCCTTGTGGTCTAGATATGCACCCCCACTCCAAATTCAGTTTCGATCCGTCGTTAAATATGGCCGCCGTCGTCCATTTTGGATTTTTTCCCGTTATCGCATCTTCTCCGTAACCAGTGGAGGAATTTCATCGAAGGTTTATATATGGATTCCTGTCAACCCCTAGATGTGTCTCCGCGAAAATTATTCCTGTCTGTCGGCTAATATGGCTGCCAGACGGCCATATATTTACAATCTCGACTTCCGCTTTATTTAACGCTGTTATAATCTCGTTATCGCATCTCCTCTGAGATCACTGGTCAGATTTTTTTCGAAACTTGACTGTTCACCTGATGGTCTAGTTGTGCACTTCCAACTTTGATTCCGGTCCGCCAACATATTTGGCCTCCATCGGCCATCTTGGATTTTTTCTTTATCGCATCTTCTCCGTAACCAGTGGAGGAATTTTATCAACATTTTGCATATGGATTCCTCGCAACCCTAGATATGTCCACAACAATAATACCAGTCCGTCGACTAATATGACCGCCAGACGGCCATCTTAGAAATCACAACTTCCCCTGTATTTAACACTGTTACAATCTCGTTATAGCATCTTCTCCGAGACCACTGTTCGGACTTTTCGAAACTTGTTCCCCAAATGACCTAGTTGTGCATGCTCGAATCTGGTTCCGGTCCATCGACAAATATTGCCGCCGTCGGCCATTTGGGATTTTTATTTTACCGTTATTGCATCTCCTCCGTAACCAGTGGAGATATTTTTTCGAACCTTTGCATATGGATTCGTCTTAACCCATTCATGTGTCTCCGCAAATATGGTCGCCATATATTAGAAATCGCGACATCTCATTTACTTAACACTATGAAAATCTTGTTTTCGCATTTTCTCCAAGACCACACTTCAGTTGTTTTTTTTTCGAAACTTATCCGTGATATTCTCCAAGTGATCTGGCTGTGCACGCCCGAATTTGGTCCAGGTCTTTCAACAAATATGACTGGCGTCGGCCATATTGGATTTTCCCGTTATCGCATCTCTTCCGTAACCAGTGGAAGAATTTTGTCGAAACTCATGAAAACGATTCAGTCCGTCAACTTACATGGCTGCCATCTTAAGAATCACGACTTCCCTTTTACTTAACACTGTATCAATACCCTACCCTAACCTACCAAACCCCTACCCCTTACCCCTACCATTACCTTTACCCCTACCCTGCCCTACCCTACCCTACCCTAGAAATCCCACCCCACCCCACTCCACGCCCTAACTTACCCTACCCTAACCTACCTCCTCCCCTACCCACCCCACCCCACCCCTATCCCTACTCCTATCCCTATTCTTACTCTGCCCTATATATCTCAGTAAGCATTCTTTCTAAATCTATAGCGGGCCGTTATCGGCCCGTCAGCTACCCTGACGGGCCGATAGTGGCCCGTTATATATTTATAAAGAATGCTAGCTGGGTATTTCAATGCGTCACTGTTGAAAATTGTACCCTTCGTGGTTAGCGTTAAAGTGCTAATCACAACTGCAGCAGAGAACATTTTTTGTTTTGTATTTCCAGAGAAAATACGGCTTGAATTTGCCTAGACAGTGGTAAAGATTAAGGGAATTTTGTGCAGCGCCAAGCCAGTAAGCATTCTTTATAAATCTATAGCGGGCCGTCATCGGCCCGTCAGCTACCCTGACGGGCCGATGACGGCCCGCTATAGATTTATAAAGAATGCTAGGAGGGAACATATTACTAGAAAAATAATCAAAGCACTGAGAGTGCTAATGGGGCAATTGCCAGAACTGATTGGAATTTGAAATATACAGTCCTTTTCAGGACCCGATATCCCCTTTTCGGTGGAAAAGGTCCTTTTCGGTGTTTAGAAGGCCCGCGGCTCGAGACTGACTTTTTAACCAATGCTGTAAATTGATGCATTCTACTGGAATATTAATATTCGACCGTTGATAGTTTACTCAATATAATTATAATCTTATTTCTTCTAAAGTTTAAAGTTTTCTTTGGTTTTGTTTATTTATTCGCTATTTGTAAACAACAGAGTGTATAAGGCTATATTTTTAATATAGAATTTAGCGTTATCAGCGTTAGCAGGGAACTCTTTGTTAGATAGTTTTTAGGTTGGTAGTAATGGAAAACCCGATTGTCGAAATGTGGTATGTAACTTCTGGTGGCGGCAACTGGTGACGGCAACCGCCACCAATCAACATGCATGGCAAAATCAGTTTGGAACAAAAGCAAGCTCCTCTGTGTGTGTGTGCATGCGTGCGTGCGCGTGTGTACGTGATTGTGTGTGTATGTGTTCGTGCCTGCCTGCTTGCGTGCGTGCGTTTTCCTATTAAATTTAATTTACTCTTATGTTGTTCAGATATCAAAGTTTAAAGGTATTCAGTGGCGGCTTAAGAACTTTTTCCAAACAATTTTCACGTAAGCTGCTTTCCATGTTTAATCTGGTGTAACATGAGCTTTGAAAATACAGATTGTAAAGCTTAGAGGTTACATAAACCCATCGGACTTTCTTTTATTTATTAATTACAATTCGCACCTTCTAGTAAAAGCCGCTTATGTCTTCGATGATTGTGTCATAAACAAGAAACTTTACTAACCGAATAAAGGCTCTACAACACAATGGGAACAACGATAACCGTCATCAGCACGTGCAACCCCACTCTCAGTTCTGTCCGTGTACATGTACTGTCCGTTAAGTGAAACGTGTTATATTTCAGAATGCATCAACAAAAATTTATCCAGAGTGCGATATAAGGCTTATACAGTTATCTTTTCGTGTTAATTGAGTATTTGTTATCGTCTCTCATTAATTAATAAATTAGTCGCGGCAAGCAAAATGGTAACCTATCGCATTCAGGAGGTCCGGTCAAGGACTGCAACCCTGAATTAGCTTTGCATATAATCACGAAAGCATACCTATATAATTTTGACCCCCTTAAACACCACTTTTGTATAGTAAAACTGGAGTTTACAGGGGGATACATTATTTTTCTTATTTCTGCTCAAAACCATAGATTGTGGGTACTCGTTAGAACCGCCTCGCCGAGGCGGTTCTTACGAGTACCCATAATCAATGTTTTGGGCAGAAATATGAAAAAAGTATTTTATCTAATTTTTTTCAGTTTTTGGAGGTGAAATTTTCTATATATTTGAAAAGGCGTAGTTTCATAATGTCAAGAGCATATGCGCAGTCTAGTTATTCTACTGTTATAGCACTTAAAGTGAAAACCAGCAGACGACATTGCGAATCTGTTAATTGTCATAGAGACATAAGGCTTAATATTTCATGCGAGTCGTCTGCCTAGGCAGACGATTCACGTAAACCGTTAAACCTTATTTTCTGTAAAAAAAAAAAAAAATAGAACAAAAAGAGAGTGTCGTCTGCCATAAATTTGTAAGGAACTTATCAAGGGAAAAATCTTGGAAAACTGCGCATCTCGCTCACCAGGCTATGAATGCAAATTAACCGTCTCCTTATCTGAAGAGTCCAACCGCGATGGCTCAGTCGGCAGCTCGTCCGACTGGTGATCAGATCTTGGGCTCGATCCTCACCAGGTCCGGTAATCTTTCGCGGAGATTGATCAGGAAATATTTTCTACGGTCATTCTCTCCCTTCCGCTGCTTCAAGAAGGACACTTGTAAGTTTCTTGCAAAAGATTGTGCATAAGTACATGTACTGGCTAACCCCTTAGAGGATTAAGCCTGCCCAAGAAAAATGTACTTAGGTAAACTGACCGACTCGCCATGACCTTAATAGTGTTGACTAGGTCGTTGAACTCCATCCCAATCAACTTGTCACATGTCTACTTAACGTAAATCCCACAAAAGCGGTCGTATTTTATTCAAAAATATACAGACAACCCTTTTTATACCGATACTCGGTACAAAGATAACATTCGTTATAAAGACGATTTTACTGTCACGAAACCTTCGCTTAAGAGGTAACAATTAGTCACAAATTACGAATATTGTATTTAATACTTTAAAGGAAGATGTGTTTTGGATATTTGTTAGAATCGCCTCAGAGAGGCGATTCTAACAAATATCCAAAACATATGTTATGTGGGGAAATAAGAACAAAACTAGACCTTCCTTACATATCAATCTCCTCATTAAGTATTTTGTACAACAGCAACTTCATTTAAATGGCAACGTCTTTGGGAACAAATACTGTCGTTGTAACGAGGGTTTGGAGGTGGTCGGGTGTTGCGAAGGTGTCGTGTATCTTACGTCACTGGGACATCCAACTGATATTGACTAACAGCTGGGCAAGGCCTGCTATCCTTGTAGCAGGTAATGGTAGAGGGGGAATGTTTTTATTTCTTCTGCTTCTCTACATTCATTCCTGTTCTCCTTCTTCCCTGTTCCTCCCTTTTATCTCCTCTTCTATCTCTCTTCTCCCTTTCTCTGGGACACGACACAAAATGACCCACAAGGGTTGACGTATCGTTAAACCCCAAAACAATCAATGTAACGAGGGTTCACTGTACACGAAATGCTCATGCGATAGGAGTATATGCACATGTAGAATGTGAATATGACACAATAAGAAACGGTTAAAGCCCGCGCAAAATCGTGTAAATAAACCTATGCGAAAATGTCCTCGTTTACGGTATTTTACGGACACAGTATGGGACTAGTCTGGACTTTATCCTTTGAGATGTACTATCTGTTGCTATCAAGAGCATCAATTACACAATCGCATTGTAATTTAAGCGGATTTCGAATTTCAAAAGATACAAAATTTGAGCCAGCACATAAGTAAAGGATACCCATCACTTCCCAGTCAGCATTCTACGTAAATCTATATCGGGCCGTCATCGGCCCGTCAGGGTAGCTGACGGGCCGATGACGGACCGATGTAGATTTTCGTAGAATGCTAGCTGGGTTAGACGAATAGCAGAAGCTCAGCGAGCCTGCGCATGCGCGCAGTCATGCCAGAGTCTTTGCAGTTCGCAGACATGTAGTAAAGACCTTGAGGAAGCTGCAGGCAAAAATGTATGTATATAGCTCGTATAGGGGACTGCGCATGCGCATTTGAAGAACCACAAACCGGAAATCATAATGACGTTATTATTTTCGTGTGCCGGCTGAAATATGGTTTTAGACAAGGAGCATAATTACGTTTAACGCTTAGCACTCTGGGTAAAATTTTCAGCAGACAACATTATGAAATATTTTTCTTTTTTTTCCAAGAAAACAGGAGTTGACATTTCATGCAAATTGTCTCCTAAGGAGACAATTTGCATGAAATGTCAAATCCTGTTTTCTCAGAAAAAGAAAAATATCATCAATTTGTCGTCTGCTGAAAATGCCGAGAGAGTTTACCACTTTTGGCGACATGATGAATATGTTTATCTTTTCCGCGGTAAGATAAGAACTCTTTTCCGCGGTAAGATGAGAAGTACTGAAACACAGGAAAACCTTGAAAAAGATCTGTTGTATTTGCAATAAATGGTCGTACACCTGAACTCAGGGGCGGATCCAGACTTAATTGACTCCTCCCATGAAGTAGCTAACGACCAGTGAAAGCAAAGGCACCTGTGACAATCTAAGGGTAACATTTAGACAAACATTTAGCTCTGATTTTTAGCTGTATATTTAAAAGGTAATTGGTAATATTTGTCTAAGATAAATTAACCATTATTCTTGTGGGCGTGGTTTAGTACGCTATGCGGAGGAAGAAATTAGTTAATCGGGGGTTTAGGTGGTTTCAAACCTTCTGCGGGGCTTGATTTGATTTCTTTACCCTAAGAAGTCGGATAGATAGACTGAGTAAGCAGTACAGACCCAGGTCAGACGCCACAGAACGCGCGTCTGATCAGGGTCTATACTGTTTGCCATTCATCTAGCAATTGAAGTCACGCCCAAAGGTAGTAAAATTGACTTGTTCCAATTTCAGAAGTATTTGGTTAAAAAAGTTAAGGTGAGGTGTGCGACTTAGGGAAAATACGGTATTCAAACTTTATCAGATTCATCCAAAATTTCCCATGAAAATAAAATCTCGATTCAATTGTTTTTTCGACTGAACCCTCCAAATCTCCTCTGTAGCCACCTCTGCGCCCGCTCTATAGATGTACTCAGAATTTCTTCTCATGTGAGATCTTAATATTTTTCTTTTCAGATTGCCTTCACATTTGGTCTTATGATTACAGTACTCATTCAAATGTTTGGTCACGTGTCCGGTGGTCACATGAATCCAGCAGTTTCCATAGCAATGGCTGCCGCCATGAAAATAAGCCCGATTCGGGCGGTGTTATATACAGCAGCACAATGTATAGGTGCTATGTTCGGTTCTTTATTACTTAAAGGGTAAGTCTCAAAATAAAACTTATTACTAAGTGCTTTTGCCTGGGGTCGAACCCACGTCGTGAAAGCTCTGACCAATGCGGCGACAGCGGCTAGCACTGCAGCGTCCTGCGTCAAATAGCGCTTATAAACGCACCTAACGCTGCGGTACCTTTGATAGTTAGGAACTCAGTATTTTTTTTTATTTATTTGCGTTATAATCCATGTAACGCAAATAAATAAAACTTGTTACTTTATTGTTATTTTTATGTCCCATCACGCAAACATACCTATATAATTTTGACCCCCTTAAACCCCACTTTTATATAGTAAAACTGAGGTTTATAAGGGTATACATTATTTTTCTTATTTATGCTCAAAAACATAGATTGTGGGTATTCGTTAGAACCGCCTCAGCGAGGCGGTTCTAACGATTACCCACAATCTATGCTTTAAGCAGAAATATGAAAATTAGCAGAATTTTTATCTGAAAACTTTCAGTTTTTGGTGGTGAAATTTTCAGTATATAGGCGAATAGGCGTGTTTTCGTAATGCCATGAACGTTTTGTTCGGAACGTTAAGATATCTTGTACCGTATTTACCCTAGTCACAGAAAGCTTATACGTGTGATATTTATAAGTATACGTTTACTGCACCAACAGGCAATACCTGTACAGATGAGAGACGTGCTCTTTCACATGGAATACAAGGTATACCCGCTAATTTGCCTAAAGTGTACAGTGGACGAACGCTAATGAAAACTGGTTTTAAAATCAAATCGACAAGTCAGTTTTGTCGATTTAAATCTAAATTACATTTATAACCAAGGTAATTTTCTCGTGTTAATTGGTATGAGGGATTTAATTCAGAGCACTAGAAAGGAGGGATATTCAGATAACTGTTACCTTATTTCTACACCAAAATATATGTGGCGGGTATTCATTAGAAGCGCCCCATTAATTCTATGAGTACCCAGAGCATACGTTTTCGCACTGAGGCACTTTTACTGAGTATCGACAACATACGTTTTCGCACTGAGGCACTTTTGCTGAGTATCGACAACATACGTTTTCGCACTGAGGCACTTTTGCTGAGTATCGACAACATACGTTTTCGCGGAGAACTAAGAAAAACATCATTTTTGTGAAAAAAGAGCATTTTATCTAGAGCTTAAAATGGTATTTGTCCACAAATGGACTTGATAGTGTAGATCAAATCATACACGGCAGATCAAGCGGTACGCATACCCCACTCTGGCAGATTTTGTCGGTCCATAATATGATCAGATCAGACACAACAGATCAAGTGGTAAGCATACTTCGCTCTGAAAGACTTAGTCAGTCCATAGTGTGATCAGATCAGACACAAGAGATCAAGTGGTAAGCATACTTCACTCTGAAAGACTTAGTCAGTCCATAATATGATCAGATCAGACACCAAAGATCAAGCAGTAAGCACACTTCACTCTGACAAACTTTGTCAGTCAAAGCTGTGATCAGATCAAAACCACAGATCAAGCACTTTTTCAGTCAAAGATGTGATTAAATCAGTCACCATAGATGAAGCAATATGCACACGCCACTCCGATAGACTTTGGCAGTCAAGATATGATCAAAGCAGTCATTAAAGATCACGCAATATGCACACTCTACTCGGACAGACTTTGGCAGTCAAGACATGATCAAAATGTACACCGCAGATCAAGAGGTAAGCATACTCTATTCTCTTAAAGTTTGGCAGCCGTTAGTGTGATCAAAACAGACACCCAGAATGGGTCGCACATTCTACTCTGTGTTTCATTTTATTGCCTTTTTTTGTCGTGGTCAATAAAACGTCTGCTTGAGTCATTTGATATTGGAGAGTTATTCGACGAACAGAGAAGGCCCTGACCAGACTGCGCGTCCGCGCAGTCTGATCAGGGCCTTCTCTGTTCGCCTACATAATCAGCATCCTTCTCTCAAGTAATGCATAATTTGTATTGTATTACAGCGTAACACCTAGTGCTGTCCACGAAAATTTAGGCCTTACTACAGTTGGTGCAGAGCTCGATCCTGGACAAGCCTTCGGATGCGAGACCATTTTTACATTTATACTCGTATTTTCCATATTTGGTTGTACAGACGGAAATAGGCCCTTCTTTGGGAGCCCGGCCCTCGGAATAGGACTGACTGTTGGCACGATGCATCTTGCAGGGGTATGTTGTTTCTGTTTCCCGTATACATCGTGTCTTCGAGCAGAATATATAGAGGATATTTACTCTTTTGCTGTATTTGCATTGAGTGTAATGAAAAAAATCAGTATTTTCACGAGTGCGAAGCACGAGTGAAAATTTGAATGTTTTCATTACACGAGATGAAAATTTTTATGGTTTTCACTGAAATAGAGTAAATTTTCTTTTTATTGTATTGTTAACACGCCAATGCGCGCTTCTGACGTCATAACTACATTACTAAACAGAACATGAACGTCATGGCGTCGATGATCAAAGCGCTGGAGAGACAAAAAAAAAAAAAAAAAATAAATAAGATAAATAAAAATAAAAAAAATAGGCAAATTAAAATAACATTGTTACCAAAATATTCCTTACATTCTAACTAAGAAATTGCATACCAACACTTTACAGTTTTGTTCAGAAACAGAGAAGTTAGAGGAGTTCAAATAACCGAAGCGGGATCGGCATCTGTAAGTGAAACAATGAAGACAACCGAAGTAATACAAAACGAGGAGTGAAAATAACATCGACTTGATATTTTTCACTAGCTAAAATATCATATTCTTTCACATGTGAAAATATTATTTTTATTCATTTCGAATATACATTGATCTCACCACTTGCAATAAAAGAAAACTCCTCACTATACTCGTCCTAAGATCTGAACACATCCATTTGGGTGATACGTCAGGGCGGCCAAGTTGTACGGTCTTTCATTATACAGAGCCTTCCTTTATCACCCTTCCGTCATCTCCATTACGAAAACACGCCTATTGAAATATATAGAAAATTTCACCTCCAAAAACTGAAAATTTTCAGATAATAAAACTGATATTTTTTCATATTTCTGCTCAAAACATAGACTGTGGGTACTCGTTAGAACCGCCTCGGCTCTAGACATTATGAAACTACGCCTTTTCAAATATATAGAAAATTTCACCTCCAAAAACTGAAAAAATTTAGATAAAATACTTTTTTTATATTTCTGCCCAAAACATTGATTATGGGTACTCGTCAGAACCGCCTCGGCGAGGCGGTTCTAACGAGTACCCACAATCTATGTTTTTGAGCAGAAATATGACAATAATGTATACCCCTGTAAACTCCAGCTTTACTATATAAAAGTGGGGTTTAAGGGGGTCAAAATTAAATAGGTATGTTTTCGTGATGGATATGACATAGAAAGGGACGTAAAACACCAAATCATCATCCATTTGAGTACCTGATGTTATCTCCATATAAAATATATGTTTAATTCGTAATTCCATGAAAGATACACACTTCTTCCTAGAGTAATGAAATATTTCTTCGAGAATGCTATCAAACAATGAGACGGGTGTTGACGTAATACCGCAAAACATATTGTCGTCATTTGTAACTGTCGAAAGAATATGAAATAGAATCTGCAGGGGAAAACATTTTATTTTATTTACAACTGTTATACATAATACACATTGAGTTTAAACTGTAGTAAAAAAGTTTCCTCGTGTCTTGCAATTCTTAAGAGCAAACTCGTGTTGTCCCACTCGTTTTATATTAGATTTGCAACACTCTCGGGAAATATGTCCTATATTTTAAATGCAAGGTGCATAAAGCTCTTTATACCTCACCCCACCTCCCCCCCACCCCACCCCCAACCCCGCAAAAAAACCCAAAACTAAACCAAAAAAAAACAAACAAACATAACTTAAAAATGAGAAAAAAATGCCTGCATCGTGTGTGCGAACGACCGAAATAATTCTAGGGAAAACTATTTTGTCACATACAAATGAAGTGACACGTTAAGCATTGTTGTGTCGCGTCTAGCAGGAGTTTGTCATTGTTACATGGCATAAAAGTCAAGTATAGGTTGTTGATTAGTTTTAAATTTCGAGCATGATTGCTCGAAATTTCAAACTAATGAACAATATATATATATATATATATATATATATATATATATATATATATATATATATATATATATATATATATATATATATATATATATATATATATATATATATGTATATATATATATATGCGAAATGTCGAATTGTCGGGGAAAGTGTTTTATAACACTTTTCCCGACAGTTCGGCATTTCGCTTGAAACGAATCCATCATTAAAATGCTGCCCACTGTACATGCACTTCACCATGTTTCAGATACCATACACGGGAGCAAGTATGAATCCCGCGAGATCTCTGGGTTCAGCTGTCGTTTCAAATTATTTCGTTGACCATTGGGTAAGTACCAACAATCAGTCTGAACCTGCTCATTGTGTGCATAAGCAGTGTTAGAGCAGACAACACTACGTTCACAAACCTGTATGGGGCCCCCGTAGCCTAGTGGATAAGAGAGCTGACTTAATCCATTAGGTTTCTCACCGCTGTGATTCAAGCCTTGCTCGGGTCACATGTGGGAAAGCCAAGTTCTGCTTACGGACGGTCAGGTGGTTTTTCCCTTTTCGTCCACCTTTGATGAACGATCGGCTCGATATAAGTGAAATATTCTTGAAAGGGCCGTAAAACCAAAAATAAAAAAAAAAATAAAAAAAAACCTGTATGAAATATATACAGCTACTCTCATTATCTCAAATGCTGATAACTCCGATTACTGCTTAAGTCAAATTAAGTAAATGATAATATTGGTTTAGTTTTCTATTTGTTCTTTACATTTCAACTGTCTCTCTCTCTCTCTCTCTCTCTCTCAGACGACATAAAATGGCCCACAAGAGTTGTTGCGTCGTTAAACCAAAACACGACAGCTTCAAGGGACATAACTCTGGCATGAAAATATGTTTGACTTTCTTCATACTGTCAAATATATGTACACAGAGGACTAGGCAATTTCTTTTCCTTTGAGAATACGACTTGCAGCTTCAATTTAGTCCGCGTAAAGCGGTAAAATGCCTAAGAACATGCGCAAAATACAGTCGACTCTCGCTATCTCGAATTCCAAGGGACTCTCTGAAACACTTCGAGATATCCGTACCTCGACATATCAGATTTTCAGACTTTAAGAAAAAATAATTCGAACAACCATATTTAACAAATTTATATGTAATTGGACTCATGACGTTTGAGATATATCGAAAATATTGTGGAAAAGAGGAGAAATTGCTCCTTGTTAGATTTTCATGTTTAGGCAGGGACAATATTTTCACTTCGAGATAAGCGGTTATTCGAGATAAGCGAGTTCGAGATAATGAGAGTCAACTGTATTCAGCTCATGTGCAGTCTCATTCGGGCCTTTGCTCTCCATTCATCCATTCCGGTCTATTCAATGATTCTATGAGCGGACAGTGAAGGCCCTGATCAGACTGCGCGGATGCAAGGTTCATATGAGACTTTCTTGGAAGGTACGTTTTCTCACATTGTGGCTCATTTCTAGGCATCAGAAAAAACTACGGTCCCGTAATACATACATGCCATAAGCTGTGGACCGAAATCTGTGAGATAATGCAAAATTTTAAGGGAGATTTGACAAAAGTGGCTTTCTTAAACATCACTTTGGAGCTCCCCAAATTTAGCCTGAAGTCTTTTTGTTTCATGTACGAAGGTTGTTAAAGCCACAATAGTGTTATTCATGTTTATTTCTTCATAAAATCTGTTGTAAAATGGTCTGAAAATTCTGTGAGATTTAAATCTTTATGGGAATTGCCTTCCAGATAGGCAAAATGCTGTGAGATTTTATCTCACAGTGTGAGATATGGCATGTATGGTAATGATTTAACAGAACACAAATTTGGAAGAACTGTATTTCAACACGATCCAACCCAATAGGCTTACGATTACTTTGCGCAATTTGACTGGTCGAGAGCAATTTGAAAACGGGGATTTATTTCTCAATAAATTCAATGAGCAGGAATCCCAGAACTATTTTCTTCGGTCAAAGTTCTAAATTGAGCAAGTAATACCAATATTTTCGACGTACAAATGACATAGTTGGATTTATAAAGAAAAGGGTTTCATTTTGGAAGCTTATATTGATGTGCAAATGCTGCCGAATGACTCACAGACTTAGCATAAAGCCACTCGGGCTTTATACAGTTTGGAAGTAACTTGCCAGTGTTTACACATCGATAAATTCCACAAAAATGCAATTTATTCGTATATTACCGATCTCTTAAAATTCAAAGACGGAATTGTGAAAGCCCGTATATTGATATATGGTGCAGACTGTTCCTAAAGATGCTCTGATACTGTTTCCTCTTACAGGTGTACTGGGTTGGTCCATTACTCGGCAGTTGCATAGCCGCACTGGCGTATAAGTATGTGTTCGATCCTTACAGAGGTGCAATGTCCATAGAAGATGCCATAAATAAATTGAGTGAGTATATTTCTGCCATACCTAGCAAAGTGAATAACTGTCTTCGGGCACATGCGGGCAGCGAACACCCACCCGCACATTCTGATCAGGGCATTGACACAAAACATTTTCATGCGAAGTCAATCGCACATTTTCTCGTCTGATAAGTTGTTTCTTTGCTCAGGCGCATTCTGATCAGGACCTTGATACAAAAGCCGGCCTCGGTGGCTCAGTTGGATGCGTCGTCCGACTGGAGACCAGGAGGTCGCGGGTTCAACCCCCGCCGAGGTCGGCAACATTCTTTCGTGGAGATTGATCATGAAATATTTTCTACGGTCATTCTCTCCCTTCCGCTGATTCAAGAAGGGCAGTTGTCAGTTTCTGGCGAAAGAATGTGCACAATACTGGTTAACCGCTTAGAGGACTTAGCCTGCCCAGTAAACGTGTGGTTAGGTAAACTGACCGCGCTCGACATGACCCCATTGGGTTGCCTGGGCCGTAAAACCTCAACACAAACAAACAAAACCTTGATACAAAACGTTTTCATGACAAATTCTGACATTTTCTCGTTTGATGATTTGTTTCATTCGGTAGGTGTACGAGAGAAACAGGTCACCCTGCAGGGCTTAATAAGAAATCTTACCTAGTCATGCTATCAAATGGAGTATACCTAATTGGCCCAAATAACAGGACAGACAGACGGGCCTGAGCTACCGGTGAAGGCCCAAATCAGATGCCGCATAACGCGGCGTCTGATCAGGGTCTATACTGTTTGCCATTCTACCGTCACTTTTTGTAGATACATCACGAGGTAGACAAATGGACTTGTTCAAATTTTAGGATACACTTAGGTATGAACGCAGCTAAATATTTCGGGCAAAAACAGTAACTGAAACGTCTTCAAGAAATATATGATTCGCATCAAGATGTATGCTATGTTCTTTTTGGGTCGATTGTTTATAATCCAGCTTTAGTCTACTGACACCAAAATTTCCTAAAGGCAGATTTCCACGTGATTATCATTGGCGAACGAATTCAAAATAGCGCGTTTGTACAAATCCAGGTAACGGTTATTTATAACCGCGCTATTCTTGTCGCTGTGACGTCAGAGTGCCTTGTAAAGGGAGTAATCTGTAAAACCTGGACTGGAACATTGGCAAACAGTACAGACCCAGATCAGACGCCGCAGAACGCGTCTGCGGCGTCTGATTAGGGTCTGACTGTTTGCTTAAATTACATGAAGGGTTAAATGAAATTGTCCTAAGTCCCCGACCAGGACTATTTTCCTAACCTACACTCAGAGTCAGTCGACCCACCAGTGCTGTCAGTACTTTGATTTTACGTTTACGAGTATGCTAACGGCTTTGTTCTTTACTGGCTGTCCATGTTCACAGATTCCATTATCTTGGACAAATAACACGATTACTTAAATTTAATTAAAGCTGAAATATAAATGTACATATAAATGCGTCAGGGCAACGCTCCAATATACAAAATATAATTTCTCACAAAGAATGAGTCAGTGTTCAAGAGCCGGCCTCGGTGGCTCAGTCGGATCTGCGTTCGACTGTTGATCAGGAGGTTGCGAGTTCGATCCCCGCCGGGCCCGGCAATATTTGTTCGTGGAAGTTGCTCATGGAATAATTTTTACGGTCATTCTTTCCCTTCCGCTGACTCCAGAAGGGCAGTTGTCAGTTTCTGGCGAAAGAATGCGCAAAAATACTAGTCAACCGCTTTGAGGACCGGCCTGCCCAGGAAAAGTGTGTTTTCATAAATTGACCACGCCCGACATGACCCTGGTGGGTCGACTGGGCCGTAAAACCACAACACAAACAAATAATGTTCCAAATGATTTTCTCATTATATCTCTGTCGATGAAATGGTAACTTTATACGAAACGTCCGGCAAGCCGATTGATTAGCGCTTCCGACTTCGGATCTTGCAGTCCCGGGTTCGAATCTCACTGGAGATGGAATTTAGCTCATGACTTTACGGCGCTTTATTGCACAGAGCCTTATATTATCACCATTTCATCGTCTCGATATGGCTTCAGTAATGTTGAAATCATTATCATAACTTTATACACACCGATAACAAAACTAACACGTGATACAACGTTTCTACTTTTAAGGGGAAAAGATACATTTTCAAGGGTGGCAATTCTGTCAAAATTATTTTGTCTCCCTTCTGAAAAGGGGTCTACTCTAAAAGGAAAGAATTTGCTAAATTCTTTCCGTTCAGATTAGAAACTTTTCGGAAGGGGCTTCTTGTGCAGGTAGCATACAGGAAGTCGTTTAAGTTATCTCCCTTGAACAAAATGGCGGATTATCTATAAGTATAAGCGTCCCCTTACTCAAGTTGAGTTATTTTTTATTTAATTTTGTTTTGAGTTGGAGTTTTACGGCCCAGTCAACACTATTAACGCCATGTCGAGCCGGTCTGTTTACCTAACCACACTGGACAGGCTTTGTCTAAGCGGTTAACAAATACTTTTGCACATTATTTTACCAGAATCTGACAACTGCCCATTTTGAATCACTAAAACAAGTTATAATTTTATTTTCAGTGGGAGACAACGACGTGGTGGTGATTCCAAAATCATACTTCAAAGAATCTCAGTCGAAGCAGAAGACGAACACTTCACACATATAAAACATACATAGAACATATAAAAAACAAACATATAAACTGTTGCTTCCATGCATGCCTTTGTATAATAATGTACATTGTATAATAGTGGCTTTCATGCGTACATGTATATATCTATGTTCGGTGAACAGTCAAGTTCTCACATTAAAGGGCCACAGCGTCAGAAACCGTACCTTTGGACATGCGCGCCCAGCGAAGATTCTGATCAGCCTGCGCATTCGCGCAGTCTCATCAGAACCTTCACTGGGCACACTTTGGCTAGCCAAGTGGGCGAAGTTTCTTCGTGCGGACAATGAAGACTCTGATCAGACTGCGCGCATGCGCAGGCTGATCGGAGTCTTCATTGGGCGCAGATGTCAGAGGGTACACTTTCTCACTTTGTTGGTCAGATATAGATCATCCTACGTATCCGCTTTGTCTTATCAGGGCCTTTGCTGTACGCTGATACTTCCTACAATATGCCATGACTTTATTTTAAAGGGAAAGTAAAGGCCGTGACCAGAATGCGGGGATGAAGCGTTTAATGTGGGCCTTCGCCAACGCACAAAAGACGTTTTTTTCCTGCCATATCTCAATGTAAATAAAGCCAAAACAAGTTTTGAAATGAACTTACATTGAACCGTGCTGTGGGTGAACTCCACAGTTTTGACTTGCATTTCTATCTGTTCACAGCCCTCACTTAAATAAAATGCAATCACAGCAAATATAACAGTACCTGTCCATTAGGTACTGTATCAATAAATTGCAAACATACCAAATAATAATTTAAGCATCATAAAAATAACTGCAATGTACCAAAACCTGCTGTTGCACTAATGTAAACAATACCCCACCCCCCTCCGACTGCGGCCAAATTTATGCAAAAAGTGCAGTTTTCGAATGATTATCATCAACTCCAGGACAATGCACTGGTCTGAAACAGTTGGAAATTTGACAGAGCGCCTACAGAATATTACTTTTATCCAGAAATCAATACCTACCTGTAAGCCATCTCGTTTTCAAGATAAAATCCACAGAAAAGCATGCTACAAAACCGGGTACCAGACAGGGTTCAACAGTTTCGTATTTTACCTACACTGTTTTATAAAAAGGTCATGCGACCTCAAGAAAAGTCTTTTTTATCAGTGTTAACAATTAAGTCTTTTTTATCAGTGTTAACAATAACTGACAAGCATAAAACTTCAGTTTTGGTCAGAATGTGCAGCAAAAAGTATTTTCAGACTGGTTTCTAGCCCTACCCCTAGTTATTGACATTTTTGCACAAGTGCGAAACTGTGGAATGCATCCTGTAAGAAAAACAAGCAGTGACTCAACCATAATATAGGTTGACAAGTATAAGCTTTCTCAAAAAGCTTGGTCTACGCTTAAATAAATACAATAAATGTTAAAGCTGATTGACAGCAAAATGATGTCAAGTTTCATGTTAATCCATCCGTCAGTCTCCAAAGATATAGCGACCAGTGACTGGACCATGACATAAGGGTCACATTGACCTCCATTTTAGCCCTGATCCTGCGGGTCCCGGATACACCCTGCCTTTGCAAATAGTGTAGCTTCATATCAGTTTGTTTCTTCAGAAGCCAACTGATCTGGATCTACTGTTTGTCATTCGATATGTAAATTAATATCAACAACCTGGATCAAAAAATCTGACTGGCTGACAACTACAAGGGGCGTGGCATCTTAATTTATACAGCATGTCAATGTTTAAGACTACTTGAGAAATTAACATGAAACATGATTCGATGAACGCTTACATATGAGCCAGCGCACGACAAAACCTACAATAAGACATGTGCCATCAACGAAGACTCAGATCAGCCTGCGCATCCGCGCAGTCTGATCAGAGTCTTCGATGATCGCACGTGCCTCCTACAGCCTCCAGGCTACCCAAAGAGGGATAAACGAGAATCTTTTCTATACATGGTGGATGTACACGCTGATCTGTCTTTGCAGGTCACACACATTCAGGAAATAAAAGAAGCATGTCTCAGAAATGCCACTTAATGGACAGTCTTTACAAAAGACATGCAACTGGAGTTTTCTATGCCAATCCAACTGTATTGCTGTAGCACAACCTAAATCACCTAAACATCTGTCATCCGCGAAATTAGCCGGCCTCGGTGGCTCAGTTGGATGCGCCGTCCGACTGGAGACCAGGAGGTCGCGGGTTCAACCCCCGCCGAGGTCGGCAACATTCTTTCGTGGAGATTGATCATGAAATATTTTCTACGGTCATTCTCTCCCTTCCGCTGATTGAAGAAGGGCAGTTGTCAGTTTCTGGCGAAAGAATGTGCACAATACTGGTGAACCGCTTAGAGGACTAAGTCTGCCCAGTTAACGTGTGGTTAGGTAAACTGACCGCGCTCGACATGACCCCATTGGGTTGACTGGGCCGTAAAACCTCAACACAAACAAACAAACACACGGGTCTTATTGCAGGTTGTGTAATGCGCTGCCTTATATGGTAAATTCTACACCTATTTTGGCTTTCTGTTTGTTTTCTAGCACGTCAGCCCCGTCTGAAATGTGGTCTAATCTAAAAGGAGAGCAAACACAGTCAAACCTTAGTGGCTGGAACATCTTTGGGAGCATCATTACGAAAACATACCTATATAATTTTGACCCCAATTAAACCTCACTTTGATATAGTAAAACGGGGGTTTACAGGGGTATACATTATTTTTCTTATTTCTGCTGGAAACATAGATTATTGGTACTCGTTAGAACCGCCTTGGCGAGGCGGTTCTAACGAGTACTCACAGTCTAGGTTTTGAGCAGAAATATGAAAAATATCAGAATTTTTACCTGAAAACTTTAAGTTTTTGGTGGTGAAAGTTTCAATATATTTGAATAGGCGTGTTTTCGTATTGTGAAAATTTGATCTAGCTATGGGTAGCTCGAGCAACTGAGGGTTAATAACAGCGCCAGGTCAGGAGATAAATGAGGATAATTTAGGAAGTTTTTTCGATTTTAGATGAAATAGTGGTATGTTGAGATTAGAATCGCCTCAAGGCGATTTTAATGAGTACACACTACATTTTCATAATTAAAAAGAAAATATCCGTAGAATATCCCTAAATACTTGTTTCTTGAGCTATTGGAAGAATTGTCGAACCTCGTTATCTCGAACTGGCTTTTTTCGAATTACCACTTATCTCGAAGTGAAAATCTGGTCCCTGTTTTAATATGAAACTAAATCTGGTCCCTATTTTAACATGAAACTATTACAACAGGTAACAAAATAATGTGGAAAAGAGGAGAAATTGCTCCTAAGGAGCAATTTCTCCTCTTTTCCACATTATTTTATATATATATTTCTAACTTCAGGAGTCAAATCACATATTCATTTGTTAAATGGGGTTGTTCAATTTATTGTTTTTCTCACTCTCTCAACTCTGATATGTCGAGGTACGGATATCTCGAAGTGTTCCAGTGAGTTCCGTGGAATTCGAGATAATGAGAGTCGACTGTATTTCCTAAGGACGCAAAACAAGTTCGAATCAGCCACGGTAAACGAGTCATTAGTGTTCGAGTCATTAAAAGTTTACAGTACTGTCCTTTAAGAGTAGATTCCTTTTCAGAAGGGACGCAAAACAATTTTGACGGAGTTATCCGAATAATTTTGACGGAGTTGTCCAATGATTTAAGTTACATAGTACTAAAACCTTAAAGCATGTGAGATGGAGCATGTAAAGTTAAAGGAGTCTAGATTAAAAAGGGCCTTTAGGAGACAGTTATCCCTTTTACCCTAAACATTCGGGCAACATATTTCATAGAAAAGCTGGCTAGTCAGAGCTGAAAAGACAATCGATTATCAGTCCAGCCATTGTGATTGATAATCGATCAGTAGTCGCTGCAACTTTGGTCATAATTTTACCCGTCTGTCTGAGCATAACTCTTACCACAAGTTATACTTTACTGTATACATTTGATCTGACAGGCCTGAGCAAACAGTGTAGACCTAGACGAGACGCCGCAAATCGCGGCATCTCCTCAGGGTCTACACTGTTAACCACTCATTCAGTTATGTTTAGACACAACATTGGTTAGTAAATTATACTTGTTCAAATTTTAGATAAGGAGTTGAGGCGTACGAATACTAAGGGTGAAGATGGTAAAGTAACAGATGCAAACATCAAATGAGCGATTAATAGCAAATCTGTAACGATAATCATTTTTGTGAAATTTATCGATCGATTAATCGATTATCCGATTAATTGTGCCAGCCTTATTTCAAAGGGTTTGTTAAAGTCTCCATATTCCTCAAAATAGACATTTTTTATCCAAGAAAGGTTTAATAAATTGCTATGTAGTATTAATTCGATCATAAAATGTGGCTTCTGACAGCCTGTAAAATTTTAAGTTAGTCTCTCGATTTTGAGCTGGATCAAAATGAAATGATTTTTATTGTATCTCTGAATTAATGTTGGCAACATTAATGCAGAGATACGATAAAAAATGCTTTCATTTAAAGAACCAGCGACTTACTGAAATTTTACAGGCTGTCAGGTGCCACATTTTATGATTGTATTAATACCATGTTTGTTTGTGGTAAGGTTTTACGGCCAAGTAAACCCAATAGAGTCATGTCGTGTGCGGACAGCTTACCTTCTTGAATCAGCGGAAGGGAGAGAATGACCGTAGAAAACATTTCATGATCAATCTCCACGAAAGAATATTGCCGACCTCGGCGGGGGTTGAACCCGCGACCTCCTGGTCTCCAGTCGGACGGCGCATCCAACTGAGCCACCGAGGCCGGCTGACGAAAGAATGTTACCGGCCCCGGTGGGGATTTGAACACGCAACCTTCTGATCTACATTCGGACGCGTTTCCGACTGAGGCACCGAGTACAATTGATAAACAAGTTCATCAGCCTTCCCCATTACGAAAACACGCTTATTCAAATATATAGCAAAGTTCACCTCCAAAAACTAAAACTTTTCAGATACAAAAACTCTGACAGTTTTCTTATTTCTGCTCACACCATAGATTGTGGTTACTCGTTAGAACCGCCTCGGCGAGGCGGTTCTAACGAGTACCAACAATCTATGTTTTTGAGCAGAAATAAGAAAAATAATATATACCCCTGTAAACCCTAGTTTTACTTTATAAAAGTGGGGTTTAATAGGGCTCAAAATCATATAGGCATGTTTTCGTGATGCGGTAATCTGTTAAAAGTGCTAACTGAAAGAAAACAGTGTAAACCCTAATCAAATGACACGCTTGTGTACAGTTTGATCGCTGTTATATAGTTTGCTCAGGCACTGTGTCCGAATATTAAGGGTAAATATGGTATTGTTAGTTTTCTGCACAGACAGAATTGCGAATATCGCAGATACCCCTATATTAGTAAATGTCATGAGATTAAATTACTCAAAAGATAGAAAAGAGTGAATCTTTCAAAATTTATACTACAAATACAATTGACTCTCGTTATCTCGACGACTAACTCGAACTCCTGCTTAAGTCAAACTAAATAAAGTGCAATAATGGTTTAGTTTTCAATATGTTGCTTACATTTCAACTCCTTATACTTCAACTACTGCTCTCTCAAACCAAATATTCTGGGCCCTAGGAGTTGGAGATAATTAGAGTCGACTGTTGACTGCTGATTGGTGAGGAGGCATGGATGGGGATGATTTGAGGTTTACATCCCTTTCAACACAATTCAATCCATTTAAGCCGAGTGGACGCTTCTACCGTAACTCTTTGGACAGGCCCATTCCCTGTTTAAGGGGTGTCTGGTTAGTTATTATGTTTTGTAGAATGATGATGATGAGTTCAGGTTTAACGACGCATCAACCCATTAGGGTCATTTGCGTCAAAATGGTGAACTAACATGGTTCTGTAGTGAAACGATTATAATGGTAAGTCATAAATGCATAAAATGTAAAACTAGAACGAATTTAAAAATTAAAGCAGTTATACTTTGTTAAAAAGATTGATGTGTTTTAAAAACATAAGTATGCTATCATTTGGTACGAATTTGTTCTCTAAAGAGTTATTCATAACGTAATCCAAAGCCATATCAATAGCCTTGGATTCAGCAGTGAAAATAGATGAGCCATCAGGAAGACGGATCTTTTCATGGTGGCTGCCCGATATATACGCACAGCCAACCTTCTCTTCAACTTTTGAGCCATCAGTGTAGATGTGTTGATAATCTGAAAGTCGCGACTGTAATTCTTGGAAGTTTTGTTTCATGAGATGTGAATCAGAAAGTGACTTTTTGCTGTTGTGTAAATCGAAAAGAACATTTGGTTTAGTAATGCACCAGGATGGAATATCAGAAAACGAGTGTTTTTGAATCTTTTTAATGTTAATATTAGTAGATTCTAAAAGTGGTGCTATACGAAGGCCGAAGGATTTAATAGCGTTAGGTTTTCTTTCATAATATTCCTGAAATTGTGGTTAGAAGGGTTAGCAGCAAGTCTGATGGCATACTGAAGGGACAATTTTTCTCTGCGTAGCCATAACGATGGCTCATCTGCTTCCACGTTAAGACTCGATACTGGAGATGTACGAAAAGCTCCCAATGCTAAACGAAGTCCTTGATTATGTACAGTGTCTAACATCTGTAGATAAGATTTTCTAGCAGATCCATATACGATGGACCCATAATCAAGTTTTGATCGAATTAAAGAACGATACAGGTGAAGAAGAGTTGTTCTGTCCGCTCCCCAACTTGTGTGAGATAAAACTTTTAAAAGGTTTAATGCTTTTAAACATTTCGCTTTCAAGTATTTTATATGGGGTATGAAGGAGAGTTTTTTTATCAAATATAACCCCAAGAAATTTAGATTCAGCAACAACTGGTATTTGAGATCCATATATGTAGAGCGCTGGATCGTTGTGTATTTTCCGTTGTTGACAGAAATGAACGCACTGAGTTTTCGATTTGGAAAATTTAAAGCCATTTCTAGTTGCCCAGTCTTCAATTCTATTTAGACATTGCTGTAGATGTCTTTCTATTGTGCGCATATTTTTCGAGCGAAAACAAATACAGAAATCATCAACGTACAAAGAACCATCTGTTTTGTAATCCAGACAGTTTATAATATCGTTTAATTTCACGTTGAATAACGTGGTTGAAAGTATGGCTCTTTGAGGAACGCCCTGTTCTTGATCATAGAGATCAGACAGGGTCGATCCTACACGCACTTGTATTGTACGATCTTCAAGAAAACTTTTAATAAAGTTTGGTAGTCTTCCTTTCATACCAAAGTTATGTAGGTCTTTTAAAATTCCATATCGCCAAGTGGTATCATAGGCTTTTTCCAAATCGAAAAATACAGCGACTACATGTTCTCGTTTGATAAAAGCATCACGGATAAAAGTTTCTAGTCTAACTAAATTATCATTGGTACTACGTTCAGCTCGGAATCCCGACTGAAGTTTTGTTATCAGATTGTTAGATTCTAAGTACCAAACAAGTCGTTTGTTTATCATTCTCTCTAGTGTTTTGCAAAGGCAACTTGTTAGCGCTATTGGTCTGTAGTTTGTTGGTTCTGCATGATCTTTCCCTGGTTTGGGAATAGGTATAATTGTGGCCAAACGCCAGCTTTCTGGAAAAACTCCTGTTGTCCATATACCGTTGAAAATATGTAAAAGTGTGTCAAGGGCGGTTTCGGGAAGGTGTTTAAGCATCTGGTAATGGATGTCATCAGGGCCTGTAGCTGTATCTTTTGATACTGCGATAGCATCTTTAAGTTCTGTAATGTTAAACAGGCTGTTATATTCTTCAGTATTTGAAGAGGTGAAATTAAGTTTGATCTTTTCTTCTTGTTTTTTGATGTTTTGAAACTTCTCTGAATAATTCCGAGATGAAGAATTATCCAAAAAAGTTTCGCCAAGTGTGTTTGCTATCTCTTCCTTTGATGTGGCCTTTGTTCCACGTTTTGTATTTAAGTGGGTGAAACTGGGTGATTTTGATTTACCAGATATTTTTCGTATCATGTCCCAAACCTTTTTAATTGGAGTTTTATAATTTAAATTCGAAACGTAAGATTGCCATGATTTGCGTTTGGAGGCCTTTATTGTTCGACGAGCCTTTGCTCTGAAATTCTTTACTTTATTCAGGTTCTCCTTTGTTGGATATCTGCAGAACTTTGATAATGCTTGCTTGCGCTGTTTTATGGCATCTTTGCATTCATCATTGTACCATGGCTTGCTTTTCTTTGGATTTGTCGAGGTTTTCGGTATACTTTTGTTAGAGATATCGAGAAGAGAAGAAGTAAAATCATCTAGAGGATCCAAGGAATTGTTAAACTTATCTATTTTTAGACTTTCTTCACATAATGAGTGATACAATTCCCAATTTGCTTTATTTAGTTTCCACTTTGCGTTGTGATCGTTCGTGGAATTATTTACGCTTTCAATAATAACAGGGAAGTGGTCACTTCCATGTTGATCTTCACTGACCGTCCAATCGAAATCCAGCAGTAGAGATGGATGACATAGGGAAAGATCTAAAGAAGAAAAATTTCCAGTTGCAGGGTGGAGATAGGTGTGAGATTTGTCATTCATAAGACAAAGATCGTTTTTGATTATAAAGTCTTCAATAATATTACCTTTAGGGTTGTTATCTTTACATCCCCAAAGGATATTGTGACCATTGAAGTCACCAACTAGTATATAGGGTGAAGGGAGTTGTTTGAGTAAAGTGTCTAAATGTTCGGTCTAAATGAAAATTTGGAGGTATATACACAGAACAAATAGTAATTTCTTTATCTAAAGTGACAGAAATCGCAACGGCTTGAAGATTGGTTACAAGTTTAATTTCTCGCTGGGGACATGAAGAGTGAACTAAGATTGAGCTTCCACCAGACGGCCTCTGGCCTTCGGAATATATATAATTGTATGTAATGAAATCTCTGATATGTAATTGATCATCAGTTTTTAAAAAAGTTTCTTGCAACAAAAAACTGATGGACTCAATAAAGATAAAAGTAATAAGATCTCGTTATAGTTTGACTTTAGACCTCGAGAGTTCCATTGTATTATTTTGTGATTTGAATTCATTTTAGACTTGTTAAATTTTAGTTAGACTAGCAACTAAGGATATGTAATTGGTAATTTTGATCTATTATTGTTGACGTGTGAATGTTCTGATGATCTCGATCTATTTCTGTTAGTTCGTGGGCGATCTGGAGCTTCTCCTAACTCCATATCATCGCTACTGTCACTCAAAGATCCGAATCTGTTATGTTGTTGAATAACATTATTTGAACCTTTTCGTTCTCTGTTTGATGTGCTTGGTCTTTGTGTTCCTTGACTAGATTTTGATTTTGTTTCTTTCGTAGGTGGAGATGAATGACTTCTTCTTGTCTTTCTTTCTGTTGTTGTTTCTTCCAATCTTTCCTTATCATCTCAATGGTGGCTTTTTTCAGGCCACCCTCTCCTTTTTTCTCCTCAATAGGTGTCTTTGTTTGATTTTTGTTTGTGGTGTTTGTTTGACCTTTTTGTTTCTGCAGATCTTCTGTTTTGCTGTTTGTGTTTGTTGTATTTGATTGTACTGCAGAGTCGAGAATAGTGATCGGATCAGTTTGAGTGGCAGTATCAACCACGGAAACCTTTCTCATAGAAGACTGGGTGATGTTGGCATAACTGATTCCAGGTATTGGAGTTGGGGTCTCAACAAGTTTCCTCGCTTCAACGAAAGAAATATTTCTGGTGAACTTGATACGCAAGATTTCCTTTTCTTTGTGCCAAATTCGGCATTCTTTAGAGTCAGCACTGTGTTTTTCACCACAATTGACACAGTGTAATTCGTTGCTACATCTATTTTCGAGGTGTTCTCCTGTTTGACCGCATTTCGAACAGATAGGGTCTTTAGAACACCTATCCTCATGGTGTCCATATTTTTGGCAATTGTGACAACGCAAGGGATTTGGTACGTAGACTTCTCCGTTGACTCTAAAGTATGCCACTTTGACCGTTTTGGGTAAAACTGGCGTATTGAAAGTAAAAACAAAGGTGTTTGTGTCTTTTAACTCTCCGTTTCGTTTTATTTTGAATCTTTTTACTCCAGTTACTCCTTGAGATCTTGTGCCCTCGAGAATCTCCTCCTCGCCGCAATTCCTCAATTCGGGACAACGAATTACCCCTTTTGAGGAATTTAGCGAGGTATGAGGGTACACTCGGACTTTCAAGTCGTGAAAAGTCTGTGCACGAAGAAGATTCTCGGCATGGGCTTTCTTGGATACCTCAATGAGTAGCTGATTCGATCTGTGTAGTTTTTTGATGTTTTCAGGTTCACCAGCTATACTCTGTATGATTTTTTGTATAAGAAACGGTGACAGAGATGTTATCTGTCTGTTCTCTTCTTTGCTTTCAATTAAAATGAAGCGTGGAAAGTGTTGAGGAGACGTATCATTTGTTGAGGTAGATGGAGTTTGAGAATTTTCGTCAAAATCTGAATTATCAGTGTCTGGGGTTTGTTTAGTTCTTTTTCTTTTATCATTACCCATGATGAAGTTGTATTAAAATTCGTCCTCCGTGCTCTCCGCCCACCACGGAGCCCAACAAGGGAACACATAAATGGAGTGGTTTTCCTACTCACATGTGCTAGAGATACACAGAAGATATACTCGCACGAGCAAAATGCTGCACGATTGACCCGTTAAGCCGCCGCCTTCTTAGGATTGGAAAGATTGAGAAATAAGAATTATGGGCAAACGGTGAGTATCAGTATGATACAAAAGACAAGGAAGAGAAAGAAAAGATTTTTCCTAGGGCTTGGCGCGACCAGCCGATTGACCGTGCCGGGTCTCACGGACACCCTTCTACACCGAAATCTGGGCCAAAGAGGCGTGTTGAGTCATCAGGAGAGAACAAACTCCCAATAACTCTCAACCTCCAGGATCCCTTCTTCCGGCTTACGGGTTGCCACCCACGGCAAACGGGTGGTATTTCCTCTTCGCTCTTCCCAAAGGGGACAATTACTGCTCACCAAGCTAGCAACGTTCCCAGTGGGAATTGAGCCCCCAGGGCCTCGACAAGGCGGAAAGTTTAATACCCAGGGGATGTTTTGTAGAAATTTCTGAATTTAATGCAAACAGTGTAGAACCTGATCAGACGCCGCGTTCTGCGGCGTCTGATCTGGGTCTACACTGTTTGCCAGTGTCCCTTTTATTGGACGATTGGTTCAAATGGGTTAAGTTATTTAAGTGTTGGTCCGGTAATTTATGGCAGAATTAAAGTTCGAAATTTAAGTAGAGAACTAAAGTGCATTTTTCTATTTCAATTCCTTAATGGAAATCCACAAATTATATGTTCATATAACAATTTTCGCCAAAATAACAATTGCAATACAGTGTTCAAATTTCTATAATAAAATAGTAAGTTCCGACTGTCGAACTTGCATTCCAGATTTAATTATTAACGCAATTAGTTTTATTGTTTGGAAATCCAAATTATATCCACGACGGTGCACTACTTGTATTTAAAACTTAACTCCATATTTTTTCGCACACTCACTCTATCTTTCGTATGTGACCATCAAATACTCTGTAGCACAACATTATCACAATTAGCCAATGAAAATACCCGTGACAAAAGGTTAAGATCTTGCATTTCCCGCCAAATATTTAAACATTTTAACGCGTGGGCAAGGTTAATTTCAAAGTCGGGAAGAACTGTTTTTACTTTCATTAAACGCTACGTACATACATGGTGTTAAAATAATGCTGATGATTCACAGCATGTCAAAATCAAATTTATATTTTAATATTTAACTTTTGTCTCAATAGTTCGAAAATTCATAACATTTTGATTTGCATTTCAATTGCCATAAGCGTAAATTCTCAAAGCTACTGCCCAGCTAGCATTCTACGCAAAACTATGACTAAGTTAAAAATGCGGAAAAAGTGATAACAATTATTTCAGGATTCTGAAAAAACTACATGCATATCTTCAGGCCATCCTTAAAACACCTGTAAAGTTTCAAAAGAATCGGCCAAAAACTGTGGGAGGAGTTAAGGGGACAAGGTACATGCTCCCTATACACTTCTGTAGTATTAGAACTCAAAAAATGTCTAAGTTAAAAATGTGGAAAAAGTAATAAAAAATTATTTCAGGATTCTGAAAAAAAAACACATGCATATCTTCAGCCCATCCTAAAAGCCCATGTAAAGTTTCAAAAGGATCGGCCAAAAACTGTGGGAGGAGTTAAGGGGACAAGGTACCTACTCCCTATACACTTCTGTAGTATTAGAACTCAAAAAATGTCTAAGTTAAAAAAGCGGAAAAAGTCATAAAAAATTATTTCAGGATTCTGAAAAAACCACATGCATATCTTCAGACCATCCTTAAAACACCTGTAAAGTTTCAAAAGGATCGGACAGAAACTGTGGGAGGAGTTAAGGGGACAAAGTACCTACTAAAAACTCGGAACCACGCACCACGCGCCACGCACCACGGAAAACCAAAAGCAGTGTCCCTCCACTTTTCTTCGAAAAGGCGGGGGACAATAAAAGGCAAAATCACTGAAGCATGAAATATAGGTCACAATGACCTAGATATAGTGTCATTCATTGGGTCACATGGAACTAATATCCCAGGTGTGACATTTATCCAACAAATAGTATTCAAGATATAAGGCAAAATCACTGAACCATGAAATATAGGTCACACCAACAGAGATATATTTTGACGTCAATAATCGGGTCACAAGGAACTAATATCCCAGGTGTGACATTTATTCAACAAATAGTATTCAAGATATAAGGCAAAATCACTGAACCATGAAATATAGGTCACAATGACCTATATATAGTACGTGGTCATTCATTGGGTCACATGGAAGTAATATCCCAGGTGTGACATTTATCCAACAAATAGTATTCAAGATATAAGGCAAAATCACTGGACCGTGAAATCTAGGTGACCTGGACCGTAAAATGTAGGTCACCATGACCTTTACTCTCTTACACTTAAACCGATGTCACATAGTTAGCTGATGTATAACCAGTTGTGTCTATAACCTGTAGGCATATAAGATTTTACAAATGTGTCCTAGATTTTGACCCCAAGCCCCACTCCAAGGCCCACCCTGAGGTATGAACCCAGGGTATGTTCTTTTGGAATCTCAGAAGACTCCTCCAGGTACCCAAATTCTAAATATGAATGCTCTATGAGGAGTGAAAGTCAAGATATAAGAATTTGAAAAACTTTAACACAGTATTACAAAGGTGTCCTAGATTCTGACCCCTAGCCCCACCCAGGGGCATGAACCCAGGGGTTTATTCTCTTGGAATCTCAGAAGACCCTCCAAGGTACCTAAGTTCCAAATTTGATACCTCTGTGAGGAGTGACTGTTGAGATATAAGCATTTGAAAAACTTTAACGCAGTGTGACGGGAACGGGAACGCAAACGCGGACGACCGGGGTGACTACAATAGCTCTCCTTGTACTACGTACAGGCGAGCTAAAAATAATGATAAAGAACTTATACACGTGGCTACCCAGTCAGCATTCTACGTAAATCTATATCGGGCCGTCATCGGCCCGTCAGGCCGATGACGGCCCGGTGTAGATTTACGTAGAATGCTAGCTGGGTATAACATTTTATTTTTAATAGTTAATGATAAACACATCATTTTATTTTCATTATTTATTTGTTTGAAATCTTGCTGCACAAAATAATCCCCTCCCCATTAAGTCAGCACAACACGTGGTTGAGATTCCGGGTAGATTCGACAAGATCCAGCCTCGCACTTAGTCAAGCGAATTCCCCAACATGGTGTGGTATGATATTGACGACAAAACCGTCAAACTACAGGTAAAACAGCGAGGCCCAAAGTTGGTAGTGTTCTATGATGTTATATGAAACAGACTTCAATATTCTGTGTATGCCATTATTATCCTGCTAATACTCCCCAGCTCTTGGAGCCACGCTTCAGTCCCCTGAAATAAACAGTAACCAGCCTATCCCATTTCCGATGGACCGAGACGGTCTCGATTTTTATGCTTTGTTTCAATATATGTTTTATACATGGGTACAAAATTGCACACGTATCGAGTCATTCTTTAATAAGGTATTGAATGTCAAACAGGGCTAGTGATGCAAAGGCATACTTTTCATCTAAAGTGGAGTACCGTGCTGTAATTCGGTACTTGTATTTAAAAGGTAAAACAGGCAAGGAAATACAGGGCGAGTTAGCCGATGTTTATGGGTCTTCTGCACCATCTTATGCTCCCGTTAAATTCTGAGTAAGGGAATTCAAATGCGGTAGAATGAAGCCAGGTCTGGACGCCCACTGGATGCCACCGACGAAGAAATGTGTAAGAAAGTTCGGGATCTGGTATACTCTGATAAGCGAATTCAGGTGGAAGAAATAGCGCAGGCATTAAGCATTTCGCATGGTAGCGTTTCAACAGTCTTACATGATCGTTTAGGTATGCGCAAGCTAACAGCCCGTTGGGTACCCAAATCACTTAGCGGCGAGCAAATGGCAACCAGAGCATCAGTATGCAGCGAAGTTCAACAAGACACAACCATCTACTGGCAAGGTGACGGCCACAGTATTTTGGGACGCAAAAGACAATATTATGTTGGACGTCTTACCCAAGAGAAGTACAATAACTGGAGTGTACTATGCAAACTTGTTACAACAGCTGAGAACCGCCATCCGTGTAAAACGCCGAAGTAAACTCCCTAAAGGTGTTTTGCTGCAACAGGACAACGCGAGAGTCCCCACTTGCAAAGTTGCAATGGATGCTGTAGAGCGAAACGGGTATGAATTAATACCACATCCTGCCTTTTCGCCTGATCTAGCTCCAAGCGACTTTTTCCTATTCCCAAACTTGAACAAGAGCTCCGCCAAGCGGGGCATTATATGCCCGTGGCAAGTAAAAAGATATAGCACAAAAAACTGGCTCCTGTATAATTCAGTGCTCCGAATATAAATTACAAAAAAAAAAAAAAAAAAAAAAAAAAAAAAAAAAAATCATTTGGGCATATCTCTGCTGATATTTTGTGAACTGTAACCTAAGCGACCAAGCTGGCCCAGGAATTAAGGAAGAAGTGACTTCTCCCTCCTGGGAAAATAGGGAGAAGTTTGCTTTCTAGAGAGAAGTGCTTTCTGACGGCGGACACATCACAGAAGCACGACTATATTATAAGCTCATATGCACCTTTGGTTGATTTGTTGTTCCTATACTTCAATATCGGACCAAACAATAACAAAACAAAAATAAGCCACCAAAAAAAAAAAAAAAAAAAAAAAAAAAAACAAGAGGGCCATGATGGCCCTGTAACGCTCACCTGAGCAACATAGCACTTTGAGATCCTGATCTAGAACGGATCAAGGCAAACATTCTGATCAAAGTGCAAAATGATTATATTAACAAGTAAGACAATGTAGCATGTCTAATGGACTGAAAATAAAGGTCAAGGTCAAATATGGATGACTGCACTCAAGAGGCCATGCTAAGATGTATGCATGTACTAAGTATCACTGGCTGTAGAAGCAATAGTTACCGAGAAACTGACCTAAACACAAACATTTCACAAGTACCAAACATTTCACAAGTACCAAACATCACTCTGTAGGATCAATAATTATTGAGAAACTGACCTAAATGGAAAAACTTAAGAGAGTCACTGGAAAGGAAACTATACATCACCTTGAAATCATCAAGACAAACATTTTGAGCAAGATTCATGATGATCACTTCAAAAATGTGACCTCTAGAGCATCAACAAGGTTTTCCTTTGATTTGGCCAGGTAAACTAGTTTTTGATATAAAATGACCCAGTTTTAAACTAGACCTAGAAATCATCAAGACAAACATTTTGAGCAATATTTATGATGATTATTTAAAAAATGTGACCTCTGGAGTGTTAACAAGGTTTTCTGCTGATTTGGCCAGATCGCCTAGTTTTTGACCCCATGTGACCCAGTTTCAAACTTGACCTAGAAATCATCAAGACAAACATTTTGAGCAAGATTCATGACGATTGCTTCAAAAATGTGACCGCTAAATTGTTAACAAGGTTTTCTGTTGACCTGGCCAGGTGACCTAGTTTTGACCCTAGGTGACCCAGTTTCGAACCTGACCTAAAAATCATCAAGACAAACATTTTGAGCAAGATTCATGATGATGATTGCTTAAAAAATGTGACCGCTAGAGTGTAAAACAAGTTTTCTGCTGATTTGGCCCGGTGACCTAGTTTTTGACTCCAAATGACCCAGTTTCGAACTTGACCTGGAACTCATCAAGAAAAACATTTTGAGCAAGATTCATGATGATTGCTTGAAAAATGTGACTGCTAGAGTGATAAGATTTTACGCTGATTTGGCCCGATGACCTTGTTTTTGACCCCAGGTGTTCCAGTTTCGAACTTGACCTAGAAATCATCAAGACAAACATTTTGAGCCAGATTCATGATTCATGATGATTGCTTCATAAATGTGACCGCTAAGTGTTAACAAGGTTTTCTGCTGATTTGGCTCGGTGACCTAGTTTTTGACCCCATGTGACCCAGTTTCAAACATATCCTAGAACTCATCAAGACAAACATTTTGAGCAAGATTCATAATTATTTCTTCAAAAATGTGACCGCTAGCGTGTTAACAAGGTTTTCTGCTTGTTTGGCCTGGTGACCTAGTTTTTGACACCACGTGACCCAGTTTCAAACTTGACCTAGAAATCATCAAGACAAACATTTTGAGCAAGATTCATGATAATTGCTTGAAAAATGTGACCACTAGAGTGTTAACAAGGTTTTCTGCTGATTTGGCCCGGTGACCTAGTTTTTTATTCCAAGTGACCCAGTTTCAAATTTGACCTAGAAATCATCAAGACAAACATTTTGAGCAAGATTCACGATGATTGCTTCAAAAATATGACCGCTAGAGTGTTAACAAGGTTTTCTGCTGATTTGGCCCGGTGACATAGTTTTTGACTCCAAGTGACCCAGTTTTGAACTTGACCTAGAAATCATTAAGACAAACATTTTGAGCAAGATTCATGATGATTGCTTCAAAAATGTGACCGCCAGAGTGTTAACAACGTTTCCTGCTGATTTGGCCCGGTGACCTACTTTTTGACCCCAAGTGATCCAGTTTCGAACGACCTAGAAATCATCAAGACAAACATACTGAGCAAGATTCATGATGATTGCTTCAAAAATGTGACCTCTAGAGTGTTAACAAGGTTTTCTGCTGATCTGGCCCGGTGATCTAGTTTTTGACCCCAAGTGACACAGTTTCGAACTTGACCTAGATTTAATAGAGGCAAACATTTTGAGCAAGTTTCATCAAGACTGGGTCAAAACTATGACCTCTAGAGTGTTAACAAGTTTTTCCTTTGACTTGACCTGGTTACCTAGTTTTTGACCCCAAGTAACCCAGTATCGAACTTGACCTAGATTTCATAGAGGCAAACATTCTGACCAAGTTTCATCAAGATTGGATTAAAACTGTGACCTCTAGAGAGTTAACAAACTAATTGTTGACGACGAACGACAACGGACGACGGACATAGGGTGATGACAATAGCTCACCCTGAGCTTTTGCTCAGGTGAGCTAAAAAAATAAATGCTGAAAGAATATTTTTTGTAAACCTCTGATTTTATTTTTGCTGTTCAAGCGAGCCAAATCAGAAGAGTATTTAAAAAAATCCAAAAAGAATTATGTATTCATAAAGATTTAATAATGGCAACCTTTCCTTGCAAATCTAATAAAAGAAGAAGAAGAAAAAAATCAATATCTTGCCCATATGACCAAAACTTTAGTTATTAGCAAAAAATATACCTATTATAAAATAAAATTTGCACACTATTACCTCTAAACAATATGCTGCGAAAAGTTTACAAAAACTTTCAAAGGGGCATAAATCTGAAAATATTTGGTGCACTGTAACCTCGAAACAATATGTGCTGCTCCACATCATCGTGTAACTATTTATAAAGTTTCAGCTTGGTCAGTTGTAAACTACAGAAGGATTTAGCCGGAAACAAAAAAGTGAAATTTTCAACGGGGTTAAACTCTGCTAATATTTGGTGGACTGTAACCTTGAAACAATATGCGCTACTCCACATCATGGTCTAACTACAAATAAAATTTCAGCTTGATAGGATGTAAACTGTAGGACGATTTAGCCGGAAACGAAAAGTTTACTGAAATTTTCAAAGGAGCATAACTCTGCTAATATTTGGTGGACTGTAACCTTGAAATAATATGCACAGCTCCACATCATGGTCTAACTACAAATCAAGTTTCAGCTTGATCGGATGTCAACTGTAGGAGGAGTCAGCCGGAAACGAAACGTCTACTGAAATTTTCAAAGGGGCATAACTCTGCTAATATTTGGTGGACTGTAACCTTGAAACAATTTGCGCTGCTCCACATCATGGTCTACCTACAAATCAAGTTTCAGCTTGATCGGATGTAAACTGTAGGAGAAGTTAGCCGGAAACGAAAAGTCAACTGAAATTTTCAAAGGGGAATAACTCTGCATATATTTGGTGGACTGTAACCTCGAAACAATATACACTGCTCCACATCATGGTCTAACTATATATGAAGTTTCAGCTTGATTGGATGTAAAATGTAGGAGTTAACCGGAAATGAAAAGTTTACAGAAATGTTCTAAGGGGCATAACTCTGCAAACATTTGGTGGACTGCAACCCCGAAACAATATGCGCTGCCCCACATCATGGTCTAACTATATACCAAGTTTCAACTTGATCGAATGTAAACTGTAGGAGGAGTTAGCCGGAAACGAAAAAGTTTACGGACGGACGGACGCCATATCCCCAATGGGTGTATAAAAATGATATCCGTGGACTTCATTTCCGGTCTGATGAAAAAGTCGTGACGGCGGTTGAGAAGTGAGTCAATGGGAAGGACTTTTTCATTTCTGGGCTGATGGCACTTAAATACCGTCGGTCTAAGTGCATCACACTAGTGGGCAATTACATCGAAAAAGAAGAGGTGGATCTCAACCGGAAATAAGTTAGGCTGGGTTACTTATTGACTCACCATCGTAGCTTGTGTTCCTTTGTTGACTTACATCTCATTTGAGATCATTCAATAATATCCATTTAAAACAAAATACATGGTGTCAGAAAATTATCGTATGGATATTAATTAGTCATGGAATTTAGTACAGAAACTTATGTTCAGCTTGGATTTATTATTTTAAGCTTATAGTTTTAAGCTTACAGTGTGTTTGAAGATTGCTTCCCCTTTCAGGCATGTTGGAAATTCCGTAGAGGCATCAAATTTTTGCTGAATTCTCGGACGATCCAAACAATTCCAACGCTCTCTTCTGGTTAATTGTGAGGACTAACAACAGGACTAATCATATATATCGTGGACTGCGTAGAGATAGCTTGTTTTGTCGGACCTAAAGTCGATAAAAGAGGTCAACCGGTGTCATATTAAACATTCACCTAGGTACAACGAATATTACGTGTTGCAGGATGAATAACTAACCTTTGAGTTACTTGTGACTTATCTCAGTAGTTTTAAAGGAAGTTTCAGAGAGGCTTGAAGTTGCCTAGGACATTTTATGACATTGACTATCATCAGTCATGGGTAGAAAACCATTATTTTATGCAGTCATCAGGGGTGAAGCGATGAGCAACGGCTTCAACCATAGTATATTCACAGAATGGACAGAATGTTCCAAATATGTAACAGGTGTTAAAGGTGCAGTATTTCAGAGCTGTAAAACTCTTGACCAGGCTGTCATATTATTACGGCAATCGGATATATGCAGTTCGACAGTGTATGTCTATTATGAAGGTAAATGGCTCAACACGGACCAGTACCTACTATTAACTGAAGGTGGCAGTTATAAGTCAAAGTCTGCCGTCTCGGTATCTGAGGAAACAGACAGTGAAATCGAATATGATACGTGTAATGAGAAAGATGAGTCACAATCAGAGACAGATACACAATGTGAACTAGATGACACACATACAGATCCGGATCAAACGTTGTGCAAGCAACCAGTGTCCCCATCTATGCTATCTGAAAATATTTGACGCAAGCAAAAGCCCCAGCTTCAGATAAATGAAATTGAAAATCATGACTGCAAACCCCGGAGTGCCCAATTTGTTCTGAACCAAACAATGCATTAATGCTAATTTGTGTTCAATGTAAACATTGGATACACTACTCATGTACTCAGTTAACTCAGTATGAGATAGCTAAGTATGTCAAGGCCAAATCAAGGAAGTACAACTGCCCCATTTGTACAATGAGTGACCCTAAAATGAAATCCGGCATTGACAACATATCTTGAACTTTTATAGCCCATCTACAAGTGCTCAGTCTTCTGGTAGACTGGATCACCACTGATAGACTTGATTAAACAAACTGTAAACATTGAATTGTCCAATTTTAAGAAAAATACGGTCGATAGTCTAGAAAAGAGTATAATAAACGCAATCGACAAACTAGACAATTCCAACATATCTGATCAATTGGTTGAAATATCCACTTCATTCCACTCCAGTAAAACTTTGGGTGATTATTCAGCTGTTATGAAACAGATTTCATATTTCAAGCCGTGCTCAGCAGTGTACCAGACTAAGGCTATCAAGAATGGTTCAGGTTTAACGACGCATCAACCCATGAGGGTCATTGCGTCAAATGATGATGATGATGAGTTCAGGTTTAACGATGCATCAACCCTTGAGGGTCATTTGCGTCAAAATGGTGAACTAACATGGTTCTGTAATGACATGATTATAATGATAAGTCATAAATGTGTAAGATGTAAAACTCGAACGAATTTAAAAACTAAAGCAGTTATACTTTGTTAAAACGACTGATGTGTTTTAAAAACAGAAGTATATTAGCAGTCGGCACATTTTCAAATAAGTATCTCAGGTCATTTGTTTGGAAGAATTGATGTCGCACATGAGAGAATTCAATGCAGTCGATCAGGAAGTGTTTCACCGTAAAAGGTTCATTACAGCTGATACAAAATGGCTGATCTTCTCGTTTGTGTAGATAAGAATGTGCGAGTCTAGTATGACCTATACGTAGACGAGTAAGAACCACTTCTTCTCGCCTTAATGATCGATAAATGGTATTTTTACTAAGAACCGGTTTTATTTCATGTAGTTTATTGAATGTCGCTCTGTCCCATGACATCTGCCATTTGGATAAGATATACCTGTTGATAAAAGGTTTAAAATCTGTACATGGAAGTTTAAAATTCGAAATTTCTAGATCGAGTTAGGCCTTTGCTTTTATATCGGCAGCCTCGTTACCTTTTATGCCAACATGGCTGGGGAGCCAACAGAACATAAGTTCCTTAGTTTTCGATAACTCGTGATGTTTTTCTATCTTGTTCTGAATTTTGGGATTTTTTGAAGATGTGTGGTTTAGAGATTCTAAAACAGAAAGGGTCCGATAAAATAACGAATTTGTTATCTAAAGAGTTATTCATGACGTAATCCAAAGACATATCAATAGCCTTGGATTCAGCAGTGAAAATAGATGAGCCATCAGGAAGACGGATCTTTTCATGGTGGCTGCCCGATATATACGCACAGCCAACTTTTTCTTCAAATTTTGAGCCATCAGTGTAGATGTGTTGATAGTCTGAAAGTCGCGATTGTAATTCTTGGAAGTTTTGTTTCATGAGATGTGAATCAGAAAGTGACTTTTTGCTATTGTGTAAATCGAAAAGAATAGTTGGTTTAGTAATGCACCAGGATGGAATATCAGAAAAAGAGTGTTTTTGGATGTTGTTAGTGTTAATATTAGCAGATTCAAAAAGTGGTGCTATACGAAGGCCGAAGGGTTTAATTGCGTTAAGTTTTCTTTCATAATATTCCTGAAATTGTGGTGGAAATGTGACTTCAAAAACAGGGTTAGAAGGGTTAGCAGCAAGTCTGATGGCATACTGAAGGGACAATTTTTCTCTACGTAGCCATAACGATGGCCCGTCTACTTCCACGTTAAGACTCGATACTGGAGACGTACGAAATGCTCCCAATGCCAAACGAAGTCCTTGATTATGTACAGTGTCTAACATCTGTATATAAGATTTTCTAGCAGATTCATATACGATGGACCCATAATCAAGTTTTGATCGAATTAAAGAACGATATAGGTGAAGAAGAGTTGTTCTGTCCGCACCCCAACTTATGTGAGATAAAACTTTTAAAAGGTTTAATGCTTTTAAACTTTTCGCTTTCACGTATTTTATATGGGGTATGAAGGAGAGTTTTCTATCAAATATAACCCCAAGAAATTTTGATTCGGCAACAACTGGTATTTGAGATCCATATATGTAGAGTGCTGGATCATTGTGTATTTTGCGTTGTTGACAGAAATGAACGCACTGAGTTTTCGATTTGGAAAATTTGAAGCCATTTCTAGTTGCCCAGTCTTCAATTCTATTTAGACATTGCTGTAGATGTCTTTCTATTGTGCGCATATTTTTCGAGCGAAAACATATACAGAAATCATCAACGTACAAAGAACCATCTGTCTTGTAATCCAGACATTTTATAATATCGTTTAATTTCACGTTGAATAAAGTGGTAGAAAGTATGGCTCCTTGAGGAACGCCCTGCTCTTGATCATAGAGGTCAGAGAGGGTCGATCCTACACGCACTTGTATAGTACGATCTTCAAGAAAACTTTCAATAAAGTTTGGTAGTCTTCCTTTCAGACCAAAGTTGTGTAGGTCTTTCAAAATTCCATATCGCCAAGTAGTATCATAGGCTTTTTCCAAATCGAAAAATACAGCGACTACATGTTCTCTTTTGATAAAAGCATCGCGGATAAAAGTTTCTAGTCTAACTAAATTATCATTGGTGCTACGTTCAGCTCGGAATCCCGACTGATACTTCGTTATAAGATTGTTAGATTCTAAGTACTAAACAAGTTTGTTTATCATTCTCTCTAGTGTTTTGCAAAGGCAACTTGTTAGCGCTATTGGTCTGTAGTTTGTTGGTTCTGCATGGTGTTTCCCTGGTTTGGGAATAGTTATGATTGTGGCCAAACGCCAGCTTTCTGGAAAAGTCTGTCAAGAGCGGTTTCGGGAAGGTGTTTAATAATCTGATAATGGATGTCATCTGGGCTTGTAGCTGTATCTTTTGATACTGCGATAGCATCTTTAAGTTCTATTATGTTAAACAGACTATTATATTCTTCAGTAATTGAAGAGGTGAAATAAAGTTTGACCGTTTCTTCTTGTTTTTTTGATGTTTTGAAATTTCTCTGAATAATTCCAGGATGAGAAATTATCCAAAAAAGTTTCGCCGTGTATTTGCTATCTCTTCCTTTGATGTGGCCTTTGTTCCACGTTTTGTATGTAAGTGGGTGAAACTGGTTGATTTTGATTTACCAGATATTTTTCGTATCATGTCCCAAACCTTTTTAATTAGAGTTTTATGATTTAAATTCGAAACGTATCATTTCCATGATTTGCGTTTGGAGGCCTTTATTGTTCGACGAGCCTTCGCTCTGAAATCCTAAACGTTATTCAAATTCTCCTTTGTTGGATATCTGCAGAACTTTGATAATGCTTGCTTGCTCTGTTTTATGGCATCTTTGCATTCATCATTGTACCATGGCTTGCTTTTCTTTGGATTTGTCGAGGTTTTCGGTATACTTTTGTTAGAGATGTCGAGAAGAGAAAAAGTAAAATCTAGAAGATCCAAGGAATTGTTAAACTTATCTATTTTCAGACTTTCTTCGCATAATGAGTGATACAATTCCCAGTTTGCTTTATTTAGTTTCCACTTTGCGTTGTGATCGTTCGTGGAATTATTTATGCTTTCAATAAATAATAACAGGGAAGTGATCACTTTCATGTTGATCTTCACTGACCGTCCGTCGAAATCTAGTAGGAGAGATGGATGACACATGGAAAGATCTAAAGAAGAAGATTTTCCAGTTGCAGGATGGAGATAGGTGTGAGATTTGTCATTCACAAGACAAAGATCGTTTTTGGTTATAAAGTCTTGAATAATATTACCTTTAATGTTGTTATCCTTACATCTCCAAAGGTTATTGTGACCATTGGGGTTGTTTCAGTAATGATGATGAGTTCAGGTTTAACGACGCATCAACCCATGAGGGTCATTTGCGTCAAAATGGTGAACTAATATGGTTCTGTAGTGAAACGATTATAATGATAAGTCATAAATGCATAAAATGTAAAACTAGAACGAATTTAAAAATTAAAGCAGTTATACTTTGTTAAAAAGATTGATGTGTTTTAAAAACATAAGTATGCTATCATTTGGTACATTTTCAAATAAGTATCTCAGGTCATTTGTTTGGAAGAATTGACGTCGTACATGAGAGAATTCAATGCAATCGATCAGAAAGTGTTTTACCGTAAAAGGTTCATTACAGCTGATACAAAATGGCTGATCTTCTCGTTTAAGTATATAAGAATGTGTGAGTCTAGTATGACCTATACGTAGACGAGTAAGAACCACTTCTTCTCGCCTTAATGACCGATAAATATTATTTTTACCAAGAACCGGTTTTATTTCATGTAGTTTATTGAATGTCGCTCTGTCCCATGACAGCTGCCATTTGGATAAGATGTACCTGTTGATAAAAGGTTTAAAATCTGTACATGGAAGTTTAAAATTCGAAATTTCTAGATCGAGTGAGGCCTTTGCTTTTACATCGGCAGCCTCGTTACCTTTTATGCCAACATGGCTGGGGAGCCAACAGAATATAATTTCCTTAGTTTTCGATAACTCGTGATGTTTTTCTATCAGGTTCTGAATTTTGGGACTTTTTGAAGATGTGTGGTTTAGAGATTTCAAAACAGAAAGGGAGTCCGAGAAAATAACGAATTTGTTATCTAAAGAATTATTCATAACGATATCCAAAGCCATATCAATAGCCTTAGATTCAGCAGTGAAAATAGATGAGTCATCAGGAAGACGGATCTTTTCATGGTGACTGCCCGATATATACGCACAGCCAACCTTTTCTTCAACTTTTGAGCCATCAGTGTAGATGTGTTGATAGTCTGAAAGTCCCGATTGTAATTCTTGGAAGTTTTGTTTCATGAGATGTGAATCAGAAAGTGACTTTTTGCTATTGTGTAAATCGAAAAGAATAGTTGGTTTAGTAATGCACCAGGATGGAATATCAGAAAAAGAGTGCTTTTGGATGTTTTTAGTGTTAATAAGATTGAACTACCACCAGACGGTCTCTGGCCTTCCGAATATATATAATTGTATGTATTGAAATCTCTGATATTTAATTGATCATCAGTTTTTTAAAAAAAGTTTCTTGCAAGCAAAAAACTGATGGACTCAATAAAGATAAAAGTAATAAGGTCTCATTATAGTTTGACCTTAGATCTCGACAGTTCCATTGTATTATTCTGTGATTTGAATTCATTTTAGAGTTGTTACATTTCAGTTAGACTAGAAACTAAGGATATGTTATTGGTGATTTTGATCTATTATTACTACTACTGGCGTGCGTATTTTCTGTTGATCTTGATCTATTACTGTTAGTTCGTGGGCGATCTGGAGCTTCTCCTAACTCCATATCATCGCTACTGTCACTCAAAGATCCAAATCGGTTATGCTGTTGAATATCACCATTTTCACCTTTTCGTTCTCTGTTTGATGGGACGAGATTTTTGTTCCTTGACTAGATTTGTTTTTGTTTGGTCTTTTCAGGCCAACCTCTGTTTTTTTTTTCTCCTCGATAGGTGTCTTTGTTTGACTTCTGGTTGCGTTGTTTGTTTGAACTTTTTGTCTTTGCAGTTCTTCTGTTTGGCTGTTTGTGTTTGTTGAACTTGATTGAACTGCAGAGTCGATGATAGTTATTAGATCAGTTTGAGTGGCAGTATCAACCACAGAAACTTTTTTCATAGAAGACTGGGTGATGTTTGCATAACTAATTCCAGGAATTGGAGTAGGAGTCTCCACGAGTTTCCGCGCTTCAATGAAAAAAATATTTCTGGTGAACTTTATACGTAATATTTCTTTTTCTTTGTGCCATATTCGACATTCTTTAGAGTCGGCACTGTGTTTTTTACCACGATTTACACAGTGTAATTCGTTTGTACATCTACTTTCGGTGTTTTTGGAACACCTATCCTCATGGTGTCCATATTTTTGGCAGTTATGACAACGCAAAGGATTTGGTATGTAGACTTCTGAAGTATGCAACTTTGACCGTCTTAGGTAAGACTGGTGAACTGAATGTAAAGACAAAGGTGTTTGTGTCTTTTAACTCTCCGTTTCGGTTTACTTTGAATCTTTTAATCCAGTTACTCCTTGAGATCTTGTGCCCTCGAGAATCTCATCCTCGCCGCAATTCCTCAATTCGGGGCAACGAATTACCCCTTTTGAGGAATTCAGCGAGGTATGAGGGTACACTCGGACTTACAAGTCGTGAAAAGTCTGTGCACGAAGTAGATTCTCGGCATGGGCTTTTTTGGATACCTCAATGAGCAGCTGATTCGACCTGTGTAGTTTTCTATGTTTTCGGGTTCACCAGCTATGCTTTGTATTACTTTCTGTATTAAAAACGGGGACATAGATGTAATTTGTCTCTTCTCGTCTTTGCTTTCAACTACAATGAAGCGCGGAAAATTTTTAGGTGTATCTTTTGAGGTAGTTGGAGGTTGAGTGCTATCGTCAAAATCTGAAATATCTGAGTCTGGACATTGTATAGTTCTTTTTCTTTTATCTAAACCCATGATGAAGATGTATTAAAATTCGTCCTCCATGCTCTCCGCCCACCATGGAGCCCAAGGGAACACATAAATTGAGTGGCTTTCCTACTCACTTGTGCTAGAGATACACAGAAGATATACTCGCACGAGCAAAATGCTGCACGACTGACCCGTTGAGCTGCCGCATTCTTAGGATTGGAAAGGTTGTGAAATAGGACTTATGAGCAAACGGTGAGTATCAGTTTGATACAAAAGACAAGAGAAAGAAAAAAAAAATACTAGGGCTTGGCGCGACCAGCCAATTGACCGTGCCGGGTCTCACGGACACCCTTCTACACCGAAATCCAGGCCAAAGAGGCGAGTTGAGCCATCAGGAGAGACCAAACTCCTAATAACTCAACCTCCAGGGTCCCTTCTTCCGGTTTACGGGCTGCCACCCACGGCAAACAGGTGGTATTTCTTCTTCGCTCTTCCCAAAGGGGACACTTACTGCTTACCAAGCTAGCAACGTTCCCAGTGGGAATTGAGCCCCCAGGGCCTCGGCAAGGCGGAAAGTTCAATACCCAGGGGCTCTAATCCTTAGAACACGAGCAGGAGAGACTATGGGAAGGGCGTTCCATGTTTCTCTGCAGAAAACCTACCAGATTTCTATTCACAGGTGATAGCCTGGTGATCATGGGTTTGGACATTGTCACATAAAGCCCCCATTTTGGGGGAAATGATAGAGTTATGCCTGTTTGCAATCTTCGCAGGGTGAACCTCAAGCTGACCCGTTCTCTGCATTGTGTATATATCTTATATATGTATTCTTTTAATGAGTTATACATGTTTTCACAGGATATACGTTACTTGTACATGTTTGTTTGTGTTGATGCTTTACGGCCCATTCAACCCAATGGGGCTGTCGAGCGCGGTCAGTTTACCTAACCACACGTTTACTGAACAGGCTCAGTCCTCTAAGCGGTTAACAAGTATTGCGCACATTCTTTCGCCAGAAACTGACAACTGCCCTTCTTGAATCAGCGAAAGGGAGAAGACCGTAGATGTATACTACACTTCTACCTAGGTTTGGGATTTTGGAGATCATTTTACTAGCAGTGGCCAACAGTATTCTTGAAAGCTAATATACACATTCTCAATAGAATTGCTGAGGTATATTGTTATATGTATGCGACTTTTGTTTTAATTGGCTTTTGCATAATTAAATGGTCTACATGATCCCATACCCAGTCTTTTGTTTCATTTCATAACACTGTGCATCATGCAGAGGTATACGCTGAAATTAATGTAAGGATTAAGTTATTAATCCAATATTAATTTAGTGCGCCCCTCAACACCTGGTCCCATTCAGATGACTGGTCCCCTTTGGGTGCCTTGTCTGTTGACTGGCTGTGTCATCCAATAGCTGCATGCTTATCAGTAGCCAGGTCCGATTCCATCACGCACCACGCCACTGACCCGGTTGGAACAGCCAATCAGCATCCCTATGTGCCAGTATCAGTTTTTGACTAGCGCTTGCACTGTAAACATCGTTTTACTTGCTAATGAAAATTATTTCCCACCCACCTCTCCCTTGATTTTTGTTTGAAATTATATATATAGACGCTGTATGCCGTCTCATAAGACCTGCATATTCTGTAGCAATGATCAATGAACCTTTTACCAAATATGCAAGCCTGTGTACATTACAAATATTTAACGGCACAAAACTGACAACAAGTCTAAAGCCTCATTTCTGAGAGCTTAGATAACTGTCTATTAGAAAAAAAAATCCGACAGAGCCCCGCAACAGGGGTAATGATTGACGAAAGCACCGATCTTAGTATGGAGAAGCATTTAATAGTGTACGTAAAATATCTAGTAAAGGGAGTTTCGTGCACTAGCTTCTTGGCGTTGATCAAGTTGTCATCCTGCGACTCAAATGTTATTTACAATGTTCTTGTTAGTTACCTCAAAGTTTGCAAAGTCGACGTATCTAAAATTTATGGATTTGGTTCTGACGGTGCTGTAGTTATGACAGGAAAAACAGCAGAGTTGCTACTCGACTGTTGTCTGACAATCCATACATGCTCGCCATGCATTGCGTGGCACACAAACTGGCTCTTTCATGCCTTGATGCAGCAAAGTCAGTGAAGGAAGTAGCTTACTACGAGGGCATGCTACATGCTTTGCACTCGTATTTTAGCCGCACTCACAAAAGAATAGAGCATTTACGAGCCTGGCAAGAGATTTTGGATGATCCAAAAGTAAAGCCTCTTGCAGTACATCAGATTCGATGGCTCAGCTTTGCCAACTGCGTGACAAATGTCCGTAGAACTTTACCGCCCTTGCTAAAATCTCTGCAAAGTGACAGTGAAGGAGATCCCATAGCAGAATTGCTTTATAATGCAACGTCAACTTACACATTTCTTAATCTGACACATTTTTTCAGTGATATACTGCCAGATGTAGCTATGCTCTCCCGTATATTTCAAGAAAGGGACCTAAGCTATTCAGATTTGAAGACAAGAGGGCCATGATGACCCTGTAACGCTCACCTGAGCAACATAGCACTTTGAGAACCTGACCTTGAACTGATCAAGGCAAACATTCTGATCAAAGTTCAAAATGATTATATTAACAAGTAAGACAATGTAGCATGTCTAATGGACTGTAAAATAAATGTCAAGGTCAAATATGGATGACAGCACTCAAGAGGCCATGCTAAGATGTATGAATGTACTAAGTATCACTGGCTGTAGGAGCAATAGTTACTGAGAAACTGACCTAAACACAAACACTTCACAAGTACCAAATATCACTCTGTAGGACCAAAAATTACTGAGAAACTGACCTAAATGGAAAAAACTTAAGAAAGTCACTGGACAGAAAAAAATATACATCACCTTGAAATCATCAAGCCAAACATTTTAAGCAAGATTCATGATGATACCTTCAAAAATGTGACCTCAACAAGGTTTTCCTTTGATTTGGCCAGGTGAACTAGTTTCTGATATCAAGTGACCCAGTTTTAAACTAGACCTAGAAATCATCAAGACAAACATTTTGAGCAATATTTATGATGATTTTTTCAAAAATGTGACTTCTGGAGTGTTAACAGTTTTCTGCTGATTTGGCCTGGTGACCTAGTTTTTGACCCCTTGTGACCCAGTTTCGAACTTGACCTAGAAATCATCAAGACAAATATTTTCAGCAAGATTCATGATCATTGCTTCAAAAATGTGACCGCTAGAGTGTTAACAAGGTTTTCTGCTGATTTGGCCAGGTGACCTGTTTTTAACCCCATGTGAACCAGTTTCGAACTTGACCTAGAAATCAAGACAAACATTTTGAGCAAGATTCATGATGATTGCTTCAAAAATGTGACCGCTAGAGTGTGAACAAGGTTTTCTGCTGATTTGGCCAGGTGACCTAGTTTTTGATCCCAAGTGACCCAGTTTCAAACTTGACCTAGAAATCACCAAGACAAACAAACTGAGCAAAATTCATGATGTTGCTTGAACAACGTGACCACTAGACTGTTAAGATTTTCCGCTGATCTGGCCAGGTGACCTATTTTTAGACCCCAGGTGACCCAGTTTCGAACCTGGCCTAAAAATCATCAAAATAAAACATTTTGAGCAAGATTCATGATGATTGCTTAAAAATGTGACCGCTAGGTGTTAACAAAGTTTTCTGCCGATTTGGCCTGGTGACCTAGTTTTTGACCCCAAGTGACCCAGTTTCAAACTTGACCAAAAAATCATCAAGACAAACATTTTGAGCAAGATTCATGTTTGCTTCAAAAATGTGACAGCGAGAGTGATAAGATTTTCTGCTGAATTAACCAGGTGACCTAGTTTTTGACCCCAGGTGACCCAGTTTGGAACTTGACCTAGAAATCATCAAGACAGACATTTTGAGCAAGATTCATGATGACTGCTTCAAAAATGTGACCGATAGTGTTAACAAGGTTTTCTGCCGATTTGGCCAGGTGACCTAATTATTCACCCCAAGTGACCCAGTTTCAAACTTGACCTAGAACTCATCAAGACAAATATTTTGAGCAAGATTCATGATGATTGCTTGAAAAATGTGACCGCTAGAGTGATAAGATTTTGTGCTGATTTGGCCAGGTGACCTAATTTTTGACTCCAGGTGTTCCAGTTTCGAACTTAACCTAGAAATCATCAAGACAAACATTTTCAGCAAGATTCATGATGATTGCTTCAAAAATGTGACCGCTAGAGTGTTAACAAGGTTTTCTGCTGATTTGGCCCATTGACATTATTTTTGACCCCACGTGACCCAGTTTCAAACTTGACCTAGAACTCATCAAGACAAACATTTTGAGCAAGATTCATGTTGATTGCTTCAAAAAATGTAACAGCTAGAGTGATAAGATTTGGCCATGTGACCTGGTTTTTTACCCCAGGTGACCCAGTTTGGAACTTTACCTAGCAATCATCAAGACAAACATTTTGAGCAAGATTCATGATGACTGCTTCAAAAATGCGACCGCTAGAGTATTAAGATTTTTTGCTGATTTGGCCAGGTGACCTAGTTTTCGACCCCAAGTGACCCAGTTTCGAACCTGACCTAGAACACATCATGACAAACATTTTGACCAAGATTCATGTTGATTGCTTGAAAAATATGACAGCTAGAGTGATAAGATTTTACGCTGATTTGGCCAGGTGACCTAGTTTTTGACCCAAGGTGTTCCAGTTTCGAACTTGACCTAGAAATCATCAAGACAAACATTTTGAGCAAGATTCATGATGATTGTTTCAAAAATGTGACCGCTAGGGTGTTAACAAGGTTTTCTGCTGATTTGGCCCATTGACCTAGTTTTTGACCCCACGTGACCCAGTTTCAAACTTGACGTAGAACTCATCAAGACAAACATTTTGAGCAAAATTCATGATTACTGCTTCAAAAATGTGACCGCTAGTGTGTTAACAAGGTTTTCTGCTAGTTTGGCCTTGTGAGCTAGTTTTTGACCCACGTGCCCGTTTCAAACTTGACCTAGAAATCATCAAGACAAACATTTTGAGCAAGATTCATGAAGATTGCTTGAAAAATGTGACCGCTAGTGTGTTAACAAGGTTTTCTGCTGATTTGGCCCTGTGACCTAGTTTTTGACTCCAAGTGACCCAGTTTCGATCCTGACCTAGAAATCATCAAGACAAACATACTGAGCAAGATTCATGATGATTGCTTCAAAAATGTGACCGCTAGAGTGTTAACAAGATTTTCTGCTGATCTGGCCTAGTGACCCAGTTTTTTACCCCAAGTGACCCAGTTTCGAACTTGACCAAGATTTAATAGAGGCAAACATTTTGAGCAAGTTTCATCAAGATGATGATGAGTTCAGGTTTAATGACGCATCAACCCATGAGGGTCATTTGCGTCAAAGTGGTGAAACTAACATGGTTCTGTAGTGAAACGATTATAATGATAAGTCATAAATGCATAAAATGTAAAACTAGAAAGAATTTAAAAATTAAAACAGTTATACTTTGTTAAAAATATTGATGTGTTTTAAAAACATAAGTATGTTATCAGTCGGTACATTTTCAAATAAGTATCTCAGGTCATTTGTTTGGAAGAATTGACGTCGCATATGGGAGAATTCAATGCAGTTGATCAGAAAGTGTTTCACCGTAAAAGGTTCATTACAGCTGATACAAAATGGCTGATCTTCTCGTTTGAGTAGATAAGAATGTGTGAGTCTAGTATGACCTATACGTAGACGAGTGAGAACCACTTCTTCTCGCCTTAATGATCGATAAATGGTATTTTTACCAAGAACCGGTTTTATTTCGTGTAGTTTATTGAATGTCGCTCTGTCCCATGACAGCTGCCATTTTGATAAGATGTACCTGTTGATAAAAGGTTTAAAATCTGTACATGGAAGTTTAAAATTCGAAATTTTTAGATAGAGTGAGGCCTTTGCTTTTACGTCGGCAGCCTCGTTACCTTTTATGCCAACATGGCTGGGGAGCCAACAGAACAAAATTTCCTTAGTTTTCGATAACTCGTGATGTTTTTCTATCAGGTTCTGAATTTTGGGATTTTTTGAAGATGTGTGGTTTAGAGATTTCAAAACAGAAAGGGAGTCCGAGAAAATAACGAATTTGTTCTTTAAAGAGTTATTCATAACGTAATCCAAAGCCATATCAATAGCCTTGGATTCAGCAGTGAAAATAGATGAGCCATCAGGAAGACGGATCTTTTCATGGTGGCTGCCCGATATATACGCACAACCAACCTTATCTTCAGCTTTTGAGCCATCGGTGTAGATGTGTTGATAATCTGAAAGTCGCGACTGTAATTCTTGGAAGTTTTGTTTCATGAGATGTGAATCAGAAAGTGACTTTTTGCTGTTGTGTAAATCGAAAAGAATATTTGGTTTAGTAATGCACCAGGATGGAATATCAGAAAAAGAGTGTTTTTGAATGTTTTTAATGTTAATATTAGCAGGTTCTAAAAGTGGTGCTATACGAAGGCCGAAGGATTTAATAGCGTTAGGTTTTCTTTCATAATATTCCTGAAATTGTGGTGGAAATGTGACTTCAAAAGCAGGGTTAGAAGGGTTAGCAGCAAGTCTGATGGCATACTGAAGAGACAATTTTTCTCTGCGTAGCCATAACGATGGCTCATCTGCTTCCACGTTAAGACTCGATACTGGAGATGTACGAAAAGCTCCCAATGCCAAACGAAGTCCTTGATTATGTACAGTGTCTAACATCTGTAGATAAGATTTTCTAGCAGATCCATATACGATGGACCCATAATCAAGTTTTGATCGAATTAAAGAACGATACAGGTGAAGAAGAGTTGTTCTGTCCGCTCCCCAACTTGTGTGAGATAAAACTTTTAAAAGGTTTAATGCTTTTAAACATTTCGCTTTCAAGTATTTTATATGGGGTATGAAGGAGAGTTTTCTATCAAATATAACCCCAAGAAATTTTGATTCAGCAACAACTGGTATTTGAGATCCATATATGTAGAGTGCTGGATCATTGTGTATTTTCCGTTGTTGACAGAAATGAACGCACTGAGTTTTCGATTTGGAAAATTTGAAGCCATTACTTGTTGCCCAGTCTTCAATTCTGTTTAGACATTGCTGTAGATGTCTTTCTATTGTGCGCATATTTTTCGAGCGAAAACATATACAGAAATCATCAACGTACAAAGAACCATCCGTCTTGTAATCCAGACAGTTTATAATATCGTTTAATTTCACGTTGAATAAAGTGGTTGAAAGTATGGCTCCTTGAGGAACGCCCTGCTCTTGATCATAGAGGTCAGAAAGGGTTGATCCTACACGCACTTGTATAGTACGATCTTCAAGAAAACTTTTAATAAAGTTTGGTAGTCTTCCTTTTAGACCAAAGTTGTGCAGGTCTTTCAAAATTCCGTATCGCCAAGTAGTATCATAGGCTTTTTCCAAATCGAAAAATACAGCGACTACATGTTCTCTTTTGATAAAAGCATCCCGGATAAAAGTTTCTAGTCTAACTAAATTATCATTGGTACTACGTTCAGCTCGGAATCCCGACTGAAACTTTGTTATAAGATTGTTAGATTCTAAGTACCAAACAAGTCGTTTGTTTATCATTCTCTCTAGTGTTTTGCAAAGGCAACTTGTTAGCGCTATTGGTCTGTAGTTTGTTGGTTCTGCATGATCTTTCCCTGGTTTGGGAATAGGTATAATTGTGGCCAAACGCCAGCTTTCTGGAAAAACTCCTGTTGTCCATATATCGTTGAAAATATGTAAAAGTGTGTCAAGGGCGGTTTCGGGAAGGTGTTTAAGCATCTGGTAATGGATGTCATCAGGGCCTGTAGCTGTATCTTTTGATATTGCGATAGCATCTTTAAGTTCTGTTATGTTAAACAGACTGTTATATTCTTCAGTATTTGAAGAGGTGAAATTAAGTTTGATCTTTTCTTCTTGTTTTTTGATGTTTTGAAACTTCTCTGAATAATTCCGAGATGAGGAATTATCCAAAAAAGTTTCGCCAAGTGTATTTGCTATCTCTTCCTTTGATGTGGCCTTTGTTCCACGTTTTGTATTTAAGTGGGTGAAACTGGGTGATTTAGATTTACCAGATATTTTTCGTATCATATCCCAAACCTTTTTAATTGGAGTTTTATGATTTAAGTTTGAAACGTAAGATTTCCATGATTTGCGTTTGGAGGCCTTTATTGTTCGACGGGCCTTTGCTCTGAAGTTTTTAACGTTATTCAAGTTCTCCTTTGTTGGATATCTGCAGAACTTTGATAATGCTTGCTTGCGCTGTTTTATGGCATCTTTGCATTCATCATTGTACCATGGCTTGCTTTTCTTTGGATTTGTCGAGGTTTTCGGTATACTTTTATTAGCGATGTCAAGAAGAGAAGAAGTAAAATCATCTAAAGGGTCCAAGGAATTGTCAAACTTATCTGTTTTGAGACCTTCGCATAACGAGTAATATAATTCCCAATTTGCTTTATTTAGTTTCCACTTTGTGTTGTGATCGTTCGTGGAATTATTTACGTTTTCAATAATAACAGGGAAGTGATCACTTCCGCACTGATCAGCATATACGGACCAGTCAAAGTCTAAAAGGAGAGATGGGTGACACAAAGAGAGATCTAAAGAAGATAAATGTCCTGTTGCAGGATGGAGGTAAGTGTAAGATTTATCATTCATCAAGCAAAGATTGTTATTTGCAATAAAATTTTCAATAATGTCTCCTCTACTGTTATTATCTTTACATCCCCAAAAAGTGTTGTGCCCATTAAAGTCACCTACTAAAATATAAGGTGCAGGAAGTTGACTAAGTAATGAATGGAGATGTTCAGTTGTTAAGGAAAACGCAGGGGGTATATATACAGAACAAATTGTAGTTTCTTTATCCAACGTGACTGAGACTGCAACAGCTTGTAGCTGTGTTTTAATTTTGATCTCTCTTTGTGGCAAACAAGATTTGACAAAAATTGAACTGCCACCAGATGGTCTTTGACCTTCAGAATGGATATAGTTATATGATTTGAAACCTTTGATATCGATGTTGTCATTAGTTTTTAAAAAGGTTTCTTGTAAACAAAAAATCGATGGGTTTAATAAGGACAGAAGTAATAGGATTTCATTATAGTTTGACTTAAGACCTCGACAATTCCATTGTATTATTTTATGTTTTAAATCCATTGTGTGGAGAGAATTTGATAAGACTAGAAATTATGGAGGTACAATCGGTGACCTCGATCTATTATTACCACTTCGTGGTGTTGGGTTTTCGAACTCCATATCGCTGCTGTCACTCAAACATTCGAAACGATTGCGATTCTTAATATTGTTTCTTGAACCTTTGCGTTGTCTGTCTGATATAATTTGTTTTTGAGATAGTTGTTTTTGTTGTTGTTTTTTCAAATCTTTTTTGATCATTTCTAAAGTAGCGTTTTTCAGCACTTTTTCAGTTTTATTTGTTTCAGTTGGTTGTGGTGATGTTTGACTTGTACTATTGTTCTTTTGGTCTTCAGATGTATTTTTAGGTTTTAATTTTTCTAGAGGTTTGAGACCAGGAATCGGATCAGTTTGAGTGACAGCATCTTCAACAGTTACCTTTTTTACAGGTGACTGTGCAATGCTGGCATAGCTGACTCCAGGAATAGGTGTAGGGGACTCAACGATTTTTCGCGCTTCTGGAAACGAGATATTTCTTGTGAATTTTACAGTCAAAATTTCTTTTTCTCTGTGCCAAACCTGGCATTCTTTAGAGTTAGCACTGTGTTTTTCACCACAGTTAACACAACTAGGAGCATTTCCACAATTTTGTTCCGTGTGATTTGCCGGCTCGCCACAATTTGCACAGATAGGGTCTTTCGTACACCTGTTTTCATGGTGTCCATATTTCTGGCAACTGTGGCAGCGTAACGGATTTGGAATGTAGATCTCGACACTAACTCTAAAGTATGCCACTTTGACTGTTTTTGGTAGTGTTGGGGTATTAAAAGTAAAAACAAAGGTGTTCGTGTCTTTTAATTGGCCGTTCCTTTTTATCTTGAATCGTTTTACAGCAGTTACTCCTTGAGATCGAGTGCCTTCGAGAATCTCCTCCTCGCTCGAGTTCCTCAAATCAGGGCAACGAATTACCCCTCTTGAGGAATTCAGCGAAGTATGAGGAAATACTCTCACTTTCAAACTATGAAATAATGTTGTCCTCAGGAGATTCTCGGCATGAGATTTTTTACTGATCTCAACGAGCAGCTGATTAGATCTGTACAATTTTTTAATGTTTTCTGGTTCACCAGCAATTCCTAATATAACTTTTTGAATAACGAAAGGTGATAAAGAAGTGATGTTCTGATTTTCTTCTATACTTTCAATCAGCAAAAAGCGCGGAAAATGTTGAGTCGTAGTGTCATTTGTTATGTTGTCGCCGTTGTCCGATATCTCAGCATCTGATGTGTCGTCTTGGGTAGGTTTTTTTCTTTTTTTATCTTTCCCCATGATGAAAAGATTGTATGATTCATCCTCCGTGCTCTCCGCCCACCGTGGAGCCCAACAAGGGAACACTTTAGTGAGTGGATTTCCTACCTCAAGTGTTAGAGCTACACAGAAGATATACTCGTACAAGCAAGAAGCTGCACGATTGGTCCGTTAAGCCGCCGCCTTCTAGAAATGGAAAGGTTGTGAAAAAGACTTTATGAGCAAACGGTGTGTATTCAGATTAATACAAAAGGCAAGGAAGAGAAAGTGAAAGATTATTCCTAGGGCTTGGCACGACCAGCCGATTGACCGTGCCGGACCGCACGGCCACCCGTCTAACCGAAATCCAGGCCAAAGAGGTGTGTTGGATACCTGAAGCACTGAACCTCAGATAATCCTCAACCTCCAGGACCCCTTCATCCGGCTTACGGGACGCCACCCACGGCAAACGGGTGGTATTTCCTCTTCGCTCTTCCCAAAGGGGACAATTACTGCTCACCAAGCTAGCAACGTTCCCAGTGGGAATTGAGCCCCCAGGGCCTCGACAAGGCGGAAAGTTTAATACCTAGGGGCAAGTTTCATCAAGATTTGGTCAAAATTATGACATCTAGTGTTAACAACTTTTTCCTTTGATTTGACCTGGTTACCTAGTTTTGGACCCTAAGTAACCCAGTATCAAACTTGATCTAGATTTCATAGAGACAAACATTCTGAGCAAGTTTCATCAAGATTGGGTCAAAACTGTGACCTCTAGAGTGTGAACAAACTAATTGTTGACGACGAACGACGGACAGAGGCTGATGACAATAGCTCACACTGAGCTTTTGCTCAGGTGAGCTAAAATAGTCGCAACATGCGATTCTATAGACCAGCAGTATTTAGCAGAAGACCCTAGTCTTGGGTCAAATTTGCGCGAGTTTATGGACAAGTATTCAGGAGCGAGCTTGTATCACGGATTTGAAATAAGACGGAGTCACAGAGACAATGTGCTACCTGACGTCATGACACAATTTGCGACATTGCTTTTAGAAAGCATGCGCAGTAAATTCCCAAAACTCGAGCTTTGGGACGCTCTGTCAATATTTCACCCAAACACATTCCCCAGCACTGTGACGGCGAAAGCCAAATTCGGTAAACAGAATTTTGCAAGTCTGCTAGCTCACTATATTAATATGGTGAAAAACGGGGAAGTAGCGCACCCCCGATTGACACTGATAAGGCCAAACAGGAGTGGTCACTGTTCAAAAACCATATGTTTACCATTGCAGCTGGGTCAATGGAAGACGATCCTGTAACAGTGTCTTCTCTAGCAGACGAAATACTTTCCTCGGAACAGATGTTGAGGGAATATCTTAACATGACAAAGCTCCTTGCAATCAGCAGCGTTTTGCCCGTCAGCTCTGTTGAATGTGAACGGGGATTCTCTACACAGTCTTATAAAGACACGGCTCGGGTGCAGTCTCAACACAGAAAAACTCGACCGCTAGATGCGGATATCAATCAATGGCCCGTCAGTCGAAGACTTTGACCCACTGCCTATATATCGCATGTGACGTACTTGTGACGGTGGAACGAGGCGCCACATCTTCAAAAACACATCGATACAGGGAAAGCTCATTGAATAGAAATGAAAGGTGTGTACAGCCGCCACACTTTTACACAAAAGCTGCCCATTCTGCTTCATGCTAACACGGTCTATATGCTATTTGTGCTTTTTATATATGTTTGCTTTTTATCATATTCATATATGCTGGAAATTAAAAATAAATAAAATATACCCCTGTCGAAGACGGGTGTGCTGGGCCTCGACGTGGCACAGGGGTGAACATTACAACAGGTCACATACACACTCGAGGAGAAATGGAATAAAGTTGTAATGTCTAGCTAAAGCACAACGCACAAAGCGAGGTCTTTACCGGGGACATGCGGGTATCAAATATGATCGGTCACCAGTTAACACCAGTTGAGGCAACGTTCGATACTAAAACGGGATTAGGCCAACACTTTAGGCACCGACATCCAAAGCTCGCAAACGAGAAGAGGATAGCGGCAGTAGAGGCCGACATTCTAAGGAAAAGGGCAGAGAGGAAAAAGGTCGCAGAGGAAAAACCTTCGAAACCTAGAGGCAACGTTCGGTCCTTTCAGGAGGAAGTGGAACTAATGGCCTTATGCGAAAAATATGCCGGCGAAAGACATATTAATAAGGCCATTGAAAATGAGCTCAAGACAAAGACCGCGAAGCGGATATCTGACAAGCGCAGAACTATAAGTCTCCAGGCCAAGAAGCAGACAGTTAAGCCTGCACAAAAGCCGCAAAAGCGAACTATTAGTACAGAGAAAGGCCCATTCCTAATCGAATTAGGGATGAAAGCCAACTTCCGGACGGCCATTCAGACCGGAGGCACTTCTGCAACACTTGTCGGAGAATCGGCGGAGGGTCTGTCAAGAGCTTGTGAAGATGAAGACCCAGAGGTTCATGTGCAGACAACTCTCAAAATGATGGCAGAACGCTGTCAAAAATCTAGAAAAATCTCCCGCGGGGGAAACAATAGAGGTGGCAAAAGTGTTCGTAAGCCACCAAAGGGAGAGAAGGTCAAAGAACGGGTCAAGAAATATAGGTCTTATCAGTTCCTATATAAAAATGACCGTAAAGGTCTATCCAAACTTATCCTCGACGGCAAAGAAGGTGACGCCAAATGTGACCTTGATCCAGAAATAGTGGAAACCACGTACACTGAACGGTTTAGTGGCATATCGCAAGAAGTGGATTTATCGATGTATCCACCCGCGGAACCGGTGGATAATGCGGCACTCATCAAGCCCATTACACCGGATGAGGTCGTGAAAGTCTTCAGCAAGGCGAATAAAGATACTGCTGCAGGGCCGGATCTAATCGAACTGAGGAAGCTGATCGCAGAAGACCGAAAAGGAATTGCACTCTCAAATCTCTTTAATACTTGGCTCATCACCGGCAAAGTTCCCAAAGAGGTGAAAGAGAATCGTTCTATCCTACTGCCTAAAGGAACTAAGGGTCTCGACAGCATTAATAACTGGAGACCTCTGACAATTAGCTCAGTGGTGCTTAGGATATACACAAATATCCTGGCAACGAGGACGCTAGATACATTCAAAATAAATGAAAGACAGAGAGGCTTTATTAAAGCGCGGGATGCTCAGAGAACGGTTTTCTAATTGAGGAAATTATTAAGCAGGCCAAGAAAAAGAGAAACCCATTATGTGTCGCCTTTTTGGACCTGGCGAAAGCCTTCGATACTGTGTCACATAAGCACATTAAAGCAGGCTTAAGAAGATTCGGCGCATGCGATCACTTCATTCAGATCGTTGAAGATCTATATAAGGACGCGAGTACCACGTTCACTACAGCGAAAGGATCTACTAAGAAGATCCTGATCACGAGATGGGTGAAACAGGGAGACCCCCTAAGTCCACTGCTATTTAATATAGCAATGGATGCACTTCTCGCGGAAATCGCGAAACAAAACAATGGGTACAAGTTCGGCCCAAGTCCAATGGACCGTATTGAGTCTCTCGCGTACGCGGATGACAACGCTCTCCTCACAGGATCGCCAGAAGAAATGAACGTAAATCTGGCGATAGTTAAAAAATTCTGCGAGGTAACGGGCATGAGGCTCAACGTCAAGAAATCAGCAGCCTTCTTTATCAAACCAAGAGGCAAAAATACATACATCGTGAACCAATTCTCGACCCCACTTAAGGTCGGGGATGACAACGTGCCACTAATAGAGCCAGATGAATCGGTAAAGTACTTAGGAAGTAAGATAAGCCCATGGAACAACAAAATTCAACAAGACGTGCACGCACGTCTTGAAGAAATGCTTAAGGGCATAGATGCAGCCAGTTTAAAGCCAAGGCAAAAACAAACTAGTCATGCTGCAGAACTACGCGCTCCCTAAATTACTATACCCGCTAACTCAAGCTCACTTCCCCAATGGGATACTCAAAAAGCTTGATGTCTCAGTAAGAGAATATGTTAGAAAATGGCTTAAACTACCGGGAAGTACGTGCAACGGAGTTTTTCACAGCAGCCAAGCGGATGGTGGACTAGGCCTCCCAGAATTCCAAAGAATGATCCCTACGCAGAGGATCAACATGCTCAGACTAATCCAAAGGAGTTCGGATTGGAAAATCCGAAAGCTGGCGGATATAATGGGAGTGCCGGAGTATATTAAGATGTATTCAGACATGGCGGGAGTCAGAGTGCCTGAAGGACCCAAGGGCAAAGCCACCTGGCGGCACCTGCCCCAGCAAGAGTGGGAAAAGCTGGGCCCCACTGCAAACGGAATTAAATCCTTCAAGGGAAAAAGGTCTAACTCCTGGGCTATGTCGAATACAGAATACTTCGGCGAAGCTGATTACAGCACCTCGCTGCAACTGCGGACCGACATATTTCCCTGCAGAGCAACCATGGCCCGAGCGGGCCGACCATCAGACGCGCTCTGCAGGAGATGCGGGTCAACAGTGGAAACCGTAGGTCATATTTCGGGGCATTGCCCGAGCGTGAAAGATTACCGGATTAAGCGCCACAATATCATCACGAATACCGTCGCCGAGAAAGGCAAGCGAGCGGGGTGGCTCGTGAATCACGAGCCACGAATACAAGACGCGCACAACCGCGTTTGAAAACAAAACATTAGAAACACATAGTGAAAAGAAAAATAATCTAAGGAAACGAAAGAAGTACAATAACAAGGTACATTTCGTATTTTTATTTTTTTCTTTCCCATTTTACATGCCTACGAACATGTTATGTTCTAGTCTTGTATTTGCTTTTACATGCGTAACTAAACCTCTTTAAATGTTTGAAACCAAGAACTCCACTAAACACAACAATTTTAGACCTTTGTACGTAAATCGGGATTAATTCATAGGGCTTCACTTATTGTCATTAGTTTTCGTGACAAGTATAAATTTTTTTCCTATGGAAATTAGTTAGGTGATGACGTCATCAGCTGGACCGATTCATATTTATTTCCCGTGCCCTGATATACCAAGCCTTGATATATATATATATATATATATATATATATATATATATATATATATATATATATATATATATATATATATATATATACTAGAAAAGGACCCGCGCAAGCGCGGGTTGATTCATCGAACAGATTGAAATCTGAAAAAAAGTTCGAAGGTTATTTTTTATTATTACTTAATTCTATCTGTGTTCAACGTCACGATCTTTTAGTCATATCGAGACGATGTCTTTATATGACAGGGAGCTCAATATTCACCTTTACAGTGCTGCCTCACTAAAATATCCCGCGTCAAACACATGACGTAACATTCTACACAGTCACGTTATACCAGGCCGACCATTTCCGTTTGCTCAACGCTGATCGCCAAGCGAAAGAGCAGCTGCAGTAATATCATGTTTAAATTCTTTGGTATGACTTGGCAGCGGATCGAGCATACAACCTCCGGAACGCAAGGAGGACGTTCTAGCAACTTAGCCACTGCGCCGGTAAATTCGTAGGTAATCGGCCTGTTGATTTTGGACGGTTTAACCATATGAGCCAGCGCATGACAAACCCAACAAAATGACTTGGCTACTCAGGGTAGAGTCAGGTTAACATTGATATTCACCGTTTCGTCAGTCTGGCTGCGCACTCGGTGGGTTGCTAAGGTCCAAGGTTTCTACGTGCAGACAGTGAAGACGGATCAGACTGGGCAGATGCACAGGACACTGCGCGTGGTACACAGGTCATTTGTTGATTTTGTCATGCGACGGCTCATATATGCAGAGTTGCCGCTAGGTCCAATTACAGTCGCACCTCAATAGCTCGAACCCGATGGTGATCAATTTGGGTTCGGACTGACCCAGCAGTATTTTGAGATGGTTCGAAGAGTAAGTACGACGTAGCCTGCTTATACAACAATTCACCTATATATTGACCACAGAGGACAGTAATAACTGACCAAAATTAAAATATTTATTGGGTAGATTTTTCTATGCAGTTTGAAATAAATGAATTTTCCCGAAAAAAAAAAAAAGATTCTTAATTACGTATGCCATTACGTTCTCGAACTTTGTTCTTTCATTCGGTTCACACCTTTGTCGTTTACAGAAACATCGCCGCAATGTATAAATTGACTATTAAACCACACGGGGAATACCGAACGTTCAGTCATATAAATACGCACCCGTCTATGCTTAGATGACGTCCGATTTATTTACAGTGTGCACGTAATCTATTTATAGGTGGTAAATTCGAGAAGCTACTTTGGGAGAATTTGAATAAAGTATTGTTTGTTTCCCAACAAAGGCCTGGAAAACTCATTAAATTTCCGGAAATAAATATAAAATTTATCAATAAGAACAATATCGTTATTAATTTAAACCAACCAACCGCAGCAGGTTTTTACCGTTTTCTAGTTTTTGAGGCTAATTCGTTCTTTTAGTAGTATAGATATATATATTAAGGCTGGCAATTAATTTTGCGCAATGATCTTCGATTTACCTTCGTTTGGTAGTTCATTTCATGACAATACGCATCATGCAGAGACATACGTTGAAATACATTAATGTAATAAAATCAGTACAACAGCACGAAGATCATTTATCTTCCTACATACAAATAGTAGATGATAGAATCGACGATATTGTTAAGGGATTTTAAGAAAATGAGCTCGTTATAACGCACATTCACTCAGTTATAAAAAATCAATCTGGTAGCAACACTTAAGAAGTTCAATGGCAGACATCATGATCTAGTCAATCCCTACAACGTGGCAGTTTCCAGAATTGTTTCTGATGTTTTTGCCAGTGACACGCCATAAGTAGACTTCCCAAATCTCGGATATACGCTTTTACCAATATTTCCTTCGTTCAGGCCTATGGGCATGGTGGGCGAAGCTTGCTTACCAAGCAATGCTTACTATCCGCGGACGCCTGATTACACCCTTTGTTCTGGGGTCCTTGTCTGTTGGTCTGAACATTCTGATTCGTCATTGTTTGTTTGTGTTGAGGTTTTACGGCCGAGTCAACCCAATGGGGTCATGTCAGGCGCGGTCAGTTTACCTAACCACACATTTACTGGGCAAGCTTAGTCCTCTAAGTGGTTAACCAGTATTGTGCACATTCTTTCGCCAGAAACTGACAACTGCCCTTCTTGAATCAGCGGAAGGGAGAGAATGACCGTAGAAAATATTTCATGATCAATCTCCACGAAAGAATGTTGCCGACCTCGACGGGGGTTGAACCCGCGACCTCCTGGTCTCCAGTCGGACGGCGCATCCAACTGAGCCACCGAGGCCGGCTCTGATTCGTCATTCGTTTATGGATTTACGAGTTTGGATTACGGCTTTGGTACCATGACCGCAACTACTTATATGAAACTTTCGATAACATAGAAAGATCTTTCGCTACAATGAACGTCCTTATATCAAAATACATAGAAAGATCCCGGAAACTCGAGTCAATCTTTCAGGAGCTCCTCGACGGTATATTTGACCTGTTTTTTTTTGTTTGTGTTGAGGTTTTACGGCCAGTCAACCCAATGGGGTCATGTCGAGCGCGGTCAGTTAACTTAACCACACGTTTACTGGGCAGGCTTAGTCCTCTAAGCGGTTAACCAGTATTGTGCACATTCTTTCACCAGAAACTGACAACTGCCCTTCTTGAATCAGCGGAAGGGAGAGAATGACCGTAGAAAATATTTCATGATCAATCTCCACGAAAGAATGTTGCCGACCTCGGCGGGGGTGGAACCCGCGACCTCCTGGTCTCCAGTCGGACAGCGCATCCAACTGAGCCACCGAGGCCGGCGCATTTGACCTGGTTAAGGGAAGAGTATCACCACACCTTATTTCGCCTAAAACAATGCTGCAATGCATTCAAGATATTCAAACTATGCTACATGTTAAATTTCAGGGGTTTCATCTTATTTCCACAGACCTTAACGAGTTATACAAACATGTTCAGAGTATATACGCGCGCAAGGGTTCAAACTTGTTTATATCGGTGAAATTTCCGATATCTCCTTTTTCTGATCCTTAACATTATATACTCAACAAAATAATTTAAGGGCCACATAGTGCAAATTTTCATATATACAAACTTTGGCCGGGTGTATGGGCAAAAACATAGGAGTGTTTCCAACAAAAAAAATTGAAATAAAAAATTTCATTTTAAAATTTGCAAAAAACACTACTTTTTACCCAAAAATTAAAAAATTACATTTATGTGTCAAAAGTGATGTCTGGGCTCCCAACTGTGAAACATGTATAGAGAAAGCCTTATTTGTTATCAAGAAACGTACATTTTGCTAGAGGTACCCTCTACAGACTATTAATTGTCTATGGGAAACTTTCGAGGCATTTTTAGCCTCTCAAAGGGTTGGTCTCTTTTTCTGGCCGAATCTGTGTGCCTTTTACTGGAATGAAGGTTGAGGTTGCATGGCTTTGTGTGTGACAAAGTATTGTTTTCATTAAACAAAGAATTTTTCCGGTATTGTGAAAAGGCGTTTTTTGGGAAATTCCCGTTTTTCCTAGAATCGTTTGGTTTGGCGTTGTTGGTGCCATTGACACTTTTGTAGCTGAACATGTTGCGAACTTGTTGAGCTGATTGAAATAGGGCTGAGACTTCCAGTTTTGTCCATGAAATAATTGTAAAACTTGACGGTTGCATTTTAGTGATAATCAAAGGGGAAATAAAATTGGTGGCCCTAAAATTATTTTGTGGAGTATAAAAAGCCCTTTCGTTCCCTGTTCCAATCAATATAACATCAAAGAAAGCAATTCACTTAGTCGATCTTCCCGAATTCAGTCACTGGTGATATGCAATACTTTGCAATATCTAAAAGTCAAGGACCAAAATATGCAACTTCACGAAAGTCCTAACACCAATAACCTATAAAACAAGCATTTGACACTTCAAAAATCATAAAGACTTGGTAAAGCAGCAGTGTGATTTTGGCGTTTCATTAAACCATCTACAAAACCAAATTGCTCCCATCTTCTGTTTTGATATATAAATGATATCCTTGAACTGGACTGTAAACCCGGTAAAAGAATGATACCAGGCTGCTAATTTAGCATTGTAGATATACCATGTGAGTGTTCAGTTTCCACGTCCGAGATGTACCTTCCATCAATTCTCAGGACTCTCAGCCTGTCACAAAAACACCACGAGTAAGCTTCATTCAGTAAATCTGGCGTTATTACAGCAGTTTTCAATGGTTCATCACTTAAGGCTATTGAAAGCAACTCCCTTTTGATACCCCAATGGATAAACACGACATGCATGACGTTATTCCAGATGAAAGGAAAAAAAAAACAAAAAAAAAAAAACAAAAAAAAAAAAAACATCTCAGTTTATAAAATATGGCCGAGGCGGCGAAAAATGAAACCGTTGTATTACGTTCACAACATAAGCCGCTTCTCACAGGGGATATAGCCGTAAGTCAATCTTGGCCAACCACCGACAACATCATTTTGTATGTCACTTCAGTAGTAGCCGTATTGTCACTCATCGCATTCATCATAACGTTTGTAAAGTTAAGGAAAGGATTACTGATCTTGACCATCCTGGAGAAAGTACACGTGAATAAATTTAGTGCATCGACTGTACCGTCACATGTTACTAAAATGACAAAACTACGCCAGCCCCAACCTTATTTTCTACGAGGCTGATCTAACCTTAGCTCACTATATTTTAGCCTTGTGCAACTGTATCGTTTGTTTGTGTTGAGGTTTTACGGCCCAGTCAAACCAATGGGGTCATGTCGAGCGCGGTCAGTTTACCTAACCACACGTTTACTGGGCAGGCTAAGTCCTCTAAGCGGTTAACCAGTATTGTGCACATTCTTTCGCCAGAAACTGACAACTGCCCTTCTTGAATCAGCGGAAGGGAGAGAATGACCGTAGAAAATATTTCATGATCAATCTCCACGAAAGAATGTTGCCGACCTCGGCGGGGGTGGAACCCGCGACCTCCTGGTCTCCAGTCGGACGGCGCATCCAAATGAGCCACCGAGGCCTGTGCAACTGTATTCCTTTACTACTAACTAATAAGTAAACTTATATGTAAGCTAAAAGTCAACTGTAATACAATTGTACTAATTGCCGATGTGACCAATGGGGACAAGTGTGTATATATTCCACTGAGAACTATGGCGGTGTGTCCAATATTGGACTAAAAACGTCCCTAAACAGGTATACATAATATCAATCCGAGGGATGATGGTCTACTTCGAATGGGGAAATTCTTAAATGACAAACTTAGGGAGAAAACAATAAAGGTTGAAACCCATTGTTGATATCAATTTTCAGAGAAAAAAAGATTAAGTTTTATTAACGGCATATTGTATATATTTTTATGCCAGACATGAAAATCTGTTACTACTTATTTCATGATATACCCAATGGTGGACATGTGGCGTTGATAAGCACCTTCCAAAACGCCGAGGGGACTGGTCTTATTTTATGATTAACGTATTGCAAAAGTAATTAGTGAAAGAGAAATGTCAGTTATTCTTATGGACAAAAAGCTTGACAAGCTACTATTGATCAATGCTTGCATCTTACAAAGTGTGAATATGTCGACTACTTAAATAGAAAAGCATACATCCGGTGGCGCTTCAAGCATGTCTCTGGATGTTATTCATTGATCAATGCTCAAGATCTGGCAACGGAAAAGAATTCTAGTGATTTCATATTGTTATATAAAGATGTACGAGTGTCTTGACCCAGGGTGGCTAGCTGTAAAAGTGCTTCTAACACCCCCCCCCCCCCCCCCGGTGGTTTGCTCTACCGACCGTTCTAAGGCGGTGTTAGTCTTACTCTTTGTGCTTTGTGGTTTATTCTACGAGGCGATTTGTTGTATGTTTTTCCGTGTGTCGTTTTGTTCTTGTGTTTTTCAGTCCTTTTAGTATTGTGATTACCTCGCTTGGGGAAGAGAGAGCTAATCTTAGTGCTTTTCGTATGTTTGTTCGGTTTGTGCTTGTTTAGATTTGTCGGTTTCCTCTTCTTCTTGGGGTCTGGGAAGGGCTGCGGTTTGTGATTGTGGCACACCCTGGAGTTTTCTCTTACATTTTTTGCTTGTATGACATGTTATGTATTTTGTATCTACAGATGCAAATGTTTTACTTTATAGGAAAAAATAACTGTGGTAGGGGGTGGGGGCGGGGGGTAGAGGTGTTTTGCAGTAGAATTCGACACAAAAACATAACAAAAATAAACAAATTACAAAACTATTGTCTAAAATCTGTTCATATCAAACTTTCAAATATAAATTCAATGTCAAGAGAGTAAGAGCTTTCTTTTTATACTAAATATGTAGGTTACATTTTACTGAAAACCGGAAAGTATGTTTTAGTACGACCTATTAAAAAAAGCGGAAAAAAGCAAATTTTTTGTATCCCGAGAGGGATACAACACGTGACAGATTATTAACATGTCTAATGGTTGGAGCCAGTCGTATAGTATCTTACAAAAAATCGGTCACGTGGGGTGGTATGTTATCGCTTACCCGCTCAGCTTCTTCATCATCAGAATCAAGATGGCGCAGATCGTAGACGACAATTTTGCTTTAGTCGAAGACGATGTTTCTGCCACTACAAACTTACGTGGTGCAAATTCTGATAATGGAAACTTGCCTCGTGTGTGTGTGTGTGTGTGTGTATACTCATATATAATTCCTGTAGTTTTCATTTCATTCCTTTTTTTCTATGAAATTCCACGAATGTTTTTTTGGGTGGCGCGCCAGCATCTCGATTCGAGCAACAAACAAAACAAGTTACTTCCAGGCTTTACGCGTATTCTTTATTTATTTATTTATTTTTTTTTTTTGGGGGGGGGGGGGGGTGTTCAGGTTTAGTTTTACTCAACATATGTGTTAACTGGTTATGATAACCACATAGTAATTTAGTAGTTTTTTGGCACCTCTTGTAAAAATCGCTGGGGTTGTGTCTGCAACACTATTTGATCTACTTTCTAAGTACATAAATGCATAAGGAAGCAAAATTGACCTCACAGTAAAAAGGTCAAATGTCAGTGTACGACCATTATTTTAGCAACTTTGGTAGACCTCCAGTTTCCGATGATATATGTAAAGATTCAGCCACAAGGAATCCTCGGTTTTGGAGAACAAGATTTTTAAAGGTTTTTCCCATACAAATGCATAGGGAAGCAAACTTGACCTTGCCGTAAAAAGGTCAAATGTCAATATACAACATTTATTTTAGCAATTTTGGTAGACCTCCCGTCCCCAATTACATATGCAAAGATTCAGCCCCAAGGCTTCCTCGGTTTGGAGAAGAAGATTTTTAAAGGTTTTTACCATATATGGGCATGGCGGCCATCTTGTTCAATGAACAGCGACCATTTTAGCAATCTTTCATTCCCCCAACCTAAGGAGGCTCCATATGAAATTTGAGCAAAATTGGCCTAGAGGCTCCAGAGGAGAAGTCGTTTGAAATTCTGAATATTTTTCCCATACAAATGCATAAGGAAGCAAAATTGACCTCACGGTAAAAGGTCAAATGTCAATCTACGGTTAGCAACTTCGGGAGACCTCCAGTTTCCGATGATATATGTAAAGATTCAGCCACAAGGCATCCTCGGTTTTGGAGAACAAGATTTTTAAAGGTTTTCCCATACAAATGCATAGGGAAGCAAACTTGACCTTGCCGTAAAAAGGTCAAATGTCAATATACAACATTTATTTTACAATTTTGGTAGACCTCCTGTCCCCAATGACTTATGCAAAGATTCAGCCCCAAGCATCCTCGGTTTTGGAGAAGAAGATTTTTAAAGGTTTTTACCATATATGGGCATGGCGGCCATCTTGGTCAACTAACCGCAACCATTTTAGCAATCTTTAGAAGCTCCAGAGAAGAAGTCGTTTGAAATTCTGAACATTTTTCCCATACAAATGCATAAGGAAGCAAAATTGACCTTACCGCAAAAAGGTCAAATGTCAATGTACGACCATTATTTTAGCAACTTTGGTAGACCTCCAGTTTCCGATGATATATGTAAAGGTTCAGCCATAAGGCATCCTCGGTTTTGGAGAACAAGATGTTTAAAGGTTTTTCCCATACAAATGCATAAGGAAGCAACTTGACCTTGCCGTTAAAAGGTCAAATGTCAATATATGACATTTATATTAGCAATTCTGGTAGACCTCCCGTCCCAGATGACTTATGCCAAGATTCAGCCCCATGGCATCCTCGGTTCTGGAGAAGAAGATTTTTAAAGGTTTTTACCATATATGGGCATGGCCGCCATCTTGGTCAATGGACCGCGACCATTTTAGCAATTTTTTGTTCCCCCAACCTAAGGAGGCTCCATATGAAATTTGAGCAAAATTGTCTCAGGGCTTCAGAGGAGAAGTCGTTTGAAAATGCTAACGGACGGACGCACGGACGGACGGACGACGGACGAAAAGTGATCACAATAGCTCATCCTTGTTTGATGGGACCTTCCTGAATTTCGCCAATAACCAGGACAGATATGAAGTATGTGGTGAGATATTTGCCTATTCATATCTGTAAACTTTTCGGTTCTGGCTAACTTCTCCTACAGATTATATCCGAATAAGCAGAAAAAGCAGGAAGTTGTTTCATTGATATACTATGGTGTGGAGCAGCGCATATATTATTGCAAGGTTACAGTCCAACCAATATTAACAGAGTTTTGCCCTTTTGACATTCCTGTATTTTGTTTTGTTTCCGGCTAACGTCTTGTATAGTATACCTCCCGTCAAGCTGAAACTTAATTAACAATGACACCATTATGTGGAGCAGCACATACTTTTTCTAGGTTTAATATAGTCCTCGCCATATTAGCTGAGTTATGGTACTTTGAAAATTTCTGTAAACGTTTTGTTTCCGGCCTACTCTTCCTACAGTTTAAGTCTAATCAAAGTGAAATTTATTCATTTATACTAGTCTGATCAAAGTGAAACTTAGTTATTGATACTAACACCATGATGTGGAGCAGCGCATGTTGTTTTGAGGTTACAAAATTACTGTAAATTTTTCATTTCTGGCTAACTCCTTGTACAGTTTACATCTAATCAAGTTGCAACTTAGTAAATATATACACCATGGTGTCTGGAAGTGTATATTGTTTCCAGGTTATAGTCACCAAATATTAGCGGAGTTATGTCCCTTTGAAAATATCTGTACACTTTTCTTTTCCAGCTGACTCCTCCCACAGTTTACATCCGATCAAACTGAAACTTACTTTATTGTTAAACCATGTAGAGGAGCAGCACATATTGTTTCGAAGTTTCAGTCCACAAAAAACGGACGTACAATATTCAGTATATCTGCTACCATCTTATTACTTATCACAATTTCGGGAACACTATTTAGATTTATATGTTCCTAACCAATAGGCGAGTCATCTTTTTGATGGGTATTACAGGTGGGGATATATATACATGTTATTCTAATATTTTGTACTTATTTCATTATTATTATTATTTTTTGCAGATACATTTATATAAAGCAGATGTTCAACCTTTTAGACCTGAACTTAGCATTTGTTCTGCATCCAATCTTCAGAATCTGGGTAAGTGAAATAATTTATGGTTCTTATACATTATCATCAAAAGTTGAATTTGTATTTGTGAGAAAGTTGGGGAAAAAAGGCTGGCACAATTAATCGTATAGTCGACTAATTGATCGATAAATTCCACAAAAATGGTTATAGTCGATTACTTGATCGTTGAATTCCACAAAAATGACTGTCGTTACAGATTTGCGAATAGTGGATCATTTGATTTTTGTGTCTGTTACTTTACCGTGTAAATCCTTAATATTCAGACACCTAAACTCCTTACTATACTTTATCTAAAAATTGGACAAGTACTATCCATTGTTGTGTCCAAAAATAGATTAATGAGTGGCAAGCAGTGTAGACCCTGATGAGAACATTTTTGTGGCGTCTCATCAGGGTCTACACTGTTTGCTCAGACCTGTCTGGCCAAATATGTCGGTAAAGTATAACATATGGTTAGAGTCATGCTAAGACAGATAGGTAAAATTATGACCAAATCTTCAGTAATTACTAATCGATTATCGATAACAATGGCAGGACTGATAATCGATTATCTTTTCAGATCCGATTAGCCAGGTCTAGTGGGAAATGTAAGTTCTTGTACCCAGAGGTGGCTGTGCATTATAATTATTTTTTAATGAAGTTTTAGTGTCTGTTAGCCTTCAACAGTCAGCCAGATCATTCTGATGTTACCTATGTTACCAAAGTGAAGAAATTAAATTATAACTTAATGTTCTATTTGCTGTCTTAAATATGGACACTTTTATACAAGGTTCTTTTAGTTTCTCTCAAATTTCAATTCTTTGTCAGTTTCATCTGTATTAGACTTCTTCTAGGCATTGCCAAGGTTCATGGATTAAGTCTAAATTTGTGAATGTATATTGTAATGCTGGCTAATCAGAACTGAAAAGATAATCAATTATCAGTGCTGCGACTGTGTTCGATATTAGTAGCCACTGAAGATTTGGTCATAATTTTACCTATCTGTCTCAGCATGACTCTTACCATATGCTATACTTCACTGTAACCTGAGCAACCAGTGTAGACCTAGATGAAACACCGCAAACTGGGGCATCTCATCAAGGTCTACACTGTTTTCCACCCATCTAGTTTGTTAGACATACACTGGGTGGTAAATTGTACTTGTTTAAATTTTAAAGTATGGTTAGGAGTTGAGGTGTCTGAATACTAAAGGTAAATCTGGTAAAGTAGCAGACACAGAACTCAAATGATCAATTATTAGCAAATCTGTAAAGATAATCATTTTTTATGGAAGTTATCGATCAATTTTAAAATAGATTATCCGATTAATTGTGCTAGCCTTAGTATATTAATTACCAGATCCTTGTATAAAAGTGTCCATATTTAAGACAGCAAATAGAGCATTAAATTATAATTTAATTTCTTTACTTTGGTAACATAGGTAATATGAGAATGATCTGCCAAATTATGATGGACCTTTAAGATGTGCCCAGGGCCAATGTCCCATTCAAATACATGTAAAATCTAATGGGCCTTTTCAAATTTTCATGGGCCCTCTGTAAATTTGGATGGGCCCAGGTATCCTTGATAACCATCATTGAGCATGAGATTTGGATAGCTTATATAGGGGCCCATTTAAATTAAATTCAGTATCAGCCTATCACTAATAGTTTTATCATTAAATGGGTTGTTTCATCTGAGAAGTATCCCAGCACCATACCTGTATGTGCGAAGGATAGTAAAGTATACATAAGACAAGATCAGATACTTATCCTTTCTTCGTTTGAAGTTTCGAAGGAAGACCGGCTGTGGGAAAAAGTCTTCACAGATGAAGAGTTGAAACACCCAGAAAAAGGTTACAAGACCTCTCTGGCTGATAAAAGGAGCAAACTAAATCCATCAAGTAGGTATACATGATTCCAGAATTAGACAAAGCTGCTGAAACAATTCCAGCCAAACTTGGCAGTGATGATCCTTCGACCCATTTATACCATGCTTTTGCTTGGGCAATTTGACTGGGGCCATTGCTATGGTAAGGGCCAGGCTCGAGAAAAAACCAATTCTTGAAGAGCTGGACTGATTTTCACTTTAGAAGGAAATAAAAAAAAAATCGGTTCATTTTAAGTCACGTTTTCTAAATTTCGACTTTACATGTTATCTGGAGTTATAAAAAAAACCTTGTCAACACACAACACTAACCATATACCGGAAATCACCTTGAGCGATTGGTGTCAAAAAAAGTAACTGCCCATTTGATTGATGTGTGAAAAAATAAATATCGGTTGTTACCGTATTTATCCTAAGTATTCGGACACCTTAAAGCCTTACCATACTGTTAAAAATTGAGTGTCTAGTTTACGATCTTTTACATTGTTGGTTGAGTGATAGACAAAGTAGATGCCACATGTTTTACAGCGTCATATCTGGATCTACATTCTTTGCTCAGGCCTGTCTGTCTCAACATTTTGGTTTATTACAGTACGTATAACAGACAGCGCTTCAACTGTTTGGTGGTGCATTACAACAATAAGAGATGTTTGTCTTGCTGTTGTTGTTTATTTATTAATTTTAAAAGATCTGTTTTATTGTGCTGCATTCACCTTCATTGTAATTTTAATGTGCTCAACCTACCAAAGTGCTGTGCCATGACTGCGACACTACAATGAAACATTAAGTTTTTTACTGTTCTAAGGAAAGAAAGAAAAATGTACTGGCTACCAGCAGCACAACGCGAATATGAAAATGTGATCTGCCAAAAGTGAAGATATTCCGGTTGTTTCCCTTTAGCGCTCTTCACCAACTGAGTGTTTTATTGTTGTTAAAGTGAAAGTACATTAAATTGCGCTTGTCTGATAATATTGAGCTATATTGCTGTTTATATTCATGATACTAATGCCTATGTAAGTTCAGGAAATGTAAGCAATGTTGGTATGCCATTCGGTATGTTTAAGTATAGTAGCATTCATGTTTGGAAATTGCAATACAGAAATTCTTTAACAAAGATTACGGAAAATACCGAGATCTCCTCTCGGCAAACTGTAAATGCGGCCGAAAATGAGTCCGCAAACCCGGAAATGCGGCCGAAAATGACTGGACCCTTTGGCAATTTTCAGTTTCTCGAGCCCTGGTAAGGGCCCATAGGCTTATCTATCTATATCTATACTGCATCAACCCCCTCGTGGGGATTATGTGCACAGTACAACTGGCCAAATGACACCTTCTACATAACAGATGAGCTAATTTTGAACTAAACGGCTCTAATATTTCAACGAGTCATTTCACGCCAGGCAGCCAATTGGATTGATTGTCATGGCAACCACAAGGTCTCTTAGATGTATTGATTCTCAGTAGGGAAATGGATCAAGTGATGAGTGGTTCAGGATAAGGGACACATCACTATGTTTACGTCATATCTGTCTCCTAATTTGGACTGATGTCAAGTATCTTCTGGAATGTTTTTATGTGGAACATCAATTTTAATTGATTGCTTTGGCAACCAAAACTTCCCATACACTGATGATGGGAAACTGTAGTTAGAAAACCAGTCTAGCAGTAAAAACCAAACCTTTCCCATAGCACCATATAAGGCGTAAAAATAGCCGTGTTTTTTTTAATCAGTAAAAATGCAAAATAAAAAATAAAGCACCGTCCCTCAACAAAATACTCGTATCTTCATAAAATTACAAACCCGACCCTGTTCTTTTCTGGAGAAAATAAACAAATAAAAAAAAAAAAACTTCTCTTACCTAACAACCAAATTTTATTTCAGCATGTTAATGGAAACACAGCTTTTTTTTACGCCTAAGAGGAGTATCAAGATATTTTTCTCATTTCTCCACAAATATATTTTTATGTAAGTTGTAACAACTCATTAGAAGGGCTTCTGCAAGGCATTTCTAATGCGTACCCACAACATGTTTTTGTGGAGAAATAGAAAAATTATCAAAAACACATACATATATATTTTGGGTACTCTTGAATACTCATCAAACGCACCTCAGTGAGCCACCTATAATGGGTATCCAAAGCATAGGTTATTCATGTAGAAATAAGAATGATATCCATCACGAAAACATGCCTATATAATTTTGACCCCCTTAAACCCCACTTTTATATAGTAAAACTGGGGTTTTCAGGGGTATACATTATTTTCCTTATTTTTGCTCAAAATCATAAAGGTGGGTACTCGACAGAACCGCCTTGCTGAGGCGGTTCTAACAAGTACCCACAATTTACGTTTTGAGCAGAAATATGAAAAATGCCAGTTTTTTTTTTTTATCTGAAAACTTAGTTTTTGGAGGTGAAATTTTCTATATATTTGAATAGGCATGTTTTCGTAATGAATACATTTCAGCCGAAAAAATGACTCATCTGGAGCTATGTGTTATAATGGAAATTTCTAACAGGGTGTCTTACATTGTAAATATGCTGCATGACTGTTTCGCTCAGGGCTGGGGTTGGTGGGTGGGGGGAGAATAGTGGTATTTACACCTCATGGTTTTTGACAGGAAATGTGCATAGGTAACAGATTTATCGTAGTTACACATTCCCATCAGCGTTATATTTGTTTAGAGACTTATAGTGTATGGGATTATTTTTTTAACCTTTTACTTGGCTTGCGATGGTCTGATGTTAAGAGGAAGTGATGATAAATAATGAGAAACAGTCATACCATTGTGAACTGTGTGTTCCTAGGAACATTATGTATTTTAGTGTTCCTCATTATCAAAACATTTTATTCATAAGTAATTAAGGACCTACGAAACAACAACAAGCATCAGTGAATAAATAAATAAAAAGAAATTAACTTGCTCCATATTTGTCATTACAGGAAACCAAAACCTGCCATGAAGGTCCTTAAGACAAACAAGCAAGGGATTACCAACTCTCTACACAATTTCCTCTGGCATGTCCAGACAAGGATACTTCAAGAGAATATTATAGAGTGTTTGGTATCCTTGTTCGAGTTGAAAAGAAGAAGAGCTTTAAAAATAAAGATTGTGCCAAGTACGTGTGACTTGTTTCAAACCTCTGATTAGCTGAGTTCTGTCCGAATGTGTGTTCCTAGCGAGGGTTTCTGTGCATTACTTGAAAGGTTGAATGGATTAGATTCATATTTTATACAAAAGGTATATAATCATAGAATACAGGCCAAGTACGATTTTGGTTACATTAAATCAATTATAATGGGAGTTATGGTCCCTCTACAACTCAAATGTTGTCAATAGGATGGTTTCTGCACGATATATCTTGAAAGTTTGTAGATTATATTCATATTGTATACACTTGCTTAAAATCATAAAATACAGGTCAATCTCGATCCTGGTTATTTTACAGTGCTCATTTCAAGGACCTGTTAACGTGATCGTATTATCTTGGATAAAATGTATCCCCAACTTATTTTGTACCAGAGACAAAAACATTTATCAATGCAGGTAACTAGAAAGTTGTTGTTTTTTTGTTTTTTTTGCATGTGCAAGTAGTGTTGATTATTATTATTATTAATAATGATGATGAGTTCAGGTTTAACGACGCATCAACCCATGAGGGTCATTAGCGTCAAAATGGTGAACTAACATGGTTCTGTAGTGAAACGATTATAATGATAAGTCATAAATGCATAAAATGTAAAACTAGAACGAATTTAAAAATTAAAGCAGTTATACTTTGTTAAAAAGATTGATGTGTTTTAAAAACATAAGTATGCTATCATTTGGTACATTTTCAAATAAGTATCTCAGGTCATTTGTTTGGAAGAATTGACGTCGTACATGAGAGAATTCAATGCAATCGATCAGAAAGTGTTTTACCGTAAAAGGTTGATTACAGCTGATACAAAATGGCTGATCTTCTCGTTTGAGTAGATAAGAATGTGTGAGTCTAGTATGACCTATACGTAGACGAGTAAGAACCACTTCTTCTCGCCTTAATGACCGATAAATATTATTTTTACCAAGAACCGGTTTTATTTCATGTAGTTTATTGAATGTCGCTCTGTCCCATGACAGCTGCCATTTGGATAAGATGTACCTGTTGATAAAAGATTTAAAATCTGTACATGGAAGTTTAAAATTCGAAATTTCTAGATCGAGTGAGGCCTTTGCTTTTACGTCGGCAGCCTCATTACCTTTTATGCCAACATGGCTGGGGAGCCAACAGAACAAAATTTCCTTAGTTTTCGATAGCTCGTGATGTTTTTCTATCACGTTCTGGATTTTGGGATTTTTTGAAGATGTATGATTTAGAGATTTCAAAACAGAAAGGGAGTCAGAGAAAATAACGAATTTGTTCTCTAAAGAGTTATTCATAACGTAATCCAAAGCCATATCAATAGCCTTGGATTCAGCAGTGAAAATAGATGAGCCATCAGGAAGACGGATCTTTTCATGGTGGCTGCTCGATATATACGCACAGCCAACCTTATCTTCAACTTTTGAGCCATCAGTGTAGATGTGTTGATAATCTGAAAGTCGCGACTGTAATTCTTGGAAGTTTTGTTTCATGAGATGTGAATCAGAAAGTGACTTTTTGCTGTTGTGTAAATCGAAAAGAATATTTGGTTTAGTAATGCACCAGGATGGAATATCAGAAAACGAGTGTTTTTGAATGTTTTTAATGTTAATATTAGTAGATTCTAAAAGTGGTGCTATACGAAGGCCGAAGGATTTAATAGCGTTAGGTTTTCTTTCATAATATTCCTGAAATTGTGGTGGAAATGTGACTTCAAAAGCAGGGTTAGAAGGGTTAGCAGCAAGTCTGATGGCATACTGAAGGGACAATTTTTCTCTGCGTAGCCATAACGATGGCTCATCTGCTTCCACGTTAAGACTCGATACTGGAGATGTACGAAAAGCTCCCAATGCTAAACGAAGTCCTTGATTATGTACAGTGTCTAACATCTGTAGATAAGATTTTCTAGCAGATCCATATACGATGGACCCATAATCAAGTTTTGATCGAATTAAAGAACGATACAGGTGAAGAAGAGTTGTTCTGTCCGCTCCCCAACTTGTGTGAGATAAAACTTTTAAAAGGTTTAATGCTTTTAAACATTTCGCTTTCAAGTATTTTATATGGGGTATGAAGGAGAGTTTTTTATCAAATATAACCCCAAGAAATTTAGATTCAGCAACAACTGGTATTTGAGATCCATATATGTAGAGCGCTGGATCGTTGTGTATTTTCCGTTGTTGACAGAAATGAACGCACTGAGTTTTCGATTTGGAAAATTTAAAGCCATTTCTAGTTGCCCAGTCTTCAATTCTATTTAGACATTGCTGTAGATGTCTTTCTATTGTGCGCATATTTTTCGAGCGAAAACAAATACAGAAATCATCAACGTACAAAGAACCATCTGTTTTGTAATCCAGACAGTTTATAATATCGTTTAATTTCACGTTGAATAACGTGGTTGAAAGTATGGCTCCTTGAGGAACGCCCTGTTCTTGATCATAGAGATCAGACAGGGTCGATCCTACACGCACTTGTATTGTACGATCTTCAAGAAAACTTTTAATAAAGTTTGGTAGTCTTCCTTTCATACCAAAGTTATGTAGGTCTTTTAAAATTCCATATCGCCAAGTGGTATCATAGGCTTTTTCCAAATCGAAAAATACAGCGACTACATGTTCTCGTTTGATAAAAGCATCACGGATAAAAGTTTCTAGTCTAACTAAATTATCATTGGTACTACGTTCAGCTCGGAATCCCGACTGAAGTTTTGTTATCAGATTGTTAGATTCTAAGTACCAAACAAGTCGTTTGTTTATCATTCTCTCTAGTGTTTTGCAAAGGCAACTTGTTAGCGCTATTGGTCTGTAGTTTGTTGGTTCTGCATGATCTTTCCCTGGTTTGGGAATAGGTATAATTGTGGCCAAACGCCAGCTTTCTGGAAAAACTCCTGTTGTCCATATACCGTTGAAAATATGTAAAAGTGTGTCAAGGGCGGTTTCCGGAAGGTGTTTAAGCATCTGGTAATGGATGTCATCAGGGCCTGTAGCTGTATCTTTTGATACTGCGATAGCATCTTTAAGTTCTGTAATGTTAAACAGGCTGTTATATTCTTCAGTATTTGAAGAGGTGAAATTAAGTTTGATTTTTTCTTCTTGTTTTTTGATGTTTTGAAACTTCTCTGAATAATTCCGAGGTGAGGAATTATCCAAAAAAGTTTCGCCAAGTGTGTTTGCTATCTCTTCCTTCGATGTGGCTTTTGTTCCACGTTTTGTATTTAAGTGGGTGAAACTGGGTGATTTTGATTTACCAGATATTTTTCGTATCATATCCCAAACCTTTTTAATTGGAGTTTTATAATTTAAGTTTGAAACGTAAGATTTCCATGATTTGCGTTTGGAGGCCTTTATTGTTCGACGGGCTTTTGCTCTAAAGTTTTTGACGTTATTCAAGTTCTCCTTTGTTGGATATCTGCAGAACTTTGATAATGCTTGCTTGCGCTGTTTTATGGCATCTTTGCACTCATCATTGTACCATGGTTTGTTTTTCTTTGGATTTGTCGAGGTTTTCGGTATACTTTTATTAGCTATGTCAAGAAGAGAAGAAGTAAAATCATCTAGAGGGTCCAAGGAATTGTCAAACTTATCTATTTTGAGACTTTTTTCGCATAATAAGTGATATAATTCCCAATTTGCTTTATTTAGTTTCCACTTTGCGTTGTGATCATTCGTGGAATTATTTACGCTTTCAATAATAACAGGGAAGTGATCACTTCCATGTTGGTCTTCACTGACCGTCCAGTCGAAGTCCAGCAGGAGAGATGGGTGACATATGGAAAGATCTAAAGAAGAAAATTTTCCTGTTGCAGGATGGAGATAAGTGTGAGATTTGTCATTCATAAGACAAAGATCGTTTTTGGTTATTAAGTCTTCAATAATATTACCTTTAGGGTTGTTATCTTTACATCCCCAAAGGATATTGTGACCATTGAAGTCACCAACTAGTATACAGGGTGAAGGGAGTTGTTTCAGTAAAATGTCTAAATGTTCGGTCTCTAAATGAAAATTCGGAGGTATATACACAGAACAAAATGTAATTTCTTTATCTAAAGTAACAGAAACCGCAACGGCTTGAAGATTGGTTACAAGTTTAATTTCTCGCTGCGGACATGAAGAGTGAACTAAGATTGAGCTTCCACCAGACGGCCTCTGGCCTTCTGAGTATATATAATTGTATGTATTGAAATCTCTGATATTTATTTTATCATCAGTTTTTAAAAAAGTTTCTTGCAAGCAAAAAAACTGATGGATTCAATAAGGATAAAAGTAATAAGATCTCGTTATAGTTTGACTTTAGACCTCGACAGTTCCATTGTATTATTTTGTGATTTGAATTCATTTTAGAGTTGTTAGATTTTAGTTAGACTACCAACTAAGGATATGTTATTGGTGATTTTGATCTATTATTACTATTGTTGACGTGTGAATGTTCTGATGATCTCGATCTATTTCTGTTAGTTCGTGGGCGATCTGGAGCTTCTCCTAACTCCATATCATCGCTACTGTCACTCAAAGATCCGAACCTGTTATGTTGTTGAATAACATTATTTGAACCTTCTCGTTCTCTGTTTGATGTGCTTGGTCTTTGTGTTCCTTGACTAGATTTTGATTTTGTTTCTTTCGTAGGTGGAGATGATTGACTTCTTGCTTGTCTTTCTTTCTGTTGTTGTTTCTTCCAATCTTTTCTTATCATCTCAATGGTGGCTTTTTTCAGGCCACCATCTCCTTTTTTCTCTTCAGAAGGTGTCTTTGTTTGATTTTTGTTTGTAGTGTTTGTTTGACCTTTTTGTTTCTGCAGATCTTCTGTTTGGCTGTTTGTGTTTGTTGAACTTGATTGAACTGCAGAGTCGAGAATATTGATCGGATCGGTTTGAGTGGCAGTATCAACCACAGAAACCTTTTTCATAGAAGACTGGGTGATGTTGGCATAACTGATTCCAGGAATTGGAGTTGGGGCCTCAACAAGTTTCCGCGCTTCGATGAAAGAAATATTTCTGGTAAACTTAAGACGTAAGATTTCTTTTTCTTTGTGCCAAACTTGGCATTCTTTAGAGTCAGCACTGTGTTTTTCACCACAATTGACACAGTGCAGTTCGTTTCTACATTGACTTTCTGGGTGTTCTGCTACCTGACCGCATTTCGAACAGATAGGGTCCTTAGAACACCTATCCTCATGGTGTCCATATTTCTGGCAATGATGACAACGCAAAGGATTTGGTTTGTAGACTTCTACGTTGACTCTAAAGTATGCTACTTTTATTGTTTTTGGTAGAACTGATGTATTGAATGTAAAGACAAAGGTGTTTGTGTTTTTTAACTCTCCGTTTCGTTTAACTTCGAATCGTTTGATTGCAGTTACTCCTTGAGATCTTGTGCCTTCGAGAATCTCCTCCTCGCTGCAATTCCCCAATTCGGGGCAACGAATTACCCCCTTTGAGGAGTTCAGCGAAGTATGAGGGTACACCCGGACTTTCAAGTCGTGAAAAGTCTGTGCACGTAGAAGATTCTCGGCATGGGCTTTCCTGGATACCTCAATGAGTAGCTGATTCGACCTGTGTAGTTTCTTTATGTTTTCCGGCTCACCAGCTATACTTTGAATGACTTTTTGTATTACAAACGGAGATAAAGATGTTACTGGTTTGTTTTCTTCCTTGCTTTCAACTAAAATGAAACGCGGAAAATGTTGAGATGATGTATCTTTGGTAGAGGTTGTTGGAGGTTGAGTGCTTTCGTTAACATCTGAAATATCAGACTCTGAACATTGTTTAGTTCTTTTTCTTCGATTAGAACCCATGATAAAGATGTATTAAAATTCGTCCTCCATGCTCTCCGCCCACCACGGAGCCCAACAAGGGAACACATCAATGGAGTGGTTTTCCTACTCACTTGTGCTAGAGATACACAGAAGATATACTCGCACGAGCAAAATGCTGCACGATTGACCCGTTAAGCCGCCGCCTTCTTAGGATTGGAAAGGTTAAGAAAAAAGAATTATGGGCAAACGGTGAGTATCAGTATGATACAAAAGACAAGGAAGAGAAAGAAAAGATATTTCCTAGGGCTTGGCGCGACCAGCCAATTGACCGTGCCGGGTCTCACGGACACCCTTCTACACCGAAATCCAGGCCAAAGAGGCGTGTTGAGCCATCTGGAGAGACCAAACTCCCAATAACTCTCAACCTCCAGGATCCCTTCTTCCGGCTTACGGGCTGCCACCCACGGCAAACGGGTGGTATTTTCTCTTCGCTCTTCCCAAAGGGGACAATTACTGCTCACCACGCTAGCAACGTTCCCAGTGAGAATTGAGCCCCCAGGGCCTCGGCAAGGCGGAAAGTTTAATACCCAGGGGATTATTATTAATAATATCCATGCATGGGCAGTAACAATAAATTTTATAAAGACATTAAGTTAACTTTTTTATACCCCGCCACATGATAGTGGCGGGGTATTCATGTGTCTGTCCGTCCATCCGTCAGTCGTACGTCCGTCTGTCTGTATATCGTTTCCGGATGATAATCTGAGTAAACATCAATAGAATTTTACCAAACTTGGTAAAACTTATACAAGTACTGATATTGTGGAGATCTGGTTTGGGATTGCTAATGGGCAAATTTCGTCAAATTTTGAAGGAGTTATCTGCCCGAGACACGCCCATATTTTCGTTTCCGGACGACAACTTGTGTAAATGTCAAGGGATTTTGACCACACTTGGTACATGTATTTAGAAAGAAGGATCCACATTCCAGTCAGGGTCATTAAATTTCCTCGGCCCTTTGTAGTTCCCTGTTTCCTGAAATCAACAGCTTAGATTCATTTCTAGCATTTCAATTTGCACAGATAGCAACATCAAAAAGTTGCTTATTCTCAGTGGCTTTCAATTATGGATGTAAAAGGGGAATACAAACCAGCTTCACCAAGGAACCAGATTTTATTTTATTTCAGAGAAGGGTATCTAAGCAATGTATATGATGTTTGCTCGAAGCTTCAGAATTCAGAAAATCCGATTCGACATTCAGCATCTGTAAGTAGCACTTCTTCTCTTAGTATAGTGATTGGTTCTGAAGACATTGATACCACAGCCCGAAAATGTAGACGATCTGAGCCTCGTAAAAGATTGACTTTGTCTGACCTTCTATCAAACATCAGTTTTCATCTCGGAATATGTCTCAGAACACTTCACTTTATGAAATATTCAAATTCGCAATGATAGAAAATGGGCATTTGTTTTGGAGGCGATCATCAGCAAACATTGATATATTCGTAATGAATGATGTTAGCATGACCACTCGGCTCTTTCAAGAAGATTGTTATGATCATTTGATGAGGTTAACACATGATGGTGTAACTGAATTGACTTGCTCATGTAGTATGTACACAAATCTACTTCAGGTAGTTTCTTTTGGTGTATCTGAAGAGGAATTAGCGGACAAGGATCTTGGTAATATTAACTGTTGTCCTGTGAGATTTTTCAATAAGTTTATAGTTGAACATGTCTTCCGTTCTTTTTTTTTTTTTTTTTTTTTTTTGATTTGGGTTTTACGGCCCTTTCAAGAATATTTCACTTATATCAAGCCGATCGTTCATCGAAGGTGGGCGAAAACCGGAGAACCCGGAGAAAAGCCACCTGACCATCCGTAAGCAGAACTTATCTTCCGTTCTTAAGAACACCTCGCATTCAGGAAATAATTTGATCAGGAAGTTGAATCGTGTAAAGGATCAAATTAATGATCCAGTTTGTCATTTACCAACACCGTCGAATTGGACTTTGAAGTTTTCGATCTTTTCAGATCATGACAACAGGTGTTCGCTTGTGCATTTAATTAACATGAGACTTTGTTGCCAGTCAGGTTATTGTGATGCGCTCTTCTCTTCCTCTGTCGTATATTGTTTATCTTGATAAGGCAGAGTTTCTTTGTCCTCATCTAATTAGCATGCAAGATTATCGTGACGTATTGTACAGTCTCCTTCCTGAAGGTGTTGATTCTGTGGAGTCGGGAGCTAGTAATCAGGCTGAGGATGACTCTGATGATGATAATCAACTGCACCCTACAGCTGTACAAGAGGCAATGAATGACATCAAGGTATTCTGCATATTAATGTATGAATTTACTTGTTTGGAGTTAAACAGACCAGTCAACACTAGGTCATATTTAGCCGTTCAGGTTACCTTACACACTTATACATAAGCGGGTAACCATAATTTATCATATGACGTCGCTGTTATTCAGTGGATAACGTCATGTTATAAAAATCGTATAACCACACGTTATATAACACTTTGGCGGGAACAAGTAACGTCATGACGATGTCCATGTCAACCATGCATTTTCTGTTGAACAATTGTCAACTTTAAAGGCGATAATATCCAATTTAAAAGGGTCATATGATAAACAGAAAATCTTACACTCGTGGTCATTTAATATGAAATTCATGAAACTCGCCGAAGGCTCGTTTCATAAATTTCATATGAAATGACCACTCGTGAAAGATCCTCTATATATACTAAGAAGAAAAAGAACCGCCGGGTAACCTTTACAGATAGTTTTAAAGTATTTAATGCAAGGTTACATTCATTTTTTTTTTATTTTTTATTTTTTTGTATAACCTTTCATCTTTATTGAACAAGTTGACAAAGTTTCATTCGATTTTCAGTGACGATTATGAAAAAACAACAACAAAACACACCCTTTTGCCAGTACCCCTATTTGTGTAGTGCAACAGTGACTGGCACGTCAGTATCTTGTGTATTTGTTATTTGTTGCATATACTATGTACCCGGCGGTTCCTTTTCATCCTAGTATATAAATATAATTTGGGTTTTGATACTAATCAGATTTTGTGAAACTTTGTGATTGCTAGACATGTCAGAAAGTAAAGTAAAAAAAAATACAGAATATACTATTTGCAAAATAAAGAATAGTATCACAGAGTGAGCTGCTTAGGTCAGTCTATTTATGAATTTTGCGTAGTAGTTTAAACTAGATGTCAGACAAGTTGCTTTCTCTTAAAATTAGCCAGCCATGTTTCATAAGAGTAGTAACACAAGGTTAACATTTCAAAAATTACACAAAATAGTTCCGAGCGATATAAAAGGACCTTCCCTGGCAAGCGGGAGAGAGCTGAAGGATGTTGCGTTAGTTGGCTAAATGAGAACCTGGGTTGAGAAATAAAATAAAATAAAACGTAGAACGATTACGATCATTGGTCTTTATTAGATCCCTACTAGGGACAGTGTGATAGGGATCTTCTTTTGGTTGCCGTACACAGGATTTTATGGAACATTGTAAGTGTGGCAAGTGTGACACTAACATTTAGTTACTGTGACATGTGCCGAAATGATGATGATGATGATAGAGTTCAGGTTTAACGACGCATCAACCCATGAGGGTCATTTGCGTCAAAATGGTGAACTAACATGGTTCTGTAATGAAACGATTATAATATTAAGTCATAAATGCATAAAATGTAAAACTAGAACGAATTTAAAAATCAAAGCAGTTATACTTTGTTAAAAAGATTGATGTGTTTTAAAAACATAAGTATGTTATCAGTTGGTACATTATCAAATAAGCATCTCAGGTCATTTGTTTGGAAGAATTGACGTCGTATATGAGAGAATTCAATGCAATCGATCAGAAAGTGTTTTACCGTAAAAGGTTCATTACAGCTGATACAAAATGGCTGATCTTCTCGTTTGAGTAGATAAGAATGTGTGAGTCTAGTATGACCTATACGTAGACGAGTAAGAACCACTTCTTCTCGCCTTAATGATCGATAAATATTATTTTTACCAAGAACCGGTTTTATTTCATGTAGTTTATTGAATGTCGCTCTGTCCCATGACAGCTGCCATTTGGATAAGATGTACCTGTTGATAAAAGGTTTAAAATCTGTACATGGAAGTTTAAAATTCGAAATTTCTAGATCGAGTGAGGCCTTTGCTTTTACGTCGGCAGCCTCGTTACCTTTTATGCCAACATGGCTGGGGAGCCAACAGAACAAAATTTCCTTAGTTTTCGATAGCTCGTGATGTTTTTCTATCACGTTCTGGATTTTGGGATTTTTTGAAGATGTGTGATTTAGAGATTTCAAAACAGAAAGGGAGTCAGAGAAAATAACGAATTTGTTCTCTAAAGAGTTATCCATAACGTAATCCAAAGCCATATCAATAGCCTTGGACTCAGCAGTGAAAATAGATAAGCTATCAGGAAGACGGATCTTTTCATGGTGGCTGCCCGATATATACGCACAGCCAACCGTATCTTCAACTTTTGAGCCATCAGTGTAGATGTGTTGATAATCTGAAAGTCGCCACTGTAATTCTTGGAAGTTTTGTTTCAAGAGATGTGAATCAGAAAGTGACTTTTTGCTGTTGTGTAAATCGAAAAGAATATTTGGTTTAGTAATGCACCAGGATGGAATGTCAGAAAAAGAGTGTTTTTGAATGTTTTTAATGTTAATATTAGTAGATTCTAAAAGTGGTGCTATACGAAGGCCGAAGGATTTAATAGCGTTAGGTTTTCTTTCATAATAGTCCAAAAATTGTGGTGGAAATGTGACTTCAAAAGCAGGGTTAGAAGGGTTAGCAGTAAGTCTGATGGCATACTGAAGAGACAATTTTTCTCTGCGTAGCCATAACGATGGCTCATCTGCTTCCACGTTAAGACTCGATACTGGAGATGTACGAAAAGCTCCCAATGCCAAACGAAGTCCTTGATTATGTACAGTGTCTAACATCTGTAGATAAGATTTTCTAGCAGATCCATATACGATGGACCCATAATCAAGTTTTGATCGAATTAAAGAACGATACAGGTGAAGGAGAGTTGTTCTGTCCGCTCCCCAACTTGTGTGAGATAAAACTTTTAAAAGGTTTAATGCTTTTAAACATTTCGCTTTCAAGTATTTTATATGGGGTATGAAGGAGAGTTTTTTTTATCAAATATAACCCCAAGAAATTTAGATTCAGCAACAACTGGTATTTGAGATCCATATATGTAGAGCGCTGGATCGTTGTGTATTTTCCGTTGTTGACAGAAATGAACGCACTGAGTTTTCGATTTGGAAAATTTAAAGCAATTTCTAGTTGCCCAGTTTTCAATTCTATTTAGACATTGCTGTAGATGTCTTTCTATTGTGCGCATATTTTTCGAGCGAAAACAAATACAGAAATCATCAACGTACAAAGAACCATCTGAAAAATGAAGAAAAAAATAAATAAAAAAATAAAACAATAACATTTTAGACTTACTTAGCTTGCACACACACACACACACACACACACACACACACACACACACACACAATAAACAAATATAAAACGATTCGTAAAATAATTCTTCCAAAAATGATTTGAATAAACAAATATAAAACAATTCGAAGAATTCTTCTTCCAAAAATGATTCGAATAAACACTGCGGAGCTTTTCGATATGGTATACCGTATCGTAATATATGTGATCCATGTTAGAGGACTGTGGATTGATATAAGACCAGAAGAATTTGCGGGAGAGGTAGCACAGGAAATATTAACGTGCTGTGTTGATAGAGACAGAGGGAGACAACTACAAAATGTAAACTATCGGTCAGTTGGGACTCAGACGACCGCACCAAACTAGACGATCGGAGTAAGGGGACACGAACTACTATCTGGAAGTGTTTTTGAATTATGAAAATGGAACTAAATTAACTGAATTTAAACAAAAAAAAAGGACATTTTCTTTGGATTGCAAATAAAAGTGACATTTTGGATTAAACTATATCACGAAAACATAGTTAGTTGCATGTAGATTATAAAAAAAAACGCTATTCTGAAAGTTTAAGTTCTAATATACTTGAAATTTCAAAGTAAACTGTATATTTCTGAAAAAAAAAAATAGATAATAAATAAGTAAATAATAATAATTACCCTGCATATCATATTTAATTACAATAAAGTTTAATTTATATTGTATGAATAAAATACCATAAAATGACTTGCTGTGGAAGGTTTATCACAGAGAGAGCTGCTAGTAATCATTTTATTAGGTCAGTCTATTTATGAATTTTGTGTAGTAGTTTGAACTAGATGTTCTTCAAGGGAGCCAAGTCAGAAGAGCGAAACGTTTACAAAAACTTTCAAAGGGGCATAAATCTGCAAATATTTGGTGCACTGTAACCTCGAAATAATATGTGCTGCTCCACATTATCGTGTAACTATTTATGAAGTTTCAGCTTGATCTATAGAAGGATTTAGCTGGAAACAAAAAAATAATAGAAATTAATAGAAATTTTCAACGGGGTTTAACTCTGCTAATATCTGGTGGACTGTAACCTTGAAACAACATGCGCTAGTCCACATTATGGTCTAACTACAAATAAAATTTCAGCTTGATAGGACGTATACTGTAGGAGGATTTAGCCGGAAACGAAAAGCTTACTGAAATTTTCAAAGGGGCATAACTCTAATATTAGGTGGACTGTAACCGCGAAACGATATGCTCTGCACAACATCATGGTCTAACTGTACATGAAGTTTCAGCTTGATTGGATGTAAACTGTAGGAGGATTTAGCCAGAAACGAAAAATAGAAATCTTCAAAGGGGTATAACTCTGCTAATATTTGGTGGACTGTAACCTTGAAATAATATGCGCTGCTCCACATCATGGTCTAACTACAAATCAAGTTTCAGCTTGATCGGATGTAAACTGTAGGAGGAGCTAGCCGGAAACGAAAAGTCAACTAAAATTTTCAAAGAGGCACAACTCTGCTAATATTTGGTGGACTGTAACCTTGAAACAATATGCGCTGCTCCACATCATGGTCTAACTATATATGAAGTTTCAGCTTGAGCTTGATTGGATGTAAAATGTAGGAGGAATGAAAAGTTTACTAAACAAATCTAAGGGGCATAACTCCGCAAACATTTGGTGGACTGTAACCCCGAAACAATATGCGCTGCGCCACATCATGGTCTAACTATATACCAAGTTTCAGCTTGATCGGATGTAAACTGTAGGAGTTAGCCGGAAACGAAAAAGTTTACGGACGGACGGACGCCATACCCCGTAACATAATACGTCCCGTTTTTTCAAACGGGCGTATAATTACACAAAATAGTTCCAAGCGATATATAAAGGACCTTCCCTGGCAAGCGGGAGAGCTGAAGGATGTTGCGTTATTTGGCTAAATGAGAACTTAGGTTGTGTAATAAAATAAAATAAAATGTGGAACGATTACGATCATTGGTCTTTATTAGATCCCTACTAGGAACAGTGTGAATAGTTTTCTGTGCATTGCACAGCTGCAGATCTGGTTAAAGCGTTATTAAAGAATTGGCTATAGCCTAGAGATTATGTGGCAGACTGCATGCCTATTTGTCAACCCAATCATTGATGGTTATGTTTCACTGTTTAATTGCACGACGGCGGTTCGGGTCTCAGACTCAATGACGGCCGCTTCGTAAAACTTTATCCAGTGGGTTGGGGATTGACGACATGTCTTTGGCTTGGTCCGCCGTGGTTCAACTACTGGTTTTCATTTACTCTGGCATACAGCAGAATTAGCCATGAGTACTCATCTTTGTTTATCATTGTGATTAATTTGATTTTTCTGTTTTCGCTTTGATGCATTGACTGAGTTGGGAGCCTTTATGCGAACCAAATTTTTATGTATTTCTGTATTAAGAGTAGCATAAGGACAGAGGATGAAGTTAGCTAGCTGTAAAAGTGCTTGGGGAAGAGAGAGCTAATCTTAGTGCTTATTGTACGTTTGTTCGATTTGCGCTTGTTTGGTTTTATCTGTTTCTTTTTTTTTAAATATTTGTTATAATAACATATATGCCATTTTTTTCTTTAATGCAAAAAAAGTATAACAATACCATCTAAAACAGCTTTCAAACCCAACACATGCTTCCAGTCCAGATGTTATTCATAACTCTCATACGCAACACTCGAGAAAAATAAAGCTGCTATTTTCTATAAATAACTTTTACTTAGATTTCCTACAAATCGGTGATATTCATGTGGACATCAACAACGAAAACTTACACTGCTTAGTAACTTAGGGTCGACTGACAAAAATCAACCCCAGATTGTTGTATTTACTGCTTATGTGCATTATGACAACAGACACAAAGTATCTTAAAAAAAAGGTAAGAGAAAAGTCAAGGGAGTGCCACAATCACAAACCGCAGCCCTTTCAAATTAGAAGTTCTGGTTTCTAATTGTTCCTTTTTGTTCTGTAGTCACAATCTCTGCCTGGATTTTTTTATTTTGTGATTGCTTAAGTATATTTGGTTTGCAAAGCTCAAATATTGAAAATAATACAAGATTATGGTATTATGGTATTTAGCTTTCGATTGTCATGTGTAATAATAGTAATTTAAAATTTTCCATTGCTGAAGTACAGTCTGAGTGCATATCATATAACTATGCAAACAGAGCTCTGCTTGACACATGGCTAGAGGTAGTAAGCAATGTTTTACTTAACATTACTCTTAACGAATGGTCTGAACAAAACCGTGTGCTATTTTCGATTTACTACCATAATTCTTATTTCCTTTGGATCCCTCTTTGCAAATATATTTATGGTGTGCCAAGATTCAGATAATGTTTTTCTGTAAAATAGAGGAAACAGTGTACACCAGTACCAGCCAGTCAAACTGCTTACTTGTTTCATGAGCAGACATAGATACTTTATCTATATATCTGTGATACATTTTCATTGTGCTTGTGCGACTGAATGGTATAACAGCACTGAATTAATTGGTTTAAAAATAATTGTTTGACAAAAAGCTTGAATTTCAAATTGCCACATTCAGGACCATCCTGGTCCCCTTGATCTTTCTACTCTTTTAGCATAGTGATTTATATGTTTTAACTATGCAGATCATTCATTTCACTCAAAAGCTGAAAAATATTCAACATAAACACTGACATAGATACGCTAATTAAGAACTTTTCTTTTCTTTCTAATGAAATTTCAGAATATGCATTGTATACTTTTGTACATGAAATAAACTTCGTTCTTAAATAATTGTTTAAAACTATCACTAGATGTCTGGTTTTGTGTTATCTACTATCTACAGTCACAGATTTAATGAGGTATCGGGGCTGTGGGAACACCCTTCTTTGAGCAGCCATACACCATCTAATGATGGTCAGATCTTTACTAAATGCAATGCAGCTGAGGGAAACTTTCAGTGACAGAACGTTTGACAGAGATGAAGTTGGGTTTTTACACAGCCGCAGAATTGATACCACCAGATGTTTCCCGAAGAAACTCCAGATACATGTAAATGTGGGGAGAGTTTATTGTTATAAAGCAATGCAAACATGAAAACCTGATTATACCCCAGCTTCAGAACGTTTGGGTTTATACTGGTTTACACCATCCTTCTTTCTTTCCTTCCGTCTGTCTGACCGTCCCTTTATATTTCTTTTTGGTCAAAGAACCTAGAAAAATTAGAAGCATCAAACCTGGTTTACTATATAATCATAATGATTTTATTGTGTAAGAGACAGCCGGCTTTCTAGGCTAATTTGTTCATCTATTCTTTCGTTCTTCTTTCTCTCCGTATTGGCCAATATGGAAGTTTATGTGCCCTATATTTACACACTTATCGATTATTTGTACTTCGCTTTGCTACTCTACTACACTCCACAATCCTACAATGAAACATTTGTATCAAACGTTTAGGGAATATTATTTCTCTTTCATTCCACTATTCCTCGGCTCTTTTGTGACTCCGTTGCCATTGCATCACCCTTGGGCTCGGACGGTAATCATCTTGGCAACAGGCACCGAATGTAGTAGGAGAAACAGACCTGTAAAGAAAAGATTCCTGTTGAGTGTCCCGACCGGTGATTGAACCAGGTATCCCTGGATCTGTAATCAAGCGTCATAACCACGGGGCTAAAAGGTCCGGACTAGTTAGACTGGTCAATTATGTTCCCTATATATTTACACATACTTGTAAAATCGAGTTCATGTTTTATGGAAACGGCTATTTTAATGTCAAGGCTCTTTGTAAGTGGTATATGGCTTAAACTGACCGAATTCGTTACAACTACTGAATACTGTATTTCACATGTCGTATGTAGATCACACTAATCCAGATTGATATTCGACATACATTGCATATGATATGTCCTTCAAGCTCTCTTAAGTTGTTTAGAGCATTGGTTACCTGGGCTGAAACAAGTTTCATACAAAGGCAGATCTGGTCAAGGCAGATAGATTGATACATACTGTCGGGCTTACCTTCTTTCTAAAATTGGTACTACTTAAGCTTGGAAGCTCATTGTTGGAAGAGGAGGTAGGAATGGTCACATTGTTTGCTCTGCAGTAGCTGGCCTTGTTAAAAGTTTACAGCACGGGCCACTATGGCCTAGTTGGTCGCTGACTCTTAATCTCTGAGTCTCTCACTGCTGTGGGTTTGAGCCTCGCTCGGGTCATATGTGAGAGGCCAGTGTTTAACAGAAGGTCAGATGATTTTTCTTCGGGTACTCCTGTTTTCATCCATCTCTGTTTATTGATCAGCTTGAAGTAAGTGAAATAATCTTGAAAGGGCCATAAACCAAAAATAAAAGGTTAGTCTGTCATGACTATATTCAATTCTTATTTTTTTACAGGCTGGTTACTATATGGAAAATGGTGTGCGGGTTTCTTATCCGTACATAACTACAGTGTACATGAACCATGGGCCTGCCAAATATCAGATGAAGTACAAAATATTTCTATTTCAATCGTATAAGACTTTTCGACTATCAAATGTCAGTTTCTTGTCACAGAGCATGCACAACTAGTCATATAGGCAAACTGAGACACTACCAATTACATACTAAGACATCAGCATATGCAGATATTTTGAAAAACAAAATAGAAGTATTTCCACTAAAATACATGCCTCAATCACAAAACTCAGCCTTTTTGAGGAAGAATGACAAAAAAGCTCTTGTGTACCAACGTACGAACAGAAAAGAATTGCATCAGAGGAACTGTCTGGATCATTGGGCCCATTGTGGTATATTTGAAAATGGAGTTCTGCTCTTCTGCTCATGTATACGCTAGGCGTAAGCAGTGCTGCAAACTTCATTACTGCTTATGAAGAGTCTCAATAAAACCGAGACTCCCAATTTCTAATCCGTACTGTGTTCTTTGTACAAAGTCTCCTCCAAGCAGGCAAGAAACACCTCGCACAACAATTCAATTTCACCTACAGATATATAGATGATGTATTCAAATTTGCAGAGTATTTAGAATTCATCTACCCACGTGAACTTGAAATAAAGGAAACAACGGAGACTTCAGCCTCCTCCTCATACTTGGATTGTTATCTCTACATCGACAATGGAAAGCTTACTTCTAGGCTTTACGACAAACGGGATGACTTCAATTTTCCCATCGTTAACTTTCCTTTCCTGAGCAGTAATATCCCTTCTGCACCAGCATACGGCGTTTACGTTTCACAGTTAATCCGTTATGCCAGAACTTGTTCAAATTATCAGGACTTCATGGAGCGTGGGAAAGTGCTCACTCAAAAGTTGTTGAGCCAGGGGTTTCAAAAAACCAAACTGGTAGCAACACTTAAGAAGTTCTATGGGAGACATCATGATCTAGTCAATCCCTACAATGTGGCAGTTTCCAGAATTGTTTCTGATGTTTTTGCCAGTGACACGCCATAAGTAAACTTCCCAAATTCCGGACATACGCTTCTACCGATATTTCCTTCGTTCAGGTCCATGGGCATGGTGGGCGAAGCTTGCTTACCAAGTAATGCTTACTATCCGCGGACGCCTGATTACACCCTTTGTTCTGGGGTCCATGTGTTGGTCTGAACATTCTGATTCGTCATTCGTTTATGGATTTATGATTTTGAATTACGGCTTTGGTACCATGACCGCAACTACTTGTTTCCAAAGGCGATCTTATTGACGTTTATTGGAAAGATCTGCTTAAAAAGTAATGGAGCTTAAAACTACCGGAGTCAGGAGTGGTGGTTAAAATAGTTTTACTTATGTGAATTTTGTGCATGGATTTTGCGTCATGAGCATACTATTCCCAAAATATGTCAATTTATCAAAGAACAGAATAAACTTTAAACTTTTATTAATCCTTTGTTTGGCACAAACTTAAAAAGTTCATTAGTGGTTTTTTCCCATTGTCAGGAAAGAAAGTCATTGTAACTTTGTATTTTTTTCTTTCAACGTTGCTTACATTGGTTTAAAAAAACCCCTACTTACCACTGTTTGCTTTTCACGTCATTATGAGGAATACAAACATGCATCTGATGAGATTGGAATGTATGATAAATAAATATTGATATAATCTGGGTTTTGTGAGAAGCTTCAGGGGTGTAGTGGTCAAGCCACTCACCTTATAAACAAGGGCCCAGACTTTAGGACGATTGTTGGTAGGACGTATAAAAACTCACACACACACTTTCATATTGAGTGCTTTAAATAGTATTGAGATATCCAGTAAAGACAGAAATACGACTACCCCTCCCAAAGCCTGATATTAAACCTCAATGTTAATGTACAAGAAGGAAGTGCTGATTAAGACTTTCACTATACATCTATTATACACCTAACTGGAAATATATGACATATAGGTTAGGGCTGCGTCAGTGACAGCCATGCATCAGACTGTAGTCATTGTTTTTAAATCAATTTTTTGAACGATCAAAAAAAAACAACAAAAAAAAAACAAAAAAACAAAGAAGTATAGAAACAAAACATGTGAGATATTCGTTATTAATATTAAAGAAAGTTTAATGAAGTAAATATATATTTGTTTTTGTTTCAGATCTGGATTACACAGTGCAAAGCAATGACCCATCAGTGTGATGTGGGACAAGGGCTGAACGAGAATATTCACTTTTTAACTAGAGAAACTGGGGCTCGTGATGGAATAGACTGGGATTTTGTTGATCATATGCTAAATTCGTACATTACATTTGACGCTTATTGTAATTTGATGCACAACATATATCGTCGTATCAATTCCAAATCAACTTCTTTCATGTCAAGCAATATCTTTATTGTCTGGTGGTTCTCATGGATTAGTAAATTTAACATTGATTTTCGACAGCCTTGTAACTAATGCAAATTTAGTCCACGGTATCTTGCAGCTGATGGAACTATCGTCGTATCAATTCCAAATGAACTTCTTTCATGTCAAGCAATATCTTTATTGTCTGGTGGTTCTCATGGATTAGTAAATTTAACATTGATTTTCGACAGCCTTGTAACTAATGCAAATTTAGTCCACGGTATCTTGCAGCTGATGGAACTAAAATAGGAATCAATGTCAGTCATTCTACAGTTATTCCTATTGAGACACCATCTGTGCCTCCACTGATAGATCCTTGTAGTAGAAGAAACAACAGTTTTCATTAGTTATTCTCAAAGAGAACATGACGCTAAAGACAAGGATCAGAGTAGAGATCATCTTTTATACCACTCCAATAGAGCTCTTGGCACTTTGAGAACAACTGATGTATTATCATTAAAGGAGGAAATTGTTCGAAATGACAAGTTATTGGGACATGCTGGTGAAAGGTTTCTTCCTTTTGTTCAGATCTTCATTCATAAACAATGTGGAAACCGAATGCACAATAAACTAGCTGTCCTGTTCAAACTTTTACCCACAAATCATTCTCTTTCAAGAATATTGCCATTCAGATATATAGATGCGTTTCAGTCTATTTCAACGTCTTTTAGACTAATGGAGATGTAGATATTCATATCTTCATATCTTAAACAAGGTGTCTCAGTTCAGTCCAGAAATTCGAGACATTTTTATAAGTGGTAAAGGCACAGCTATTTTTTCAGACATGATTGATTTCTTTGAACATTTAACTGAAAGTTTTTTTTTTCTTATTCGGGCTTTACATCGCTTTCAACAAACTTTCAGTCATATCGCGATAGTGTCTGGGTGTGGAAGGGGGCTCAATGCTCACTTTTAGAGTGCTGCCTCACTGAAATATCACGCCCCAGACACTTGACTTGATATTCCACTCAGTCGCATTGTACTGATACTGAGTGATTCCTAGCTCTACTTTCTTAATGCTGAGCGCCAAGCGAAAGAACAGCTAGTACCATTTGAGCGCCAAGCGAAAGAGCAGCTAGTACCATTTTTTAAGTCTTTGGTATGAGTCGGCCGGGGATCGATCCCGCAACCTCCCGGTCACAAAGCGGACGCTCTACCAACTGAGCAATTGTGCCGGTGTCTAACTGAAAGTCTTTGCCATTTTTGTGACTGCATAGAACCTGACGTGGTAAATCACAAGCTTGGGAGCTAATACCCGGCGAGGTTTGTAGAGCTTACTAGTTTACTGCGCATGGTGAAGAAATAAACGATATTCCCAAGTACACTATGGGTAGCAGTAATTATGATGACGAACCAGCAAGGGAGACCGGAAAATATTACAAGAAATTTCCTGAAGTTGGGAGGCACTATAGTCATTGTTATGGCTATCAAATGATTCCTGGGCATGAAGGTAGATAAGAGGGCCATGAAGGCCCTGTAACGCTCACCTGAGCATCATAGCTGAGGACCTGAACTAGAATTGATCAAAGCAAACATTCTGATAAAAATTCAAAATTATTACATTACCAAGTAAGACAATATAGAATGTCTAATGGACTGTGGAACAAGTCAGCCTGATGCTTCTTACCAAGTTTGGAGTCAATAGGCCTTTCGGCTCAGGAGAAGCGAAAAATAGATTTTCAAGATGGCGGCCATCTTGGAATTCCGTTTGGAACGATTTTAGCAATTTTTGATATACAAGTCAATCCGATGCTTCCTACAAGGTTTCGAGCCAATTGGCATTTGGGGCTAGAAGCGAAAAACAGATTTTCAAGATGGGGGCCATCTTGGATTTCCGACCGGCACAATTTTAGCTATTTTTGATCTACAAGTCACCCCGATGCTTCCTAGCAAGTTTGGACTCAATTGGCCTTTTGGTTCAGGAGAAGAAGCGAAAAACAAATTTTCAAGATGGTGGCTATGGCGGCCACCTTGGATTTCCGATCGGCACGATTTTAGCTATTTTTGATCTACAAGTCATCCTGATACTTCCTAGCAAGTTTGGAGTCAATTGGCCTTTCAGTTCAGGAGAAGAAGCGAAAAATAGATTTTCAAGATGGCTGCCATGGCGGCCATCTTGGATTTCCGATCGGCACAATTTTAGCTATTTTTGATCTACAAGTCACCCCAATGCTTCCTAGCAAGTTTGGAGTCAATTGGCCTTTCGGTTCAGGAGAAGCGAAAAATAGATTTTCAAGATGGCGGCTATCTTGGATTTCCGATCGGAACGATTTTAGCTATTTTTGATCTACAAACAATATAGTGACTCTACCGAAGAAAATGGTAGAAACTAAGTGCTTTTACATGGGTTAACTATTAAGGAGAGAGAGTTACTATTTTGTTAAGGGGAGAAGTTTTATCATTTTAATATGACTGTATTAACTGAAAAACAAGACCGGTACTGATTTTTAATTAGACGCATCAATTTTAATCTCATTATTTGAACTTCAACATCTTATTTACAAGTCAAAGGGGTGGGGGGGGGGGGGGGTGGGAAGGGGGGGGGGGGTTCAGCCTATAGAGAATTTACATAGGACTGTCTCTGCCTAGAATCTTATATAACATTAAGCACAAGTATTACCTAGGATATCACTTATGCATAAGGGAGCCAAAAGAATAAAATTTCCTTAGTTTTCGATAACTCGTGATGTTTTTCTATGACGTTCTGGATTTTTTTTTTTTTGAAGATGTGTGATTTAGAGATTTCAAAACAGAAAGGGAGTCAGAGAAAATAACGAATTTGTTCTCTAAAGAGTTATTCATAACGTAATCCAAAGCCATATCAATAGCCTTGGATTCAGCAGTGAAAATAGATGAGCCATCAGGAAGACGGATCTTTTCACGGTGGCTGCCCGACATATATGCACAGCCAACCTTATCTTCAACTTTTGAGCCATCAGTGTAGATGTGTTGATAATCTGAAAGTCGCGACTGTAATTCTTGGAAGTTTTGTTTCATGAGATGTGAATCAGAAAGTGACTTTTTGCTGTTGTGTAAATTCGAAAAGAATATTTGGTTTAGTAATGCACCAGGATGGAATATGAGAAAAAGAGTGTTTTTGAATGTTTTTAATGTTAATATTAGTAGATTCTAAAAGTGGTGCTATACGAAGGCCACACGGATTTAATAGCGTTAGGTTTTCTTTCATAATATTCCTGAAAATGTGACTTCAAAAGCAGGGTTAGATGGGTTAGCAGCAAGTCTGATGGCATACTGAAGAGACAATTTTTCTCTGCGTAGCCATAACGATGGCTCATCTGCTTCCACGTTAAGACTCGATACTGGAGATGTACGAAAAGCTCCCAATGCCAAACGAAGTCCTTGATTATGTACAGTGTCTAACATCTGTAGCCATATACGATGGACCCATAATCAAGTTTTGATCGAATTAAAGAACGATACAGGTGAAGAAGAGTTGTTCTGTCCGCTCCCCAACTTGTGTGAGATAAAACCTTTAAAAGGTTTAATGCTTTTAAACATTTCGCTTTCAAGTTTTTTATATGGGGTATGAAGGAGAGTTTTTTTTATCAAATATAACCCCAAGAAATTTTGATTCAGCAACAACTGGTATTTGAGATGCATATATGTAGAGCGCTGGATCGTTGTGTATTTTCCGTTGTTGACAGAAATGAACGCACTGAGTTTTCGATTTGGAAAATTTAAAGCCATTTCTAGTTGCCCAGTCTTCTATTCTATTTAGACATTGCTGTAGATGTCTTTCTATTGTGCGCATATTTTTCGAGCGAAAACAAAGACAGAAATCATCAACGTACAAAGAACCATCTGTTTTTTAATCCAGACAGTTTATAATATCGTTTAATTTCACGTTGAATAACGTGGTTGAAAGTAATATCCTTGAGGAACGCCCTGTTCTTGATCATAGAGATCAGATAGGGTCGATCCTACACGCACTTGTATTGTACGATCTTCAAGAAAACTTTTAATAAAGTTTGGTAGTGTTCCTCTCATACCAAAGTTATGTAGGTCTTTTAAAATTCCATATCGCCAAGTAGTATCATAGGCTTTTTCCAAATCGAAAAATACAGCGACTACATGTTCTCGTTTGATAAAAGCATCACGGATAAAAGTTTCTAGACTAACTTAATTATCATTGGTACTACGTTCAGTTCAGCTCGGACTCCCGACTGAAGTTTTGTTATAAGATTGTTAGATTCTAAATACCAAACAAGTCGTTTGTTTATCATTTTCTCTAGTGTTTTGCAAAGGCAACTTGTTAGCGCTATTGGTCTGTAGTTTGTTGGTTCTGCATGATCTTTCCCTGGTTTGGGAATAGGTATAATTGTGGCCAAACGCCAGCTTTCTGGAAAAAAAACTCTTGTTGTCCATATACCGTTGAAAATATGTAAAAGTGTGTCAAGGGCGGTTTCGGGAAGGTGTTTAAGCATCTAGTAATGGATGTCATCAGGGCCTGTAGCTGTATCTTTTGATACTGCGATAGCATCTTTAAGTTCTGTAATGTTAAACAGGCTGTTATATTCTTCATTATTTGAAGAGGTGAAATTAAGTTTGATTTTTTCTTCTTGTTTTTTTGATGTTTTGAAACTTCTCTGAATAATTCCGAGATGAGGAACTATCCAAAAGTTTCGCCAAGTGTGTTTGCTATCTCTTCCTTTGATGTGGCCTTTGTTCCACGTCTTGTATTTAAGTCGGTGAAACTGGGTGATTTTGATTTACCAGATATTTTTCGTATCATATTCCAAACCTTTTTAATTGGAGTTTTAAAAGTAAGATTTCCATGATGTGCGTTTGGAGGCCTTTATTGCTCGACGGGCTTTTGCTCTAAAGTTTTTAACGTTATTCAAGTTCTCCTTTGTTGGATATCTGCAGAACTTTGGTAATGCTTGTTTGCGCTGTTTTATGGCATCTTTGCACTCATCATTGTACCATGGTTTGTTTTTCTTTGGATTTGTCGAGGTTTTCGGTATACTTTTATTAGCTATGTCAAGAAGAGAAGAAGTAAAATCATCTAGAGGGTCCAAGGAATTGTCAAACTCATCTATTTTGAGACTTTCTTCGCATAATAAGTGATATAATTCCCAATTTGCTTTATTTAGTTTCCACTTTGCGTTGTGATCATTCGTGGAATTATTTACGCTTTCAATAATAACAGGGAAGTGATCACTTCCATGTTGGTCTTCACTGACCGTCCAGTCGAAGTCCAGCAGGAGAGATGGGTGACATATGGAAAGATCAAAAGAAGAAAATTTTCCTGTTGCAGGATGGAGATAAGTGTGAGATTTGTCATTCATAAGACAAAGATCGTTTCTGGTTATAAAGTCTTCAATAATATTACCTTTAGGGTTGTTATCTTTACATCCCCAAAGGATATTGTGACCATTGAAGTCACCAACTAGTATATAGGGTGAAGGGAGTTGTTTCAGTAAAGTGTCTAAATGTTCGGTCTCTAGGTCTAGGAGTTATATACACAGAACAAATAGTAATTTCTTTATCTAAAGTAACAGAAACCGCAACGGCTTGAAGATTGGTTACAAGTTTAATTTCTCGCTGCGGACATGAAGAGTGAACTAAGATTGAGCTTCCACCAGACGGCCTCTGGCCTTCTGAATATATATAATTGTATGTATTGAAATCTCTGATATTTAATTGACCATCAGTTTTTAAAAAAGTTTCTTGCAAGCAAAAAACTGATGGATTCAATAAGGATAAAAGTAATAAGATCTCGTTATAGTTTGACTTTAGACCTCGACAGTTCCATTGTATTATTTGTGTTTGGAATTCATTTTACAGTGGAATGTTTTAGTTAGACTAGAAACTAAGGATAAGTTATTGGTGATTTTGATCTATTATTACTATTGTTAGTAGGTGGATGTTCTGATGATCTCGATCTACTGCGGTTAGCTCGTGGGCGATCTTGAGTCTGTCCTAACTCCATATCATCGCTACTGTCACTCAAAGATCCGAATCTATTATGTTGTTGAATCGCATCATTAGAACCTTTTTGTTCTCTGTTTGTTCTGATTGATCTTTGTGATCCCTGAGTAGATTTTGATTTTGTTTGGTCTTTTGTTGGTGGTGATGATTGACTTCTGGCTTGTCTTTCTTTCTGTTGTTGTTTTTTCCAATCTTTTCTTATCATTTCCATGGTGGCATTTTTCAGACCAGCCTCTGTTTGTTTCTCCTCGATAGATGTTTTTGTTTGACTTTTCTTGGTGGTATTACTTTGGAGTTTTGTTTTTGTAATTCTTCTGTTTTGTTGTTTGAACTTGTTTTTGATTGGACTGCAGGGTCGACAATAGTAATCGGATCAGTTTGATTGGCAGTATCAACCACAGAAACCTTTTTCATAGAAGACTTCTACGTTGACGCTAAAGTATGCTACTTTTATTGTCTTTGGTAGAACTGATGTATTGAATGTAAAGACAAAGGTGATTGTGTTTTTTATCTCTCCGTTTTGTTTAACTTTGAATCGTTTTATTGCAGTTACTCCTTGAGATCTTGTGCCTTCGAGGATCTCCTCCTCGCTGCAATTCCACAATTCGGGGCAACGAATTACCCCCTTTGAGGAGTTCAGCGAAGTATGAAGGTACACCCGGACTTTCAAGTCGTGAAATAGATTCTCGGCATGGGCTTTCCTGGATACCTCAATGAGTAGCTGATTCGACCTGTGTAGTTTATGTTTTCCGGCTCACCAGCTATACTTTGAATGACTTTTTGTATCAAAAACGGAGATAAAGATGTTATTGGTTTGTTTTCTGCCTTGCTTTCAACTAAAATGAAACGCGGAAAATGTTGAGCTGATGTATCTTTGGTAGAGGTTGTTGGAGGTTGAGTGCTTTCGTCAATATCTGAAATTATCAGATTCTGAACATTGTTTAGTTCTTTTTCTTCGATTAGAACCCATGATAAAGATGTATTAAAATTCGTCCTCCATGCTCTCCACCCACCACGGAAACACATAAATGGAGTGGCTTTCCTACTCACTTGTGCTAGAGAAACACAGAAGATATACTCGCACGAGCAAAATGCTGCACGATTGACCCGTTAAGCCGCCGCCTTCTTAGGATTGGAAAGGTTAAGAAAAAAGAATTATGGGCAAACGGTGAGTATCAGTATGATACAAGAGACAAGGAAGAGAAAGAAAAGATATTTCCTAGGGCTTCGCGCGACCAGCCGATTGACCGTGCCGGGTCTCACGGACACCCTTCTACACAGAAATCCCGGCCAAAGAGGCGTGTTGAGCCATAGGAGAGACCAAACTCTCAACCTCCAGGATCCATTCTTCCGACTTACGGGCTGCCACCCACGGCAAACAGGTGGTATTTTCTCTTCGCTCTTCCCAAAGGGGACAATTACTGCTCACCACGCTAGTAACGTTCCCAGTGGGAATTGAGCCCCCAGGGCCTCGGCAAGGCGGAAAGTTTAATACCCAGGGGTTATTGAGAGAGATAGGCTGTGAATTCATTATTTAATTTTTAATGCCTATTTGCTTTCTTAATGTTTGTTCAAGTTTTGGTGCCTGATGTGTTTATTGGTACATTTGAATAATTAAATTATGTGGTGTTGAGAAATGTATGAATTGTGTTGTTGTCTTTTTTTTTTTTTTTTTTTTTTTCAGTTTTGTTGTCTGATTTTTTTATGTATTTAAGTGTTTTAATCAAATTACCTTGTGTTGAGAACTGTATAGCTTGTCACTAGACTGTATGTAGGAGCTAGAATTCAAAACTCAAACTAAAGCCCCGTTTATATGCATTAAGTTTACCCCTAGGGGTAAATATTTGCCTCACCTTGTTAAATACCCCTGTGGGTCAACGGTTGCATTTATATTTGTTTTAGGAAGAAGGGGCAAATATTTTTCTTTTTATTTAAAAGCCTATCTATCTAAAATAGCAGCACTGTTTCCTTAACCTTAACCAATCTCTGAGAATGTTTAGCAGATGACAAATTCATAATATTGTTCTTAGTTTCCCCAGTGATCTGGATTTGACATTTGATGCAAACTGTCTCCATTGCAGACAATCTGCATAAGATGTCAAATCCTGTATCCTGTGAAAAATAACAAAAAAAAAAAAAAAAAATCAAAATGTCGTCTGCTGAAAATTTTACCCAGGTGCTTAGAGTTAATCTGCATTAATGATTTATATGAGAAAGCTTCAGAGGCAGTTTGCTACAATAGGAAGGGAAAGAAAAAGTTTTGGTGAAAAAAAGTATTATTTGGTGGTCAGTAATATAATAATCCCTACTTTACTTCCGTAAACAAAGCAATTATGCCACCATAGTGCACATGTATTGATGGTTGGGTGAGGCGAAGGTGTCCTGTAGCTTTTGTCCCCTCCCCCCCACCCCCCTTCATCTTCTCTAATACTTCTTCTATCTCTTTTCTCCCTTTCTCAGGACACAAAATGACCCACAAGGGTTGACGTGTCGTTAAACCCCAACACAACCAATGCACATGTTGTGCACATTTACATAGATATTTTCATCAGCCTGCAGGCTGACTCCATAATCATTTGAGGCGCTCCAAATAGAAACTGACCTTATGACGTATGTGAATAGGGTACACCCAGGTCAGCTTGTGTATCTGCAGGGTCAATGCAAACAATGAAGACTTGATTATGCCCAGATGTGCAGGCCCCTCTGCGTGTATGCAGGTCACATATGTAATAAAGTTAGTTTCTATTTGGAGTAACATATTTATATTTTTCCACTCATCAGCTATGTGCTCCATATGTGAAACAAGCATTAATCAACAAAACTAAACGGTAATAATCAAGAAAAGAGATAACAATAATACATAAAAATAATTATTTGACATGGCTTTTTATAATACAGGCCAGACAGTATGAAAATGTTGAATGTTAATTGGCATAGGACTAACATGGAACTCAGTTGTGATAAACATGTCTGATGCCCATTCTTCTTTATTAAGAAACTGTTTGTATAAGCAAACTGCAATATACTACTTTATTGGAGTGTCCTAGATTTTGACCTCTAGCCCTGCCCTGGGGCATGGCCCAGGGGTTCATAGATGTAAATTGAAGAGAACCATCCCGGATAACCCCATACCAAATATGAAACGTTTTTGATCAGTGGCTGCAGAGTTATAAGTAATAAAAAAAAACAAACTTCAAAATAAAACTTGGTTATAAAAAGTATTAACGGACGGACACAAGGACGGACGAAAAAACGAAAGGATGGACGGACAGACGAACGGATGGACGGAACCGACGAAAACTATATACCCCTTCAACATACGAACGGCATACTTCATATGCCGGGGGTTTTATAATATCACATACTATGTTTTGGGAAAAGAAAAAATACCAATGGTTGACCAGAAAGTTCTAAAAATGTTTGTTTTCATCTCTTCGTGGATGGTTGCAGCCATAAAAAAATGTTTTAATTCTCCAGACTCTTTGATCGGTATCTAATTTAATCATAATTTTGTGTAAGCCATAAAATCAGACAGTATTATAAACATCAAATCTTTTGAATTGAAGTATCAGCAGACAACATACCGGTTACATTTCCTGCTATACCCTAGAAAATATTGGAAATCATCACCAGCCTTGGAGATGATTCAAATGGAATGGTGTGTCATAAGTTCTGGATTCAAATGCCAGTTATTTATCCTCTGCTGATGTAACCAGGGGTCTAATTAAACTTTATCACTCCCTCGGCTAATCTACCGGATGAAAAATTTGTAATACTTTTTTTTTCTTATTTTTCCCAGAAAACAGCATTGGACATTTCATGCAAATTGTCTTCATGGAGACAATTTGCATGAAATGTCCCATTGGAGACAATTTGCACGAAATGTCTAATCCTGTCTTCTGGGAAAAATTGGAAAATATTTCAAACAGCCGTCTGTAGAAAATTATACCCAGCATGCCAAGGGTTAAATGTACTGGCTACAAGTCATCAAGTGCTTGTTATTGTGTCTCTGCAAGTGGCATATAGGAAGAGGGCTATGAAGTAAAGTCTAAGATGGTTAATTCTTCTTATATGCCACTTGGTCTCTGCAGACGGAACAAATGAGAAATTTATAAACGCCGGCCCAATATGCGCTTGCCAGTTATTGAAGTGATATACGTGTGCTTAAATGCGTCTCTACCCTTTCTATCAGGCTTATACTAAGTACAGAAAATTCTCATATTTGTCTTTAACTATTACTACTCTGTGGACCAATTCAGCAGACGACGAATAATTCATATTATTTTTATTGGTCCCTGAAAACTGAATTTGACGTTTCATGCACTCCAATCAAGACCTGTTTTCTGGAAAAACTAGGAATATATAAAACAACTTATCTGGTGAAAATTTATCCAGCATGCATCGAGGAGGGTAACTTCCTATATATGGCATAGTATAGATGTTCGTGTCAAATGGCCCCTTTTTCAGTGCTGCCAGATATATGAATACCTCCCTTTTTCAACGAAAAGTATACGACTGACCCGATATTTCTTGACTGCTATATTTTGAAAGGTCCTACTTTTCAGACATCCCGGTAAAGGCACATAGTTTTCGCTCAGAGTTTTTTCGAGGCTACTTTTTCTCATGGTATTCAATGAAATGACTGCTATATTTGTCTGACTACCAGCAATAAATAGGTACCAAAAAATCAAAGGGCAGTATATATAAATGGGTCAACATTTCAGCCGATCTAGTATATGAATGGGTCCATTTTTACAAAGGCCAGGTATATGAATGGGGTAGGTTTCGAAATACTTGCTCGTACAATTATACCAGTTACCCCTCCACCAACCACTCCCTCCCCGGGGAGCAGTATGCTAAGTATTAAACCCAGTGTACTCTCTAACCCCTATGGCCCGAATAAGTTGACACTTTGTAAAAGTATCAACTGGGTTAAGTAGGTATATCTTGTGAAGGAGTGAAAACTCTGTCTACCTTGGCTGATTATCTCCCCTTAAATATTTTGCATTAGCTTGGCAGTAGTTCATGCCGAGGAAATATACACACAGCCTCCAGCACCCCCATCTCCGCCCAATCATTTGCTCTAGTAAAATTAATATCTTGGCATTTGCTTTTATAGGTTAAAGATTCAATGGCACCCGAGATGAACAGGTCAACATCACCAATCCTAATAGAATGAAATTCTAACGAAAGTGATTCCGAAATAACATATGATCATACTGATTATTACAATGATATCCTGGATCTGCCAGTACTTTTAAGGAAATCAACTGGCGTGAGCACAATGGAAGCTGTAGATTATATATAAGTCTGTACCTTACAACAAATCAAAAAATGTTGGCTTTTTAGTCTCGTCCTCATCAGTTGGTCACTGGAAAAACATTCACAGTGATGGTATGGGTTCATGGAAAAGTACTGGTGTAAAAACAAAATATATTCATGCTTCTGGAGGAAGAATGTGGTTTATGTCGGCGGATATGTTTGGATTTTCACAAATCTACATGATCAAGCGATGTCAGTTTACAAATCGAAGTGACCCTGAACGTCACAAGATTGTAATCCGCGCAACAAATTCTAAAGGGGACCAGGAAGACAAAATGTTTGTTCAATATTATTTTGAAAAGGAAGAAAAGTGTGTTAAAATTTTACCTCACGGAAATTCAAAGAAAGACCAAGCATGTGTTAGAACACAATATACAACTTTAGAAGAAATCAAACATTTGTCAAAATCAGATTCTAAGAAACCAAAAGCAATATTCCATGAAATTTTGGAAACCAAAGGTGGTGTAACAGGACTTAAAAAACCGGGTGAAATTGCAAGAAACCGGCAACAAATATCTGACTTAAAAAGAAACAATACAGAATTCAATGAACATGATGAACTGAAAGTTCTAATGGAAATACGTTTGTGTTTGAACTGACTACCGATCCAGAGCTAACTCTTTTTGTTGCCGACTTGCGTCAGTTGAAGGACCTGGAAATATTTTGTACAAACCCTGCAAATTTTTTTATTTTTTTTTTGGAGTGGATCCTACTTTAAACGTTGGCAATTACATGGTGACATTAACATCCTACAGGAATCTCAAAGTTAAAAACGAACGTGGAATTAATCCAGTAATGCTTGATCCTATATTGATCCACCAGCGTAAGCTGGAACATTTATATTTTGAATTGCCTAGTACACTTATTAAGCACAATCAAAATTTATCCCGGCTTCTTGCATTTGGAACTGATGGGGAGCATAGCATTATACGTGTCTTTGAGCTATTTTTTCCTAATGCTTTACATCTTTTATGTGATCTCCATATGAAAGACAATATTAAAAGCAAATTGGCAAGATTACAAATTACGAAAGAAGTAGCTACTGAATACATCTATGATATATTTAGACGAGATTTAGGAGAAGAGCGCCAGTCCGGCTTGGTCGATTGCATGTCTGATGATAACTTTTATTCTCAACTCTTAGCCCTGAAAGGTAGATGGACCGACAGGCACCGCAACGGACTAGAATTTTATATTTATTTTCTAGAAGAAAAGGCGCAATTGATAAAAAATCATATGACTGCAGAAATACGGTCTATGGTTTAGGCTACCCTCCCATCCACTATACACAAAATGCTAATGAAGCATTAAACAGTGCTTTTAAAAGTGGACTAGACAAAAAGTTAACATTAACAGAGTGTGTCAACAGACTTCAGCATTTTATAAAAGAAGAAGAAGTGAACTTATCCGTGATTTCATGTGGCCAATACACTGTTTTACCAGCTTATGAGCATCTCAAAATCCCAGAAAATAAATTCTACCACATGGGAGAAAAAAGTAGAAAAACATATCTAAAGAGATTCTTTCAAGCTGAAGTAGTCTCTAAACATCGCAAACAACTCACAACTAATGACCAATGTTCAAGTAGAAAATCTTTATCAATTTCTAGTACTGAATGTGGTGTGATAAAAATACCATTTGAAATTTTGGAGACTATCTATGACAACGTAGAAAGAATATTGATTAAGCAAAACTGTGTAGTGAAAGCCCCGGGAGACACTGAAAATTTGTACTTTGTGGCAAGTATCTCTAATCCTAGTTGTCCCCACTTGGTGCGCATTATAGGAGATAACGGAAATATTGTATGTGATGAAAAATGTCTTAAAACCAGCCTTACCTGATCCTCCTCCTGGATCATAAAGGATTGCTTTGTTAGACTTTTGCAATTCCAATGTATCTAAATGCTTTGGGTGTCAAGGCGACCTCAAACAAAACAGTGTCATTCCACCTCCTCCACAGAACATGGTAATAGTATCAAAAATGAAAAGAAAATTCAAGGTAGTGATGGAACAATAAAAGAAGGTACATTATCTAATGTCTATTTCCACTTTAATGAACAATGTTTTAAATCTAAGGACTCCTACTTTGTTTCTTCACTTCTGTATTGCCCTGAAGACCTAGAACCACATCTCCATGATCGTCATAGAGATCGCCTGCGATCTCTTGGATTATCCATCTAATGAGCAAATGTACGGCAATGTTACTGCAGGGGCGGGATTAGAGGAATTTGGATACTTTTGATAAATTTAGGATACCGTATTTACCCTTAATAGTCATAACATTTTCTCTTTTCCATATACTTCCCTTCAACTAGACTATTTTACTACCCATGATTGTGTGTAGAATTGCTAGACAAACAGTGTAGACCCTGATCAGACGCCGTGTTCTGTGGCATCTGATCTTGATGGTCTACACTGTTTGCTTAGGCATATCTTTTGTAGAGTAAGTACGGTTAATTGATCAAAGGGAATCCCTTCAGAAGTTATCCTGGACCCGCCCCTGTACTGGCATTTCATCTTAGACCCTTCATATCAGATTCTGTGGACTTTGTAATGCTACAAAGAACCCAAGTACATTACAATCTTAAATCTGCTTTTTTTTTTTTTTTACACCACGCCACTATATAATGGCGGGTATTATGGTTTCACGTTGGATGTTCGTGTGTCTGTCCGTTTTTCGTTTCCGGATGATAACTGGAGTAAACGTCAATGGATTTTCACCAAATTTGGTTTGTGCATTGATATTATAGAGATCTTGTATGGGATTGCTAATGGGTAAATTTTGTCAAATTTTGACAGAGTTATCTGCCTGAGACATGCCCACATTTTCGTTTCCTGATGATAACTTGAGTAAACGTGAATGGATTTTCACCAAACTTGGTATGTGCATTGATATTGTGGAGATCTGGATTGGGATTGCTAATGGGCAAATTTCGTCAAATTTTGATTAAGTTATCTAGCCATTTTTTTTTTTTCATTTTGGGACAAAACTTGAGTAAAAGTCAAGGGATTCTAACCAAACTTGGTATGTGCATTGATATGAAGGAGATCTGGTTTTAGATTGCTAATGGGCAAATTTCGTCAATGTTTGACAGAGTTATCTGCCTGCGACACGATAATGGCGGGGTATTTTAGTTTAACGTTTTTATTATTATCATTTTTTTGTCTGTGCCTAAGTAGATCTGTATACTTTCAAACACTGAAATCTACGATGTATTGTTCAGTACAAAAAAAATTGACTTGCCATTTACACTGCATAGTTCGTAATTCACTGTTAACAGGTCCTACGTCATACTTCACAATTTTTAAATCACCGTATACTACACAGTTCATACTTCATACTTCACTATAGTACTTCATAATTCAAAATTCAAAGTTCCTACTTCACACTTCTTAATACTAAGACTAGCTACTAGGTTACACCACCTTTGGTTTCCAAAATTTCATGGAATATTGCTTTTGGTTTCTTAGAATCTGATTTTGACAAATGTTTGATTTCTTCTAAAGTTGTATATTGTGTTCTAACAAATGCTTGGTCTTTCTTTGAATTTCCGTGAGGTAAAATTTTAACACACTTTTCTTCCTTTTCAAAATAATATTGAACAAACATTTTGTCTTCCTGGTCCCCTTTAGAATTTGTTGCGCGGATTACAATCTTGTGACGTTCAGGGTCACTTCGATTTGTAAACTGACATCGCTTGATCATGTAGGTTTGTGAAAATCCAAACATATCCTCCGAAATAAACCACATTCTTCCTCCAGAAGCATGAATATATTTTGTTTTTACACCAGTACTTTTCCATGAACCCATACTATCACTGTGAATGTTTTTCCATTGACCAACTGATGAGGTCGAGACTAAAAAGCCAACATTTTTTGATATGTTGTAAGGTACAGACTTATATATAATCTACAGCTTCCATTGTGCTCACGCCAGTTGATTTCCTTAAAAGTACTGGCAGATCCAGGATATCATTGTAATAATCAGTATGATCATATGTTATTTCGGAATCACTTTCGTTAGAATTTCATTCTATTAGGATTGGTGATGTTTACCTGTTCATCTCGGGTGCCATTGAATCTTTAACCTATAAAAGCAAATGCCAAGATATTAATTTTACTAGAGCAAATGATTGGGCGGAGGTGGGGGTGCTGGAGGCTGTGTATATTTCCTCGGCAGGAACTACTGCCAAGCTAATGCAAAATACTTAAGGGGAGATAATCAGCCAAGGTAGACAGAGTTTTCACTCCTTCACAAGATATACCTACTTAACCCAGTTGATACTTTTACAAAGTGTCAACTTATTCGGGCCATAGGGGTTAGAGAGTACACTGGGTTTAATACTTTGCATACTGCTCCCCGGGGGAGGGAGTGGTTGGTGGAGGGGTAACTGGTATAATTGTACGAGCAAGTATTTCGAAACCTACCCCATTCATATACCTGGCCTTTTGGCAGGAGGGCGCACCGTCCTATCGCCCACAAATCACAATTACTGTATTTACTCTAAATATGCTGGCTTCGTACTTTCCTTACTATACTTGTCTATAAATTTGAACAAGTCAGTTTTATTACCAGCTGATGTGCCTTTAACTGATGGATTAGTCGCAAACAGTGTTGACCAGAAATGTGGCATCCGATCTTGGTCAACATTTTTTCTAACCCATTGTGTTCAAATATTTAGGGTCAGTACTGTATTCATTATCAATATAAACATGAAATCAATACAGACTCAGATCAGCCTGCGTATCTCACAGTTTTGTTATGTGCACCTATGTCAGCTTACTGTATTGACGTTGAACACAAGTGAACAGCGTATATTCTGATCAGACTACGCAAATGTGCCTCCCGATCGGTGTCTGTGTTTGTATCTGCAAAGTATTTGAAATGTTTTGACCACACTTACTCAGTAGGTTGACCTGGGCTGGTTTACAATCCTAAACTGCTTCCATAAGAACACAATTTTCCTAAGTCCCTGGACACTCATTAGTGCCACACTTGTCCTGTATTTTAAGGTCAAAATGAAACAAATTAGACTAGTGATACAAGGTTTTCTGAACAGTTTAGGCCACCAGTGTTTTTATTCTCAGGTCACCATATTAAAGGATAGGGAAAACACATAAGGCTATGTAATCTGGAAAAAATTGTGTCTCAGGGACAAAATGGGGCATTTCTCGTCTTATACATTGTACTTGCACTTACGTACTGTTCGCAAACCGGTATGAGCTACAATGCGCAGAAATAGCACTACACAAATACTCCGATCAGCCGGGTAGCTAGACTGGCTCCAGTCTCTAGTGACAAAATATTTTTCATATAATCTCTATTAATCCACTAAAATAAAATCAAAGTAATATCATGACTATAAAGGCTGGTCACTGACCAGCCTTTATAGTCCTTATAGGTTTTTGGTTTTATTTTAGTGGATTATCAAACAGGATTATGAGAAAAATATTTAGTCACTGGAGACTGGAGCCAGTCTACCGGGTAGCTTGTTGTGAGTCTTAGTTGTCCCCTTTGCCTCCTCTTCCTCACTGAAGACATCTTACACCCCTCGTTTCCAGAGCGGCAGCAAAGACTTTGATCAGACAGTGAAATGTACAGACTAAACTAAGACTTGACACATTATAAGGTACATTTTCTAACTTTGCTTCTTGTAAGGTTCAAGCCACAGAGACGTCAAGGGTTTTGCCTGAGTGTATGTGTGAACAGTAAAGGCCCACACCTGTCTACACAATCACTAAATTGACTTGAAGTTGCTGTTCACATACAATATATTGGCCGTGCCATGCTCAAGTGTGTCTTCTGGCATAGGTGGACGTCGAAGACCCAGATTAGTCTGTGCATCCCTGCAGTATGATCAATGACTTCACTGTTAGCTGATAGAATCATTAAATACTACGGAATGTATGAATGCTGAACAAAGGCCCAAATGATACTTTCACATGCTAGATGATCTGAATCTGCACAATTTCGCTTGATGCGGCCCATGAAATATTGTTAGATATTTGGAGTCATGACAACGGACATGCCTGCCTGAGACTTATGTTCACGCTCACCCTAACCCTTTTATGTCTAGCATCCAATAAAAGTGACATTGGTAAATAATGTAGACCCAGGACAGATGTCATTGAAAGCAGCATCTGATCTGGGTCTAAACTGTTTGCATTAAATACAGGCATTTCTATAAAACATAATAATAATGAAAACTAACCAGACACCCTATCTCTTGGAAAAGGACCTATCCAAAATGAGTCTTCTTATCAAAACTGTGGTTCAGCAGTGGGTGGAGGAAGAGGGAGTTAAGCCACATGATCTGGTATTCCTGTGTATATATAGTGTTCATCTGAACAGAACCTTTATGATTTTAATATTTTATCATATTCCCAACATAACCCAAATACCATTGATGAACTGTAAAATATAGATAATGATTACATCGTTCCTAATCAACTCCAAGGCTCCATTTTTAGTGGAGTATATGGCAGTAGCTCAGATGTTTTGACACACTGTCTCAAGGGACCTTCTTATCAGCAATGCTAAAGTTCATGAGTGGTCAGCTGTCTTTATTGTGCTAGTAGATAAACATTAGCTAGCAATTTAGAGGTCTTGACCTTATTCAGGTCTTGACCTTGAGCCCAAGTCCATCGGTCCAGCCCAAGGGCCCATCCCATCGGTCCACCCCATGGGTCCAGCCCAGCTTTTCCAGTATGCCGATTTTCCGTGTCAGTGCACCAATGTTTCCAGAAGGTTTTAGCTTATAGGAAAGAGGTCATCATTCATGTGCGAAACTGTCAAGATCGTCGTGCGGAAGCGGATCCAGTAATTAAAAGAGGATCAAAATTTCTGAGGGATTCGATTTGACAAAATTTGGTTGAGTCAAGGTTTAACAGCTGTCAAACCTTAAGGGTCTTGTCGAACACGGTCAGTCAACCTGTTTACTCTGTTGCTATTAGTGGACAAAAAATTTCAGATACGCAGTTTGATCAGAGCCTTCTATGTTTTTCTCATTGAACGGGTAACAGATTAAACATTAAGAGATCAGGAAGGACAAAAATGAAATAAGAGAAGGTGCCTTCGGGTCAGTAAAGATCCAATCAGCCAGCACAGCTGTTGCCGTATCAGGGAATGTGCTATTGTATGAATGAAATTCATTTCCGAAGCTGTAGATTTTATCGCTGTATAAACGCCGGCGTATCGCTCACAAACTTAATGATTCCTGCATATCACGAAAACATGTCTATGTAAATTTAACCCCATAAAACCCCTCTTTTATATAGAAAACAAATGGGGTTGGATTTCTATTTATGAATTTCCTAAACGAGGCACGTCTAATTGAATAGTTAGAATCTATTTCAAACGTTTGGTACGCTGTGTTTACGCAGAACTTCTACTACAGCATCTAAATACGTAGAAACACAAAAACTTACATTCCCAGGATAGGGGCCACCATCAACCCAACATGATTGACCTAAAGTAAAGAGCCAAATCACAAGGGACAATTAACTACACCAGAGCACGCCTAATGTAAACTTTAAACATATGACCTCGATAGCTCACATTCAAACGGGGGATTCCAAATTCAAAACTAAATCAGCGCAAAGAAAATGCACAACCTTTGCGCATGAAGACCACACAAAACAGATCTTAACAAGATCAGTTACAAAAGCAAACCCTAAACCCTCCCCACGCAATTGTAAAGCAACAAAACTGCCTAGAACGATGCAGAATAAGGTATACAGTCCAGTCATCGGTCAAGTTAACTATTTTACCGGTCTACGGTCGTTCCAATCCCGGTCAACGGTCGTTCCGGTACCGGTCCACGGTCGTTCCGCTTAATATAGCGGTATCGGTCGGTCCGTTCCAATCGCTCCATAATCATGACCGCCGTTCCGTTCCGTTCCATTCAATCATGTTCGCGTTATTGTGATAATAATTTACAATAAAAAAATCTTTCAAATTATTTACTTACAATTAATCTGAATTACGTGTGAAACTAAACATTCCTAAATTCTGTTAAGCTATCATTTTGAACGATTTACTTATTGAATAATGAAGTCTCTTTTTTCGTTTAAACGTTAATTCCTAGTTTTTTACGCGACCGCATAAAACAGGCGACTTTGTCGCTTTCGCTATTATTATTTTGTTTTATGCAACGGTTTTAAAAGTTTTTTTGTTGCTGTTCTTTTTTACAAACTTAATAGTCTCACCTACTGAATTCCAAGCCTGTTTTACCTATTAATCACTGATTTTTGTAAACAACATCGCAAAGGAATTGCCATCAGGACGGTTCACCAGTGACCGATATTTCGGAACAAAAGATTGAAAATAATTTCATATTTTGTTGTAAAAAAATAGTCATCGAACCTATCATCATGCACACACCTCACCCGTCTGGGGAAAAAAATCAAGTATCGAAATGCTTAGAATTTGCCGAGTTCAACTTACGAGAAAATACTTTAATTTTCTGTGCTAAATCATTGATCAGAATGTTTACTGGTGATACGTCTAATGATATCAATTCACCAAAGTAAACATGTCAAATGACATTCATTGCTCTTGATGTAAGAATATATATACACTACAGGCAGTTCGAACGAGTACCCACAATCTGTTTTGAGCAGAAATATGAAAAAAATATTAGAAATGTTTACCAGTAAAATATTCCGATTCTGTCAGTAGCTGACAAAGTTCTACCCTTCTTGAATCAGCGGAAGAGGGAAAACGACCACAGAAATGATTTCATGGCGTGGCATTGCCAGTCCCCACGCTCTTTGCTAATGTTGCCGGCCTTGGTGGCTCAGTTGGATACGCCGTCCGACTGAAGACCAGAAGATCGCCGGTTCAATCCCCGCTGAGGTCGGCAACATTCTTCCGTGGTGATAGATCATGAATATTTTCTACGGTCATTCTCTCCCTTCCGTTGATTCAAGAAGGGTAGTTGTCAGTTTCTGGCGAAAGAATGTGCACAATACTGGTTAACCGCTTAGAGAACTAAGCCTGCCCAGTAAATGTGTGATAAGGTAAACTGACCGCGCTCGACATGACCCCATTTGGTTGACTGGGCCGTAAAACCTCAACACAAACAAACTTTGCTAATGTTGCTAATAGCATGACGGAGAGACAGACTTGCTCTTCTACATCCTTACCATGAGGGGAGGTCATATAGCAAGTTTGGTTCGATTCTGCCCAATGATTTAGATGATAGCCTGTTGGACGACAGACGGACGGAAAAAAATGTTGCTTGCGCATACCCTTACCATGAGGGTAAGTAATGTAGCAATATTGGTTGAATTCTGCCCTGTGGTTTAGGAGATAGTGTAAAGAATAGATGGACGGATGACCGACACACCAAAAAATAATGTTGCTCTTGCACATCTTTACAATGAGGGAAAGTGATGTAGCAATTTTGGTTGAGTTCCGACCAGTGGTTTAGGAGCCCTGGAGGAGATAACATGGCAGACAGATGAAAGGATGCAAAGCCATGGCGGCTATCTTGCATTTCCAAATGAAACTATTTTAGCTATTTTTGATCTACAAGTCACCCTGATGACTCCTAGCCGGCCTCGGTGGCTCAGTTGGATGCGCCGTCCGACTGGAGACCAGGAGGTCGCGGGTTCAACCCCCGCCGAGGTCGGCAACATTCTTTCGTGGATATTGATCATGAAATATTTTCTACGGTCATTCTCTCCCTTCCGCTGATTCAAGAAGGGCAGTTGTCAGTTTCTGGCGAAAGAATGTGCACAATACTGGTTAACCGCTTAGAGGACTAAGCCTGCCCAGTAAACGTGTGGTTAGGTAAACTGACCGCGCTCGACTTGACCCCATTGGGTTGACTGGGCCGTAAAACCTCAACACAAACAAAGACTCCTACAAAGTTTCAAGTCAATTGATCTTTAGGTCCAGGAGAAGAAGCAAAAAATTGATTTTCAAGATGGCCACTATGGCGGCCATCTTTGATTTCTAACAGGATAAGTTTTAGTTATTTTTGATCTACGAGTCACCCTTATGCTTCCTACAAAATTTTGAAAAAAATGGTCTTTCGGTTCAGGAGAAGCCAAAAATAGATTTTGAAAATGGCTGCCATGGCGGCCATCTTGGATATACAGTCGGAGGGATTTTAGCTACTTTTGAATCTACAAGTCACCCCCATGCATCCTACTAAGTTTTAAATCAATTGGCTTTTAGGTTCAGGAGAAGTGTAAAATGGATTATCCAGATGGCCGCCATGGTGGCCATCTTGCATATCCTTTTGGAGCGATTTTAGCTATTTTTGATCTACAAGTCACCCCGATGCTTCTTACCAAGTTTCGAGTCAGTTTGCCTTTCGATTCAGGAGAAGAAGCGAAAAATAGATTTTCAAGATTGCCGCCATCTTGGATTCCAATCGGAATTATTTTAGCTATTTTTGATCTACAAGTCACTCCGATGCTTCCTACCAAGTTTCGAGTCAATTTGCCTTTAGGTTCAGGAGTAGAAGCAAATAATAGATTTTCGAGATGGCAGCAATCTTGGATTTCTTATCGGAATAATTGCTATTTTTTATCTACAAGTCATCCCGATGCTTCCTACAAGGTTTCAGGTCAGTTGGCCTTTTGGTTCAGGAGAAGAAGCGAAAAATATATTTTTAAAATGGCCGCTGTGGTGGCCATCTCGCATTTCCAAACAGAACAATTTTAGCTCTCTTTTATCTATAGGTCATCCCAATGCTTCCTACCAAGTTTCAAATCAATTGGCCTTTCGTTTCAGGAGAAGAAGAGAAAAATAGAATTTCAATATGGCCGCTATGGTGGCCATCTTGGACATCCTATTGGAATGATTTTAGCTATTTTTGCATGTCTCCCCGATGCTTCCTACCAAGTTTGGAGTCAATTGGCCTTTCAGTTCAGAAGAAGCGATTAAAAGATTTTAAAAATGGCCACCATGGCAGCCATCTTGGATTTCCCATTACCAAGTTTGGAGTCAGTTGGCCTTGCGGTTCAGGAGAAGCTAAAAATAGATTTTCAAGATGGCTGCCATGGCGGCCATCTTGGATTTCTGACTGGAATGATTTTAGCTATTTATCATCTACAAGTCATCCCCGATGATTCTGACTAAGTTTCGAGTTAATTGGCCTTTTGGTTCAGGAGAAGCGAAAAACAGATTTTCAAGATGGCCGCCATCTTGAATGTCAGATCAGAATGATTTTAGCTATTTTTGATCTATAAGTCACCCCGATGCGTCCTACCGTTTCGAGTCCACTGGCCCAGGGGTGTAGGAGGAGTAGGCTTTTGAAACAATTGTTGAAGGCGAATGACGAACGACAGACAAAGACGACGGACATTGACTGGCTCAGGTGAGCTAAAAAAGGTGGCTACCTGTATTCAATTTATAGATAACTCCCAAATTCTTGATGTATATACGTATCTCAGTCATTGATGGTTAGGAAATCTAACCTCGGTGGACATACATGCAGTCACTACGTCAGTCAAGATACTGTTCATCTTAAACATAGGTATGTCAACTGACACATATATCTTCACCAACACAATTGGCTTTAAGTCTGTTGACATGTAAATGGCTATATGTGATAAAGATTTTGTATTCAGAGCAACATTAAAGATACAAATAAGATATATAGGTCTATTGTGGAGTTCTTGCAAGGAGAAAAGGTTGGCAAACTGCAGTCGTATCTGGAATATAAATCAGAAGATAAAAGTATTTTCAAACCCATTATTCTTGGCAAAGATCTGAATGGTTTTTGAATGGGGTGGGGCATACCACAGTCCACTGGGGACCGATTGTTGGTGTCTTATCATAAGGAGCAATAATATATACATGTTTAAGGGGGTGGGATGGGATCATAACAGTGTCAGAGATATTAAGGCTTATGTGAACTGGATGGGGTGGGGCATACCCCTGGGGCCCACAGTCTGTGTCAATGAATGCATCTTATCATACTGAACAACAATATATGTCTTATATATGTTTCTGAATGGTCTCCGAGATATTAAATCTTACATGAAGTGGAGGAGGTGGGGCATAACCCCGGTAGACCCAAGGTCATTGTCACTGTGTTTTCATAAGGAACAATAATATATATGGTTTACAGGCGGGGTTCTGAAGGGTTCCTGAGATATTAAGCCTTGTATGAACTAGAGGGCCATTCCCAGGGTGACCCACTGTCGGTGTCACTGAATGCTTCTTATCATAAGGAACAACAATATATATGGTCTAGGGATGAGGTTCTGAACCCCGATGTATTAAGCTTTACCTGAACTGAAGGGGTTTAGGGATAGCCCAAGGGGACCCCCTTTCAGTGTCACTGAATGCGTCTTATCATAAGGAACAACAATATATATGGTTTAGAGGTAGGGTACTGAGATGCTTCTGAGATATTAAACCTTTTATGAACTGGAGGGTTGGGGCATACCCCAGGTGGACCCCCAGTCAATTTCAAAGGATGCATCTTATCGTAAGGAACAAGAATACATATGATCTAGGCTCCAAATGGTTTCTGAGATATAAGGCCATTTATTAAATGAATCCCTTCCAACATATATATGGTTTAGTGGTGGAGATCTGAACAGTTTCTCGGGTATTATATAAGGCCTTCTAACAAGAGGCCAACGGGTCACGGTTCGCTCACCTGAGTGACATAGCCACTGCAGACATGCAGATGTTATGCAACATTTTTCCAATCCTATCATCGCAACTAATGAAAATATCATCATCTGAGCAGTTCTTAGTTATGAAGAAGAATTTATGGGCCTGACAGTCAATGGAGCATGATCATTTGAATAAACTATCAATCACATTTCAACAGAAGGATCAATGTGAAATTTGGTGGAAATTGGCTAAGTGGTTTCTGAAGAATCATGATTTTATACATGTAAACAGCACAGTGGCAGGGAAATATTATAAATATAAACCAGATGATGGCCATCTTAGATGATTTCCAATCAGAACAATTTTAACTACTGTTGATCTACAAGTCACTTCGATACTTCCAATATAAATGTATATGGCCCATACAAATGGGGAAGCAAATTTGACCTTGGAGGTAAAAATGTCAAATGTTAACATAAAACCATTTTAGCAATTTTGGTAGATCTCCTGTCCCCCATAAATTGTGCAAAGATTAGGACCCAGGGCTTATTTGGTTATGGAGAAGAAGATTGTTGAAGGTTTTTACCATATATGGGCATGGCAGCCATTTTGATCAATGGACCATACCCATTTTAGCAATCTTTCATTCTCCAGCCCACGGAGGCTCCGCATGAAATTTGAGCAACACTGACCCGGAGGCTTCAGAGGAAAAGCTATTTGAAATTATCAACATTTTTTCCATACAAATATATGGGGCCCATACAAATCATACAGAAGCAAACTTGAAGGTTAAATGTCAATGTATGACAATTAATTATTTTAGCAACTTTGGTAGACCGCCCGTTCCAGATGATATATGCAAAGATTCAGCCACAAGCCATCCTTGGTTTTGGAGAATAAGATTTTGAAATGTTTTTTTCCCATACAAATGCATAAGGAAGCAAACTTGACTTTGCCGTAAAAAGGTCAAATGTCAGTGTATGACCATTATTTTAGAAAGTTTGGTAGACCCCCAGTCCCCAATGATTTATGCAAACATTCAGCCCCAAAGCATCCTCGGTTCTAGAGAAGAAGATTTTTAAAGGTTTTTACCATATATGGGCATGGCGGCCATCTTGGTCAACGAACCGTGACCATTTTAGCAATCTTTTGTTCCCCCTACCTAAGAAGGCTCCATATGAAATTTGAGCAAAATTGGCCCAGAGGAGAAGTTGTTTGAAATTCTGAACATTTTTCCCATACAAATGCATAAGGAAGCAAAATTGACCTTACTGTAAGAAGGTCAAATGTACGACCATTATTTTAGCAATTTTGGTAGCCCTCCTGTTCCCGATGATATATGCAAAGATTCAGCCATAAGGCATGCTCGGTTTTGGAGAAGAAGATTTTTAAAGGTTTTCCCAGACAAATGCATAGGGAAGCAAACTTGATCTTGCCGTAAAAAGGTCAAACGTCAAAGTACGACAATTCTTTTGGCAATTTTGGTAGACCTCCCGTCCCCGATGATTCCTGCAAAGGTTCAGCCCCAAGGCATTCTCAGTCCTTGAGGAGAAAATTTTTAAAGGTTTTTACCATATATGGACGTGGCGGCCATCTTGGTCAACGGCAATTTTTCGTCCCCCCCCCGCCCCCCAAGGAGGCTCCATATAAAATTTGAGCAAAATGGGCTCAGCGGCTTCAGAGGAGTAGTCGTTTGAAAATGTTAACGGACGGACGCACTGACGGACGCACAGACGACGGACGAAAAGTGATCACAATAGCTCATCCTGAGCAGAGCTCAGGTGAGCTAAAAAGTGAAGGGGGTGGGGCATGCACCTGGGGACCCCAGTCAGTGTCAATGAATGCATCTTAACATAAGGAACAACAGTATATCGTCCCATACTTGCAAGAAGGTGCTAAGTGCATTTAATAAACTTTTGAGATAATTTTTTTGAGTCTCAAAAAAATTAAATCCTTAATCTTGCCTGGTTTATTATAAGTCAGTTACATGTTAGTGTAGCTTTCTTGCTACCCAGAATAAGATCAATAGCTTTTCAGTTTTCAGGGATATGTGGCATAAATTAAAATAGAACCTTTTTGTAGTATTGGTTTTATTGAAAAATGCACTGCAAGAAAGTTCTAAGTGAATATATCTCTTTCTTGCAGGAAATGTGAAGCCGATACATACACAAATTTTATCCTGCAAGAAGGGGATATTTTCATATAGCCCTTTCTTGCATGAAAACATTCACATTATATACACACATTCTTTCCTGCATAAAGGGGATATTTTCATATGGCCCTTTCTTGCATGAAACCATTCACAATATATACAATATTCTTTCCTGCATAAAGGTGACATTTTCAGATAACCCTTTCTTGCATGGAAATATTTTTCGGTTAAATGAAGTTTCTGGATGTATAAAGATGATAACTGACCATGTCACCTTCTTACAGGAACAACTGTTAGAGAAAATGATAAGTTTGATTAATAAAGAAGGTGCTACATATGTGCATGCTACCACTTTGAAAGCATAGTATCTGTGACTCAATTCCAAAAAGTAATCTTAAAAGTCACTGCGTAATAACTTTTGCCTCGGCTCACTCTAGAAAAGCTGTCTTTATGGGAACCATATTGTTTCGTGTCTTGAAAATAACATAGTGTACACTAATTAAGTGAATAGAAAATCTCGAAATGTATACTACCGTAATTCTACGTAAATATAAATAACATAATTATGCAAGTTTTGCTGAAAAAAATATTTTTTCTGAACTGTTCATAGTACAGTCAATAAAGACAAGACACTTAATACGTCATTGTCCCAGTCCACCCAGCTGTAAATGGGTAGCAGTGGGGTAAAAGTCACTGCCTCTCTCTCCCGCGCGTGATACCATCTGGAATGGGTGTTGGAGAGCGATCTAATATGCTTGAAGGAGCTTTCATCGCAATCGAACTAAAACAAATTGGTATAAACTAATAAAGACATACACGTTATCATGATGTGAAAATGTTTATTCCTTTGCTCCAGCTGTAACTTAATTTTCATGCATCTGTATCTGTGTCCGAATCATCATCTACTGTGTCCCTTGAAGTTTTGTTACTAGGCAGATCCTCATAATACTTATGAAACTCACTAGGGATAATGCCTGATGCACAAAGTGACATAAGGTCTGCCTTTTTTGCCTGCGATACTGGGAGTTTATTTGTGTATAAAGGAGTTGGCTCTTGCAGTTTACCCCTGGGTATTAAACTTTCCGCCTTGTCGAGGCCCTGGGGGCTCAATTCCCACTGGGAACGTTGCTAGCTTGGTGAGCAGTAATTGTCCCCTTTGGGAAGAGCGAAGAGGAAATACCACCCGTTTGCCGTGGGTGGCGTCCCGTAAGCCGGATGAAGGGGTCCTGGAGGTTGAGGATTATCTGAGGTTCAGTGCTTCAGGTATCCAACACACCTCTTTGGCCTGGATTTCGGTTAGACGGGTGGCCGTGCGGTCCGGCACGGTCAATCGGCTTGTCGTGCCAAGCCCTAGGAATAATCTTTTACTTTCTCTTCCTTGCCTTTTGTATTAATCTGAATACGCACCGTTTGCTCATAAAGTCTTTTTCACAACCTTTCCATTTCTAGAAGGCGGCGGCTTAACGGACCAATCGTGCAGCTTCTTGCTTGTACGAGTATATCTTCTGTGTAGCTCTAACACTTGAGGTAGGAAATCCACTCACTAAAGTGTTCCCTTGTTGGGCTCCACGGTGGGCGGAGAGCACGGAGGATGAATCATACAATCTTTTCATCATGGGGAAAGATAAAAAAAGAAAAAAACCTACCCAAGACGACACATCAGATGCTGAGATATCGGACAACGGCGACAACATAACAAATGACACGACGACTCAACATTTTCCGCGCTTTTTGCTGATTGAAAGTATAGAAGAAAATCAGAACATCACTTCTTTATCACCTTTCGTTATTCAAAAAGTTATATTAGGAATTGCTGGTGAACCAGAAAACATAAAAAAATTGTACAGATCTAATCAGCTGCTCGTTGAGATCAGTAAAAAATCTCATGCCGAGAATCTCCTGAGGACAACATTATTTCATAGTTTGAAAGTGAGAGTATTTCCTCATACTTCGCTGAATTCCTCAAGGGGGGTAATTCGTTGCCCTGATTTGAGGAACTCAAGCGAGGAGGAGATTCTCGAAGGCACTCGATCTCAAGGAGTAACTGCTGTAAAACGATTCAAGATAAAAAGGAACGGCCAATTAAAAGACACGAACACCTTTGTTTTTACTTTTAATACCCCAACACTACCAAAAACAGTCAAAGTGGCATACTTTAGAGTTAGTGTCGAGATCTACATTCCAAATCCGTTACGCTGCCACAGTTGCCAGAAATATGGACACCATGAAAACAGGTGTACGAAAGACCCTATCTGTGCAAATTGTGGCGAGCCGGCAAATCACACGGAACAAAATTGTGGAAATGCTCCTAGTTGTGTTAACTGTGGTGAAAAACACAGTGCTAACTCTAAAGAATGCCAGGTTTGGCACAAAGAAAAAGAAATTTTAACTGTAAAATTCACAAGAAATATCTCATTTCCAGAAGCGCGAAAAATCGTTGAGTCCCCTACCCCTCTTCCTGGAGTCAGCTATGCCAGCATTGCACAGTCACCTGTAAAAAAGGTAACTGTTGAAGATGCTGTCACTCAAACTGATCCGATTCCTGGTCTCAAACCTCTAGAAAAATTAAAACCTAAAAATACATCTGAAGACCAGAAGAACAATAGTACAAGTCAAACATCACCACAACCAACTGAAACTAATAAAACTGAAAAAGTGTTGAAAAACGCTACTTTAGAAATGATCAAAAAAGATTTGAAAAAACAACAAAAACAACAACTATCTCAAAAACAAATTATATCAGACAGACAACGCAAAGGTTCAAGAGACAATATTAAGAATCGCAATCGTTTCGAATGTTTGAGTGACAGCAGCGATATGGAGTTCGAAAACCCAACACCACGAAGTGGTAATAATAGATCGAGGTCACCAATTGTACCTCCATAATTTCTAGTCTTACCTTTTATCAAATTCTCTCCACACAATGGATTTAAAACATAAAATAATACAATGGAATTGTCGAGGTCTTAAGTCAAACTATAATGAAATCCTATTACTTCTGTCCTTATTAAACCCATCGATTTTTTGTTTACAAGAAACCTTTTTAAAAACTAATGACAACATCGATATCAAAGGTTTCAAATCATATAACTATATCCATTCTGAAGGTCAAAGACCATCTGGTGGCAGTTCAATTTTTGTCAAATCTTGTTTGCCACAAAGAGAGATCAGAATTAAAACACAGCTACAAGCTGTTGCAGTCTCAGTTACGTTGGATAAAGAAACTACAATTTGTTCTGTATATATACCCCCTGGGTTTTCCTTAACAACTGAACATCTCCAATCATTACTTAGTCAACTTCCTGCACCCTATATTTTAGTAGGTGACTTTAATGGGCACAACACTTTTTGGGGATGTAAAGATAATAACAGTAGAGGAGACATTATTGAAAATTTTATTGCAAATAACAATCTTTGCCTGATGAATGATAAATCTTACACTTATCTCCATCCTGCAACAGGACATTTATCTTCTTTAGATCTCTCTTTGTGTCAACCATCTCTCCTTTTAGACTTTGACTGGTCCGTATATGCTGCTCAGTGCGGAAGTGATCACTTCCCTGTTATTATTGAAAGCGTAAATAATTCCACGAACGATCACAACACAAAGTGGAAACTAAATAAAGCAAATTGGGAATTATATTACTCATTATGCGAAGGTCTCAAAATAGGTAAGTTTGACAATTCCTTGGACCCTCTAGATGATTTTACTTCTTCTCTTCTTGACATCGCTAATAAAAGTATACCGAAAACCTCGACAAATCCAAAGAAAAGCAAGCCATGGTACAATGATGAATGCAAAGATGCTATAAAACAGCGCAAGCAAGCATTATCAAAGTTCTGCAGATATCCAACAAAGGAGAACTTGAATAACGTTAAAAACTTCAGAGCAAAGGCCCGTCGAACAATAAAGGCCTCCAAACGCAAATCATGGAAATCTTACGTTTCAAACTTAAATAATAAAACTCCAATTAAAAAGGTTTGGGATATGATACGAAAAATATCTGGTAAATCAAAATCACCTAGTTTCACCCACTTAAATACAAAACGTGGAACAAAGGCCACATCAAAGGAAGAGATAGCAAATACACTTGGCGAAACTTTTTTGGATAATTCCTCATCTCGGAATTATTCAGAGAAGTTTCAAAACATCAAAAAACAAGAAGAAAAGATCAAACTTAATTTCACCTCTTCAAATACTGAAGAATATAACAGTCTGTTTAACATAACAGAACTTAAAGATGCTATCGCAATATCAAAAGATACAGCTACAGGCCCTGATGACATCCATTACCAGATGCTTAAACACCTTCCCGAAACCGCCCTTGACACACTTTTACATATTTTCAATGGTATATGGACAACAGGAGTTTTTCCAGAAAGCTGGCGTTTGGCTACAATTATACCTATTCCCAAACCAGGGAAAGATCATGCAGAACCAACAAACTACAGACCAATAGCGCTAACAAGTTGCCTTTGCAAAACACTAGAGAGAATGATAAACAAACGACTTGTTTGGTACTTAGAATCTAACAATCTTATAACAAAGTTTCAGTCGGGATTCCGAGCTGAACGTAGTACCAATGATAATTTAGTTAGACTAGAAACTTTTATCCGTGATGCTTTTATCAAACGAGAACATGTAGTCGCTGTATTTTTCGATTTGGAAAAAGCCTATGATACTACTTGGCGATACGGAATTTTGAAAGACCTGCACAACTTTGGTCTAAAAGGAAGACTACCAAACTTTATTAAAAGTTTTCTTGAAGATCGTACTATACAAGTGCGTGTAGGATCGACCCTCTCCGACTTCTATGATCAAGAGCAGGGCGTTCCTCAAGGAGCCATACTTTCAACCACTTTATTCAACGTGAAATTAAACGATATTATAAACTGTCTGGATTACAAGACGGATGGTTCTTTGTACGTTGATGATTTCTGTGTATGTTTTCGCTCGAAAAATATGCGCACAATAGAAAGACATCTACAGCAATGTCTAAATAGAATTGAAGACTGGGCAACAAGAAACTCAATGCGTTCATTTCTTTCAACAACGGAAAATACACAATGATCCAGCACTCTACATATATGGATCTCAAATACCAGTTGTTGCTGAATCAAAATTTCTTGGGGTTATATTTGATAGAAAACTCTCTTTCATACCCCATATAAAATACGTTAAAGCGAAATGTTTAAAAGCATTAAACATTTTAAAAGTTTTATCTCACACAAGTTGGGGTGCGGACAGAACAACTCTTCTTCATCTGTATCGTTCTTTAATTCGATCAAAACTTGATTATGGGTCCGTCGTATATGGATCTGCTAGATCTTATCTACAGATGTTAGACACTGTACATAATCAAGGACTTCGTTTGGCATTGGGAGCTTTTCGTACGTCTCCAGTATCGAGTCTTAACGTGGAAGCAGATGAGCCATCGTTATGGCTACGCAGAGAAAAATTGTCTCTTCAGTATGCCATCAGACTTGCTGCTAACCCTTCTAACCCTGCTTTTGAAGTCACATTTCCACCACAATTTCAGGAATATTATGAAAGAAAACCTAACGCAATTAAATCCTTCGGCCTTCGTATAGCACCACTTTTAGAATCTGCTAATATTAATACTAAAATACTAATACTAAAAACATCCAAAAACACTATTTTTCTGATATTCCATCCTGGTGCATTACTAAACCAACTATTCTTTTCGATTTACACAACAGCAAAAAGTCACTTTCTGATTCACATCTCATAAAACAAAACTTCCTAGAATTACAATCGCGACTTTCAGATTATCAACACATCTACACTGATGGCTCAAAAGTTGAAGATAAGGTTGGCTGTGCGTATATATCAGGCAGCCACCATGAAAAGATGCGTCTTCCTGATGGCTCATCTATTTTCACTGCTGAATCCAAGGCTATTATTATGGCTTTGGATTACGTTATGAATAATTCTTTAGATAACAAATTCATTATTTTCTCGGACTCCCTTTCTGTTTTGAAATCTCTAAACCACACATCTTCAAAAAATCCCAAAATTCAGAACCTGATAGAAAAACATCATGAGTTAGCGAAAACTAAGGAAATTTTGTTCTGTTGGCTCCCCAGCCATGTTGGCATAAAAGGTAACGAGGCTGCCGACGTAAAAGCAAAGGCCTCACTCTATCTAGAAATTTCGAATTTTAAACTTCCATGTACATATTTTAAACCTTTTATCAACAGGTACATCTTATCCAAATGGCAGCTGTCATGGGACAGAGCGACATTCAATAAACTACACGAAATAAAACCGGTTCTTGGTAAAAATACCATTTATCGATCATTAAGGCGAGAAGAAGTGGTTCTTACTCGTCTACGTATAGGTCATACTAGACTCACACATTCCTATCTACTCAAACGAGACGATCAGCCATTTTGTATCAGCTGTAATGAACCTTTTTCGGTGAAACACTTTCTGATCGACTGCATTGAATTCTCTCATGTGCGACGTCAATTCTTCCAAACAAATGACCTGAGATACTTATTTGAAAATGTACCGACTGATAACATACTTCTGTTTTTAAAACACATAAACCTTTTTTAACAAAGTATAACTGCTTTAGTTTTTAAATTCGGTCTAGTTTTACATTTTATGCATTTATGACTTATCATTATAATCATGTCATTACAGAACCATGTTAGTTCACCATTTTGACGCAAATGACCCTCATGGGTTGATGCGTCGTTAAACCTGAACTCAACTCAACTCAACTCTTGCAGTTTAACCTTTATTCCTCTTTTTCTTGTTGATCTAATGCGCACTTCTTTGAAATGATTTTCATCGAATGTGTAGTTTAAGAAAATACTGTCGGTGGCATTTCTCCTGCACTGTATCCATTTAACCTGAAGCCAATTAACAGATTTGCCTGTAATGTCTACTTTCATGTTGCTGCACTGCGTACTTTTTAATTTCTTTAAATCCTTAAAATTATCATATTTCAATGGAATTACAACATAAGGATCATGCTTTCTAGCCATACTAATTACCGTTGACCACTGCGAAGGAACAAATATCGATGTGCATTTTTTAGCTCTTTCTATAGCAGAGTGCATGGAGTCTGCCTCCATCTCTGAGTGTCCTCTTTCGAAGAATTTCTGATTTATGATTTCTATTTTCGAGTTTTTAACTAATGAATAAAAAAGAGCTGATGCCACAAACAGGTTCCTGTTCTGTCCTCCGCAGCTATCCGAGTAAAATGTTATTTGCTTGATACTTGAAAATTTTTCTGTAAGTCTTGAAATATACATTAGCATACAACTGCTAATTTCAGATGATCCTCTTCCTCCTTGACATTCATCCCATAAGTAACATAAACCCTTTTTGTCCCTTAAAGAATAAAATGTTAAGTTGTAACAGGACAATTTTCGTTTATAGTATAACTCTCCTATCAGACTGCACGGAGTTGACAGCACCGCCTCCAAGTCAAAAGTGCAAGCATGGAAAGTCTTGTCTTCCTTGCATTTCTTCTTGTCTATTTCTTTTTCTTTCCGTGCCAGCTCTTTAAGCCTTTGATGATCCTGATATTTTTCTCCATATCGCTGTCAAGAGTGTTGTTCAGTTTATGCTGCTCATAAAGATTACACACTGAACACTGGTCCTTTTTTGGTTTATGAAAGGAGTAGTTGTAGTTTTCACAAAATATTTTTCTATAAACTTTAGCACTTACACATTTTCTTTGTTTCTCACTACACATTTCTTTGTACATAGTATACATTTTAGTTATATTCAGTTCACCACTAAGATATTTTCTTTTCGACGTTTTTCTCACATAGTGTGATTCAACTGTTGGAAAACTTTTTATATGGTCGTGTACGAAATTAACATCTGCGTCAGGCGTCTTGTTAGCAGGCGATGATTTTCCTCGCATGTCACAGCCCTGAAAAGCTCCATGTTGTTGTTTCTTTAGGGCCAAATCCACAGTTTTCTTTCCTATATCTAAAGTCTTCAAAAAGAAGCTTTTACATACTCTATATGTTTTATCTTCAGTTTTTATGAAGTACGTTGCTGCAGTTTTACGACGCTTTGTTTTTCCGTAATGACGCTTAGTTTGTGTGGTACTTATGTTTTGGCAAAGAAATTCTCGTTGAAGCTCATAATTTTGTTTACTCCAATAAGTATCAAAAATGGATTGGCGCTGCTCTTCAGTTACTTTTGAAGAACATTTGTATCGGCAGCTTGAACAATCAACTGGTTTCACTTTTCTCTTTGGTACTTTCTTGCCTGATGTTGAAATATATTCAGCACCAGCACATCTAAGTTTCTTATTTGCGTTTCTTTTCCATTTTTCTGGTTGAGCTTTTCTCTTACGAAAAAGTTCTTTCTTCTTTGGTGTGACATAATCAGCCTCTTTATGAGGAGTAATGTTTAAATCCTCTTGTTCCAAGTTCTTTTGCTCAGCATCACACATCTGTTTCATATAAAATACAAACATAAATATCACAAAACATTACGTAAAAACAGAAGTGAAGGCAATGATCAGGATGGGTGGGGCCAACATGTTTGTTTATCAGAGGTTGCTTGCTTAATAGAGGTGGCCACTAAGTTAGACTTTACAATATATATTTAAAAAAAAGAAGTTAAATGTGAACATTGACTGAAACTGTTTACCATTATCCTGCTGTTCATGACCCCTACCTTTGCAATCAGAGTAGATCCTCATGACTATTTGTCAAATGGAATGAATAGATTATGTCAAGTAATTTGATTCATGGATAGTCAGAAACGAGTGTGGTTAAATCAATTTATGCAGCAGGATAAGCATTAACCATAATAGTAACAGAAGACGTTGTCTGTTCCACAGAGTGTAGAATAAACAGATCCTGGGAATCAGATATACATAAAACCGAAACAATAAAGAATATGGACTTAAAACACAAAAGTATTTACCTTCAACAATATATTATAACTTCCAGCATTCAATGTTATTACTATAAAGCTCTGAAATAAACTAAATTCTGGTCTAAGTTCTGTGGGAAACTGCTCTGCTGTAATTTGATATACTGTATCTCCACTCCTAATAATTATAAAAACACATGGCGAAAACATAATTTAGATATAACCTTCTTGTAGTAAAAAAATAAATATCTATTTTTTGTGCTGTTTACTGCAAGAAAGAGCTATATGCCACTTAGACCTTTCCTGCAGTAAAGGACTGGTATATAGCACCTTCTTGCAGACGTCCATCTGTGATTATTTCGTTAGCACCTTTTGCTTTTGTTCAATATTTTTCTTATTTGTGAAGATATGATGATAAAATTTTGAGACATTATGCATCTACGTTCCCAGCATCATATTTCATCAAAAGGTCATATTTGATCAAATTTGCATTTAGCACCTTCTTGCAAGCATGGGACGATATGTGTGTCTGAAATATTGCTGATTGCATGCCAAACAGTGTAGCCCCTGGTCAGATACTGCATTCTTTGGTGTCTGATCTAGGCCTACATTGTGATCTGTCCCAGTACTTAGTTGTTATGGTATGTTTGATAGGGTAATAAAGTAGTTACCAAAAATGCTCATTGCCAAATAAAGCATAGAAAATAATTTCATCTACAAAACGAAATGCTTCAATATATGAGATTTCATCTAAATCTATTAAAACCCATTTTTTTGTCATAGATTAGGGGTAATTACTCTGTTGCAAACTGATGAACAATTATCAAGTAATAATTCTAAGCAAGAGAATATTTTCAATGTCGTTTGATATATGGTTTCATCCAAATCCATTAATTTGATCTCCTGACACTAACTGAAAACTATTGTTTGTCACTAAGCTAAGGGGCAAAGACTGTTGAATATTGACTAAAATTTCAAGTAATATATAATTCCAAGCAAGATTTTGTCAATATCATTTGGACCATCCAAAGCTATCATTTTTCTCTCGAGTTATTAAGCAGAACTAAAGGGCAGTAACTCTGATGAAAATTTGACTGAAAATGGTGGGTGATACTCCAAAGCAAGAGATTATCAATATCATTTGATACACGAAGTTTCAACCGAAGCCTTTCATTCATTCTCATGATATTGAACAAAAACCATTTCTGTCACTAAGCGGGGACAGTAACTCAGTTGGAAATTGTTGAAAAATGTCAAGTTATAATCCCAAGTGTAAGTTTTGTGAATATCATATGGTATATAAAGTTTTTCCAAATCCATTAATTTATTCTCCAGGTATTTCAACTAAAAAAATGTTTGTCACTAAGCATGGACAGTAAATCTGTTGAAAATGGACGCTAAATGAAGTTTCGTCAACATCCATGAATTTTTCTCATAATATTGAATGAAAACTATTTTTTTTGTCTACAAGCAATGACAGGAACTCTGCTGAAAATTTACTAAAAATGCCAAGTAATAATCCCAAGCAAGAATAATTTCAATATCATTAGATACTGTCAAATTCAATGGCTCAAACATCTCTGGGACCTTGACAATTTGTTCTAGATATGGGTAGTTTGAGCCACTGAGGGTTAATCATAGCACCCGGTTAAGAGACAAATGGGAATAGTATAGGGGTGCCTTTTCAATCTTTTGTAAAATAATAGTATGTTGATTGTACTCATTTGTACTGCCGCAATGAAGCAATTCTAAAAGGTACTCACAACATACATTTTCAGATAAAATAGGAAAACTACCTGAAATATCCCTAAATATTTTCTTTTCCTGAGCTGTCAGAAGAATTTCCTTGGGACTCAAAAACAAGTTCGAATTATCCATGGTATATGAGTCATCGGTGTTTGAGTCGTTGAGGTTTTACTGTATATAAAGTTTTGTCCAAATCCATTACTTGGTTTTCATAATACTGCTCAATGAAACCTATTTTTTGCTGTTTGCCATTTGTCCAACAGTTTTTAGACACATCAAGAGGTAGTAAAATATCCGTCTTCACATTTTTGGACAAATATGGTAAGATAATATGGTAGGCAAATACTTAGAATAAACATGGTTTTTGCCTAGCCTGGCTAGTTATTCCAAGAATGTTTACTCCAAATCTAGAGATTGCAATTATTCGAACCCCAATGAAGCAAGGAAATTTTCAGCAACACATACTTGATGTGCCCTTGTTTTAGCATAAAGTGGAGAGAATGGCATTTAGAGATCAGGATAGGGTTTCCATATGTGCATGGATCCCAAGGTCCACGATAGCAAGAAATACAAGCAAGTACGTGTAAAGTCAAAGCACCTGCCTGATATGACTGAAACAATATTGAAAGGGTCATAAAACCTGTAATCCACCACCCGTGCAATAAAAATAAAGCAATAAATTATACAAATTTAAGTCCTGTTTTTGTGTTACTTATTGTGTAACAGCCAAAGATTTTCTGACCAACAAATGTCATAGTTCAAGTAATCACAGGATCAGGATTTTTTTTCTAAGCAGAGGTAGATGGGTGGTGGTTAAACATTAATCTCTAGGGTTACATTCAAAAAATATTTCTGAGTATGACTTCACTGAATTGGATACATGTGTCACACCTTTTTGACTTATAAAATGGAAGTGAACTCATAGCACTTATTACTTGTGTCCCTCCAAATTGAGGACAAGGTAATGGTATAAACGATCACTCAGCATAGATCTGATTTGTGTCTACACTGGTTGTTAAAATACTGTTCCTGCATCTTAAACATTGTTAGCAAACAACATAAACCCCAATCAGTCTGTGGATGCACCCTACTACAGTCATATCATAAGGTTATTTTCTATTTGGAAGTGCTCTTTGATACTTCACTGAATGAAATAATAAATACTAATCTTGGCATCAAAGATCATCAAACTGATTATTGTTTGTTTTGTTTGTGTTGAGGTTTTAGGGCCCAGTCAACCCAGTGGGGTCATGTCGAGCGGGGTCAGTTTACCTATCCACACGTTTACTGGGCAGGCTTAGTCCTCTAAGCGGTTAACCAGTATTATGCACATTCTTTCCCCAGAAACTGACAACTGCCCTTCTTGAATCAGCGGAAGGGAGAGAATGACCGTAGAAAATATTTCATTATGAATCTCCACAAAAGAATGTTGCCGACCTCGGCGGGGGTTGAACCCGTGACCTCCTGGTCCCCAGTCGGACGGCGCATCCAACTAAGCCACCGAGGCCAGCATCAAACTAATTAAAAGTACAACACAATAACACTGAAACAAAATCTAACACCAGAGAAATATTTATTCTTGGTAATTTTCTGTCAAAATGATGACTGATAGCAAGTATTTGCTAACGTCAAATTCCTCTCTAATTTCAATTCTTGATATCCATTCTCATTGTTCAGAATATTGTTGTTTAATAGTCACTTTCTGTCAAAAGTTAATAGATAACTCCAGATAAGAGTGGTATCTCCATATTATTTTTCTTATTTCTCCATGAAAACCTATGTTGTGGGTACTCATCAGAAGTGCCTTGGCACCAACCTTCTGATGAGTACCATAACATGTTTTGTGGAGAAACAAAAATATCAGTTCTTTTTAACAGAAAAAATTTGCCTTATCTGGAGCTGTGTTAACAGTTCCTGTTTGTATGCTGTAAGAATTTAATTTAAAATCTGAAACATGTATCAGGAAAAACAAACATCCATAAACGTGGATCCTTTCAGTAGCATTCCAATATTCTTTGCGTCTTTTTTAAAGTCAAGAATATTCTTTTTTGGAGTTGGTTTCAAGAGGATAAATGTCTTCTGCTGTCTTTGAACTCTTTGTTTTCAAAATCAAATCAAATCCAAGGTAAGGTCTACAACCTGTCCTGCCGCTATTTTAATGCCTGAAATAACAAGAAAAAATCCACAAATTATTACAGTTCTTCATTACCCCCGTACTATGAACAATTTAAATATTTGGAGTCATGCCTAGTTCACAGCTCTTATTTTCCTATCACATCTACATTGCATGAGGGACCATATACAGTACAATAATGTTATCAGAATCAGATTAAATTCTATTAAGCAAAATACATATTGAATTGTAAGAAATACAAAAGGGCATAGTTCTAAGAAACCTGATCCCACAGTCCTTAATTTTTTGTCACATATGTCTTGAATGAGGGACCATGTGTGGTATAAATTTTATGAAACTCAAACAAATGGTACAGAAATTGTTAAGCAAAATACATATTTAACTGCAGTTACAAAGGGGCATAACTCTAATAAACCTGATTCACAAATCCAATTTTCCTATAATGCCTGCAAAGCCTGATGTCCAAGTGTGACAAATTATATCCAAATGAAAATTATATCCATACGAGACTGAAGATACGGAAGTTATGAAGCAAAGTCTTACTTGTTGACAAAAGGATGGAAACGAGGACAGCAAAAACTATATCCCTTTATATAAACAAATAAATGCATAAATAAAGTGTGCAAATTTGTCATATATTATACCGCATTCATTCAAAACTAAACTAAGCGGCAATAAGCCCCAGGCCATTGCAATTCTTATTGCCAAAACGACAGTATTAAATCCAAATTTGGGGCATAATTAAGATATTTGGATGGCTTAAACTCAGTTTTGCATGTGTATAATAATGCATTTCTCCTACAAAAGTAGGAGATGTGTGACTAGATATAATGGGGCTTATTTTAGAATAAATATAGTATGTACATGTATTCAGTCTCATACGCATTTTAAACTTTAACACTCTGTTCTAGGTATTAATAAAATCATCATGAAACTTAATTATTAGTGATATTTTTCACAAAAAATAAAACTACCTTTCACTAAGATTGAAATTTCTGCTTGATTTGGAGTTTTGCAGCCCAGCAAAAACTGTCAACGTCATGTGCAGCCAGTCAATTAACCTACTTAAACTTTTCCGGGCAGACTTAGTCCTCTAGGCAGAAAACAGTACTTTGAGCAACAAACTTTTTTGGGCAGACTTAGTCCTCTAGGCAGAAATCAGTACTTTGAGCACCAGTACTTAATGTGCAGACTTTCGCCAGAAACTGACAACCGCCATGGTTTTTGAAGCAGGAGAAGGGGGAGAAAGACCATAAAAAAAATTTCATGTCCAATCCATCCATCCCCACAAAAGTTATAGGACCTAGCTAGGATTTGAACATTTAATTCCTGGATTTGCAGGCAGTTGTGCTATTGACTGTCCTGTGGAGCTTGGTCCACACGTAGAAGGAAGTGTGACAGAACCTTGGCCCTAGAATGGTCAGTATAAAACTACTTGGAGTGGGAGGGTGAGTTTGGGTAAATCAATTTTACTGGTACCAAATTTTCACTCCATGTTCAAATGATATAAAAAATACAAAATAATTATTCAGCTTGCAAAGAGGCTCCCTTATTAGGAGAAATTTGGCAATTCATTATTTTTTTAATGCTTGTGTTTATATTTTTTTCTTATCATTATGAAAACATGCCTATTCAAATATATTGAAAATTTTACCACCAAAACATGAAGAATTTCAGAAAAATAATTCTGATATTTTTCATATTTCTGCTCAAAATCACAAAATCCACGAGGCGGATGTAACGAGTATCCACAATCTATGTTTTTGAGCAGAAATAAAAAAGATAATGTATACCCCTGTAAACCCCAATTTTACTATATAAAAGTGGGGTTTAAGGGGGTCAAAATTATATAGGCATGGTTTCGTGATGTGAGTTGACATTGCACAAATCTATTCTAAGGGATTGATTAATCTTTATTCCCTCACCTTTCCTATTTTTTATAGAATGGAAATGCCAACGATTAGAAGAATATTTTACATCAGCATGAACATGGGTTTTAGAGAAGGCAGATATTATGGTGCTCTGGAAAAGACGGGAATAAAATCATGTAAAAAAAGTCTTACTGCTCCAGTGATTTTGTTATTTAAAAAAAAAATATAACCAAACAAAATGGCCACTGGTCATAAAATACAAACTAGAAAATCATCAAGATGATTATAATTCACATCACTTCACTTTTTATGGAGAAAATGTAATTTTACCACTTTCCTATTTTAAGTCTGTGGGCATTATATACTTTTAAAATATTCAGAAAAGCAGGTCTGTGCAAACAGTGATGACCTTCATCAAATTGCTCCTATAAGATCTGGGTGTACACTCTTTGCCATATTCTATCAGAAATATTTACAGGCTGGATAAAATATCTGTAAATCATGGTGAATAGTCCAAATATATTTAGTAATTATGGTATAATTGTACATAAAAAAATAATAATAAAATAAAACAACAATCCCTGAAGTTCTACATACCTATTTTTTTTTTTTTTTTTTTTTCAACATGTGACCTTAAAGTTAAAACACACCTATTTTTAATTGGCCATATCAGTATTTTAATTACTTTTCATTGAAATCTGAAACAAGTAAATAAACTTGTTACTGTTGGAATAAAGCACCTTATTTGGAGCTCTGATCTTTTATATCTTAATCTGCATATTTAGGGCCTCCGCACCAGACCTGTTGTGCTCCAGAGAAGATAAATTTTATTTTAGCTTATTTCATTTTTTTTCTCAACCCCCCCCCCCACCCCCCCCCCCCCCCCAAAAAAAAAAAAAAAAAAAAAAAAAAAAAAAAACAATTGATTTATTTTCTTTAGAACTCCATTAAAAGCGTTTTCAATGGGGCCCACGTTAGACTTGCCTCAGTGGCATAAGTCTATTCATTCATTTGGACTTATCTGGACAAAGCCAACTTATCTGGGGCTACAAATCACGTAGCTTTTGTCCATTTTTAACTCTAGTCCCTTTGTCTATTTGGGTACCATACAACTTACAATATCCTACCATTTTATAACCATATAACTTCCTGTAAATACACAGATACACAGCGTATTATATTTAACAAAACCACACACAACAGTGATATTGTTTCTACACAAAATTTATATTTTCATTTATTTCATTTGTTCAACATTCAAATATAAGAATACATGGCATTTCATTGAAAAGACATTTTGTCTAAATGACATTTCCTCTGATGGAAATTCTAAATGGCATTTCACTGAACATGATACTTGTCTCAAATTTATCTCGAGTGTCCAGGTTGGTAAATGTCCGGTAGGTAAATGTCCAGGTGTAAAACTGTAAATATCCTTCAAGCCACAACCAACCCCTCCCCTACCCCACCCCTCCAACCCCATCACCACCCCAACAGTTGTTCCCCTGATACCAGCATCCCACTTTTTTACTATATAAAGCATTTCTTTTTAAACCTCAGAAACAGTTTGGGTACTTGTAACATTTTTTAGTAAGCAGTCTACTAAAAAAGAGGCAGACATAAACTTTGCATTTTTAGGTTTGAGGTTGTGTCTTTGATTTGCTGATAACTTAAACTTGAAATAAGAGCAGACAACATTTATAAAAGATTTCTCTTTTTCATCACAAAACAAATATGATGTTTCATACAAACTGTCTCTGAAGAAGATAATTTGAATGAAATGTCAAGCCTTATTTTGTGGGAAAAATCACAGATACTTGGGGTCAGTAGGGCAGTGCAGGCCCCAAAAAATATCTTGTATATATTTTTTTCTCGAGATATTGTTGTATTTTAGTACAACAGAAACACTGCTGATAAAATATAATCATATTCTGTGACTTCTGAAAAGGTTCTAAAAGACATCACATTTCTCTCAAATGGTAATATATAGACAAAGGGGCTTAGAAAAATGGACAGAAGCTAGGTGATTTGTAGCCATATATTATCATTTGAGAGAAATGTGACGTTTTTTAGAACCTTTTCAGAAGTCACAGAATATGATTATATTTTGTATTTTAGCTACAGGAGCTTTCTGTTGCCATGGCAACCAAAGCGAGAGGCAGATCACCATAATTGTAGCCATTTTGAATTGTCCTTACCCCAAAGCAGTTCATTCGTACAAAACTAGAATCATACTGCTTGATTGGTTTTGAAGGAGATGTCATTTAAAAAATTATTATTATTATTTTTTTTTTAAATCTAATATTGCCATGGCATTCAAACAAAATAGCCATTGGTCATAAAAAATATAAATTGGGTAAACACTCATCCAATGATCATAACTGCCAAACATGGTTCACATCACTTCACGTTTTTGGAGAAAATGCAATTAGTTTAACCATTTTCCCATTATAAGTCTATGGGAGCTTTCTGTTGCCATGGCAATCGAACCAAGAGGCAGATCACCAAAAAATTTGGCTATTTTCAAAGGACCCTAACCAAGCAACATTCTTATCAAGTTGTCATTTTAAAGTGTTTACGGACGGACAACCGAACAGATGTTTCAACAATTTGGGTTTAGGGGCTATGTCCCATTATGAATTTCTATAGGGTTTTAAGGGCTCTGAGCTCCCTAAGCTAAAGGTTTATAATGTATCTTAACGGAGAAAAGCAAATGTGGTTACAAAATTGAACCCCCCTAACCCAAAATGTTTGCTCGAACAGACGGACTGATGACGGACAGGTGGGCTAGGAACACGAGAACAAAGGCGATTGGAGAACAAGTAACACAGAAAATCAAGATTTTGATTTTTGGGAACAAGGGAAAATGATAATTTTCTTCAAGGGAACAGCTACCACCACAGGGAGGATCTTAATGTTATGGCCAACCAGACTATCTTCCATTATGTCTAAATCGCCTAGGAGGACACAGACAGTGTACATTGTAAACTCCAGGTTGCAGGATGAAGGCCTACAAGTAACAATTTGAATTATCCTACGGTTCATTAACCTGCACAGGGTGTTACTTTTCCTGGACAGTGGACCTTCAGTTAATGTCCCGCTCCAAAGGATGGCGCACAGGTTTCATGTCATGCCTGCAAATGACATAAAAGAAAGCGTGTTCAGACACCAAAAACTCCCTTGGTTAGCCTAGGATCAATCCTGGTTCCGTTAGAGGCCAGTGCACTCACCACTGAACTACCACACTATTTTGTAGTCTGTACATGAAAATTTTAATTTTTTATTATTAAGATTTTTTGCCAGACCAAATTTTTAACAGACATGTCTGCAGGCCCTACATTACATATACAGCTGGCCACTGCCAATTCATGCTACAGAATAACTGGTTCTGTACTTGTCCGATAACTGGTGCATGACGAGTAAGTGTGTAAGAAGGTGATTCTTTTCCGATTTTGTACAAACCGAATACCTTCTTGTTATTAGAGATGTCACTGTAATTTTACGTCAAACATAAAAGTAAAGCGTAAACACTTTAAAAAGAGGATAATAAGTAAACTTACATTTCGGGTGGTTCTTCTTTGTTCCAGCCAGCTTGATTAGTCTTCCGAAAATGGAACACCTCTTCTTAGGGTACCGCACCGGGCCGGATATATTTAGGATTGTCTGTACAAGTTCATTTGCTTTTGTTCATTTGCTCTCTCTCTCTCTCGCTCTCTCTCTCTCTCTCCTTAGCCAGCCAACATTAATTTGTTTTGTTTATGGCTATACCACCGAGAAAACCCTTAGGGAAGTCCTCCCAGGGGTGTTCCTGGTCCCCTGAAATAAAGTCAGCATTTTCCCTTGTTCCCTAAAATTAAAATCTTGACTTTCTATATTCCTTGTTCCCCCAGGACAATGGCTCAGTTGTCAGAGCATCTGCTTGACAGGGAGGTTGTGGGTTCGATCCCCGACAAAGGATACAAAGACCTGTCAGCTACACTGTACCCCTGGTTCCGTTAGCTCTAGAGGCCAGCGCACTCACCACTGAACTACCACACTATTTTGTAGTCTGTACATGAAATTTTTAATTTTGTATTATTAAGATTTTTTGCCAGACCAAATTTTTAACAGACATGTCTGCAGGCCCTACATTACATATACAGCTGGCCACTGCTAATTAAATTCATGCTACAGAATAACTGGTTCTGTACTTGTCCGATAACTGGTGCATGACGTGTAAGTGTGTAAGAAGGTGATTCATTTCCGATTTTGTACAAACCGAATAATACCTTCTTGTTATTAGAGATGTCACTGTAATTTTACGTCAAACATAAAAGTAAAGCGTAAACACTTTAAAAAGAGGACAATAAGTAAACTTACATTTCGGGTGGTTCTTCTTCTTTGCTCCAGCCAGCTTGATTATTCTTCCGAAAATGGAACACCTCTTCTTAGGGTACCGCACCGGGCCGGATATATTTAGGATTGTCTGTACAAGTTCATTTGCTTTTGTTCATTTGCTCTCTCTCTCTCTCTCTCTCCTTTGCCAGCCAACATTAATTTGTTTTGTTTGAGTTATGGCTATACCACCGAGAAAACCCTTAGGGAAGTCCTCCCAGGGGTGTTCCTGGTCCCCTGAAATAAAGTCAGCATTTTCCCTTGTTCCCCAAAATTAAAATCTTGACTTTCTATATTCCTTGTTCCCCCAGCACAATGGCTCAGTTGTCAGAGCATCTGCTTGACAGGGAGGTTGTGGGTTCGATCCCCGACAAAGGATACAAAGACCTGTCAGCTACACTGTATCCCTGTGTCAATCAGTAATGCGGGGTATAGTGGTTTGTCACCTAATTGTGTACCGGAATATCTGCCAGCGACAAAGTATACAAAGACCAGTGTCAGCTGCACTGTCGGTTACCCGGAATATCAGCCAGGAACCCAGGGTATAGTGGCCTGTTACTTGAAGTGTGCACCCGTATATCAATCAGCAATAAAGTATATGAAGTCCTGCCAGCTACATTGTACCCTGATGTATCAGTCAGTAATCTGGGGTATACATTTAGAGTGTATAGATATACTGGAATATCGGTCAGCAACAATTAAAGTATACGAAGATCTGTCAGCTACACTGGTTGCCGGTGTATCAGTCAGTAACCCGGGATATAACAGCCTGCCACCCAGAATGTTTCGTAGTATACTTTGTCGCTGACTGATATTCACTGGTTTACAGTTTAGGTGACAGGCCGCTATACACTGGCTTACTGACTGGTATCCAGGGAGCAGTGTAGCTTACAGGTCTTCATATATACTTTGTTAATGACTAATATTCCGGTATACATTCCATGTGACAGGCCACTATACTCCAGGTTACAGACTTATATACTAGGTAACAGTGTAGCCGACAGGTATTCGTATACTTTGTCGCTGACCGGTATTCGGGTATGTACTTCAGGAGACAAGCGGCTATACCTGGGTACAGTGTAGCTCACAGACCTTGTTATACTTTGTCGCTGACCGACATTCTAGCCCAGGTGAGAGGCTGCTATACCCTAAGTTACAGACTGATACTTTGTGGTACAGTGTAGCTGATGGGTCTTTGTATACTTTGTCTCCGACTGATATTCCGGTATACACTTTAGGTGACAGGCCGCTATACCCTGGGTTACTGACTGATACGCTGATATACAGTGTAGCTTGCAGGTCTTGGTTTACTCTGTCGCTGATCAATATTCTGGTATACTCTCCATGAGACAGGCCACTATACCCTGGGTTACTGACTGAGACACTGGGTAACAGTGCAGCTGACAGGTCTTTGTATACTTTGTTGCTTATTCAGGTATATTTATAACTGTCAGCTATCAAAAAAAAAAAAAAAAACAAACATTAACCTCGACCCTGTCACATTGAGTAGAACATAACATACTTTCTATGCTGCGCATCGTGTTTGCAAATCAGTCAATCAATCAGCGATATGAACTTCTCTAATACCATGTTAGATTGTGTTTATTTTTAAATTTCAAATTGCTGTTTTGTCAAGGACAATGCCAGTCATTGGCTTATAGTGTAATTCTTTGCTTATTATATGAACGTCTGTTTATAAAGGGTAAAGTTTACTGAAACTTATATCAGGGATTTACATATTTATTCTATTAACTCATAACCCGAACATTCAGAGAGAGAGAGAGAGAGGGTGTGGGGGGCGGGGTGGGGGGGGGGGTGGAGAGAAACCTTTTTTCATAGCTGACAAACCAAGTAAAATCTCCTTTGGCAGCATATAATAGACAGCATTGACTGCTTTAAGATTATTTAGATTGTCATTTTAAGAAAGTACTGTTTTAAAATATGTATTGGAGCGGGAAGTGTGATCACTTTGTATTGTTTTAAAGGTCAGAATTGCGTTTCGTCTGATAACAACTCAATTTTAGTAAACACCGTTCCATTTTTTCACTGGAATGGACCGGAACGCTAAGAAAGCGAGAAATGGAACTGATCGTCGCTCCGTTCCAGTCGTTCCGGTACCGGTCCGGTCCCGGTTGCGTTCCGGTCGTTTTCCGTTCATTGGTCGTTCAGGTGGTAAAGCTGACCGCTGACTGGACTGTATGAACAACATAAAAATAAGCCCACAAGATTCCCTAAGGGGAATCGACGACACCTGCAACTCCCAATAAGACAGGAAGACTCATTTTGCACCTCCTCCGACATCACTGAGGATACCCAGGAACATCGGCGCCCCACCGAACCCGATCCTCCACCTGACACGACGAACACCACAAAAAAGTGCAAGTACACTGGTCATAAAAACAAAATCAAAAATAAGACCCAGGTACGGCTTTAAGCACAACCAATTTATGGAACCCAAACCAAATTCCGCAACTTACAGCACCCTTTCACCCATTTAAACGGAAGTAACAGGCGATGGATAAGGCGGACTGCAGCCGAACTCCAAAGATAGAAGCCAAGGAAAGGGTGAATAACTTGGGACTACCGTGTGGTGCACCTTATGGACTCGATCCGCTGGACCATGGTAGATCCGACAGGAGCTTGAATAACAACAACGTCAGACGGTACAAAGTGCAAAGACAATGCTTGTTTTCAACCACTTATACTAAAGTCGTGTATTTGGGCCAAGTTGTTCAAAACTAACAACGTGGTCAGAAACATATCGTTAAAACTTTGATCATTTAAATATGGCATACAAACTGATATTTTTGCTAAAAAATGCGTGTAGCTCAGGTACTCACATTTTTTTTCTGCAAAAATACCTTGAATTAGATAGTTATATGGCTAGTACCGGGTTGTAGCTAGTTCCGAAAAAGTGAAAAAATCGTCTTCAAATACACGACAGCGGTCAAATTTAAAAAAAAAAAAAAATATATATATATATATATCAGAAAATTAATATGGGAACTATAATCTTATTGATCGATACGATCCGATATCCCTTAGCAACCCTACGCTTAACATAAATTTTGTAAATGCGTAAATGACATTCGCCTAGATATCCTTTAAGTAGAAAGTCAATTAAAACATTTTTTGTTCAACTGTTGGGTGGAACATACTTTTCAACATCTGCTTAAATGCTCCCTGCAAGGATTTTAAACCAAGTGCTTGTTTTCAAACACAAATCTATCGCTAATATGTGCAGCCGATTTAGTCAGTTCAGGGTAAGCTGTTTACACATTTGGTGTTTGAAGATGTGTAGATATCGATGTTGTGTATGTAAAAGAATCTAACACACGTGACGGACGATTGGAGCGAAAATATGAGCCTCATCGTGAGATAACCTGCATTATGCCATATGCGAACAACAAAGACAAATAGTTTGTGCATCTGCGCAGTCTTATCAGCACCGGTGTTGTTCGCCGTCTAGACAGTATACTACCTATCAAAACTTTCAAGACTAGCTAATCCGGCGCTGTGGCTTAGTAGGCCGGTCTGAGTCTTACTTTGCTGAAAACTTCAAAGACGGGTTTTCTCGTGCCTTCGCTTATGTTATCTGCACTTTGACGAAGTGCGGGGAGACTTTTTAGGGGCATCACACGACGCTAAACACCAGCTACAATTGGATTAATTAACAATGGATGCATATAATTTCACTGCAAGCTTATTTTATTTTCGGGGTTCAGAAGGGGGTAAAACAGGACCTTGTGCGCATACTCCTTGCAACATCTTAAACCTCACTGAAATATTTTTACATTGGATAGATTATTAAATCCAGAAAATAAGAGCTAAATCTTGCAGTAAAGAGGGTGTGCATTTCGAAAACTCGTTATGCCATGAATTATACGACTTTGGCTTAAAGGGCTGGTTTTAAGGTCTTTGTGAACCTGTCCCTTTGTGACGAATGTCTTTATATTGAATTATTTTTCTCTGTTAGACATAATACAAGTCAATAAAGTAATATATAGAGGCTGTTGCATTATCCAAGCGTTTTTTTACAGACCACGCATTAATTATTTGGAACTAACAAAACTAATTGGAACTAGCCAAATCAGTGTTGTACTTCTCAGTCATCGCAAGGGCAGATCACCAAAGGCGAGCCGGCCTCAGTGGCTCAGTTTAGTAGCCTAAAGTATATGAACAGACATGCCTGAATGTAGCATCTGATCAGGGTCTACACTGTCTGCTACTCATCCAGCAATATTTTTATACACTTCAACAGGCAAACAACATTTTGACTTCCATCAAATTTTAGGACAAGCATGGTAAGAATGGATGTCCCAATACTTAAGGTAAATATGGTAATTCAGTTGGAAGTGCGCAGCTTTGAATGAAATGATTCATTGTTTAAATATAGTTTGTTGTTGAAAAAGTGCCTTTTGAAGTAAAAAAGCATCATTCCTTTAGCTTTCACCAGCAGTCCTCTGTTGGGAATACTTGAGGTAGATGAGACTGTGTCCTTAGACCATCTTAGGCCAACCTACCCAGCTAGCATTCTACGTAAATCTACATCGGGCCGTCATCGGCCCGTCAGCTACCCTGACGGGCCGATGACGGCCCGATATAGATTTACGTAGAATGCTGACTGGGTAGAAATAAACTGATTTGCTATTTATCTCCATATTCCATGAGTATCAACAATTTTCATATTCTGTCAGTTGGTAGGAAAATATTTTTCGGGTTTGTTCCCAATATGATGCCTACATTTATTTTTAAACAAAACTGCTGTATGCAAAAAAAGAAGCAACAACAGTTGTTCTTTTTTTTTTTTCGGAATTTCTGAAATGATTGTTTGGTGCGTAAGCAGCAAACCAAGAATTGTTCATGGTTGTGAGAACTGTATATTTAGCAGTCAAAGGTATAACTGGTATCACACTGTCGAACAAGGAAATCCTAGCATACATCACAATTAAAAAAGCTGACAGTGGGAATGCTGCATTCAGAAAATAAAAAAAGCATGTCTCAGAAATGCCACTTAATTGACAGCGTTTACAAAAGACATGCAACTACAGTTTTCGTCAATTCAACTGTATTGTTGTAGCACAGCCTAAATCACCTAAAAATCTGTCATCCGCGATATCCAAATTTGCTGTATTCAGGATACAATGAAAGCATGTCCTAGAAACACCACTCATTTGACAGATGTTTACAAAATGACATGCAACCGGTGCTTCCATCTTGATCTGCCCTTGTCTGTTCAACTCCACAGCGTCGTTATTGCAAAAACAATAATGCCATACCATGTATCTTGGTTTCTAATGAACTCCATGGATGCTGGTTTATCAGTAACACGATTTACAACAGTATGTCAGAATCAGAATATTTTACTGGTGACACATCAACAGACATTCATTCACCAGGGATTTTAAATGTGAAAAGCATTTAATACTAACGCATGTGTAAAGACGCTAAAATACACCAACTGTTCACCAGTCCACTAAAGTAAAATCACCGCAAATATCCACCTTTATCATGTTGTCAGTGATTAATTACTCTTCATGCACAATTCCTGTCATCTGATAAAGGCAAAGTCAATATAAACCTGGTGGCGTATTATGACAAATATACACCACAACAATGTATTTAATAACAGTTCATCAATCTGAAGTTCTTGTTAAACATCTGTGTACATTTGTATGTAAACAAAACTCCCCACTCCGTTGAATCGCCGAGAATCGCCAAAGAGCTTGAATAGCCTTCTTTGGATCATAAGCGTCTAAATAACTCGGCGCAGGTGATGCAAATTAACACCGACAGGGTAAGTTACACCACGGTACTACTAGTCACCAAAAAAGAATCGTGTTTCTAAAATATGTAAAAGCTACCTTCCCCGACCTCCCTCCACAAAATCAGAATTGTTGCTGGTGATTGGGCAAATGACATTAATTCATCGTGAACTGTGATATGGGAAGTTAGTCACAAGCCCTCACCACAGAGGTAGAGTATTGTCGCATAAACGCTTAACTTCGCTTTTAGACATTCAACACCAAAGGTGCTCTAGCTTTACAAAGCTTAGAGCAGGTTTCGCCACACATGGAGTAACAAGCATCAAGATTTGGAGTACCGTTTCTTCATTTTGCAGCAATAAAGACACACAGTTGTAGTTTTAGATTTTTGTTACCCAAAGCGCATTTTTACACATACGCTGGAAACGTGCTACAATACTTCGTGAAATATAACATTCAACCGGGTTTAAGCATCTATATTACGAGTATCGTTCCACAATCGTGCAAATTAAAACCAACATAACAGCTGCACTGTGGTGCATTTTGACACTAAGATGTATCTCGGGTGAGTGTGTGTGGGGGGCGGGGGGACGGGGGGGGGATGGAAGGGGTGGTACTCCGAATTTTGTCTGGGACAATGTACATAGGCTGGGCCTCAGCACCTAGTTTTACCCAAAACAAATACACGGTATATCAGCCAAACACCCCGCACCCCCCCCCCCCTTCCACCCACAAAAAAAATAAATAAAAGAATCTGCAGATGTTGGCCTACCTAAAAATATTAATTCCCCGCTTTCTTTTTATAAAAGTGTGGTTTTCATTTATTTTTCCTGTATAATAATTGTATCAGTAATGAACGTAATTTAAAAAAAAAAAACCTGCAAATTGCCAATACCCACCCCGCCCCTCAAAATAGCCATTTTTTTTTATCCAAACCCCACAGAAAAGTAAAATTCGGAATTCTACCGTCCCCACCCCAGACCCGCAAAAAGAAGAAGGAAAAAAAAAAAAAAAAAAGTTCTAGCCTATATAGCAGGCAAAATTTATAGAACCATCCCCCACCCCCCTACGCTTGGCTATGTACACGCTAAAACAGTGTAATTTATCGCCTAGTCATTGATACTGCTTTCGATAGATTACACTACTCTTTGGGTAATATGTTTCAAGATTAAGAGTATCGTTCATCACCGTATTTGCACTGTTTATTTTGCATTTTAACACCAGAAGATTTTTAATGTAAGCACCGAGCTAGTGTAACGTTTCTATAAAACAATAGTCAAGGCAAAGTTACACTTGAACAGAGAAGTTACGCTCATATTTTAGAAATTCAGCACCGAGTGTCAGCTGACACCAAACTTTGTGTAATGTGCATTACGATTTACGGTATCATTTCTTCCATCATGTAATATTACACTCAAAAGTGTGTAATGGTGTAATTAACACCCATTTAATATAAACTATAACGGTGGTTTGGTGTAACTTAACACATGTTTTACTTTGTAAGCACCGAACTAGTGTAACGTTTCTATAACAAGAGGCCCACGGGCCACGGTTCGCTCACCTGAGTGACATAGCCACTGCAGACATGCAGATGTTATGCAACATTTTTCCAATCCTATCATCGCAACAAATGAAAATATCATCATTTGAACAGTTCCTAGTTTTGAAGAAGAATATATGGGCCTGACAGTCAATGGAGCATGATCATTTGAATAAACTATCAATCACATTTCAACAGAAGGATCAATGTGAAATTTGGTGGAAATTGGCTAAGTGGTTTCTGAAGAATCATGACTTTATACATGTAAACAGCACAGTGGCAGGGAAATATTATAAATATAAACCAGATGATGGCCATCTTAGATTTCCAATCAGAACAATTTTAACTACTGTTGATCTACAAGTCACTTCGATACTTTCAATATAAATGTATATGGCCCATAAAAATGGGGAAGCAAATTTGACCTTGGAGGTAAAAAGGTCAAATGTCAACATAGAACCATCATTTTAGCAATTTGGGTAGATCTCCTGTCCCCCATAATTTGTGCAAAGATTAGGACCCAGGGCTTATTTGGTTATGGAGAAGAAGGTTTTCAAAGGTTTTTACCATATGTAGGCATGGCAGCCATTTTGATAAATGGATCATACCCATTTTAGCAATCTTTCATTCTCCTGCCCACGGAGGCTCCGCATGAAATTTGAGCAACACTGGCCCAGAGGAAAAGCCATTTGAAATTATCTACATTTTTTCCATACAAATGTATGGGGCCCATACAAATGCATACAGAAGCAAACTTGACCTCGCCGTAAAAAGGTTAAATGTCAATGTATGACAATTACATTAGCAACTTTGGTAGACCACCCGTTCCAGATGATATATGCATAGATTCAGCCACAAGCCATCCTCGGTTTTGGAGAATAAGAATTCTAAATGTTTTTTCCCACACAAATGCATAAGGAAGCAAACTTGACCTTGCCGTAAAAAGGTCAAATGTCAATGTATGACCATTATTTTAGCAATTTTAGTAGACCCCCTGTCCCCGATGATTTATACAAAGATTCAGCCCCAAAGCATCCACGGTTCTAGAGAAGAAGATTTTTAAAGGTTTTTACCATATATGGGCATGGCGGTCATCTTGGTTAACGAACGGTGACCATTTTAGCAATCTTTTGTACCCCCTTTCTAAGGAGGCTCCATATGAAATTTGAGCAAAATTGGCCCAGAGGCTCCAGAGGAGAAGTTGTTTGAAGTTCTGAACATTTTGCATACAAATGCATAAGGAAGCAAAATTGACCTTACCGTAAAAAGGTCAAATGTCAACGTACAACCATTACTTTAGCAATTTTGGTAGCCCTCCCAATCCCGATGATATATGCAAAGATTCTGCCATAAGGCATGCTCGGTTTGGAGAAGATTTTTAAAGGTTTCTCCCATATAAATGCATAGGGAAACAAACTTGACCTTGCCGTAAAAAGGTCAAACGTCAACGTACGACAATTCTTTTAGCAATTTTGGTAGACCTCCCGTCCCCGATGATTCCTGCAAAAGTTCAAGGCAGTTTCTGTTCTGGAGAAGAAGATTTTTAAAGGTTTTTACCATATATGGGCGTGGCGGCCATCTTGGTCAACGGACCGTGACCATTTTAGCAATTTTTCGTTCCCCTACCCACAGGAGGCTACATATGAAATTTGAGCAAAATTGGCTCAGCGGCTTCAGAGAAGTCGTTTGAAAATGTTAACGGACGGACGCACGCACGGACGGACGAAAAGTGATCACAAGAGCTCATCCTGAGCAGAGCTCAGGTGAGCTAAAAATAATCAAGGAAACGTTACACTCGAACAGAAAAAAAATGTTACTCCCATTTTACACCAAACTTTGTGTAATAGTTATTACGTTTTAAGGTATCATTTCCTTATTGTGTAACTTTACACCCGAAAGTGTGTAATGAATTTAACACCCAATTAATATCAAATATAACACTGCGTTTGGTGTAACTAAACACGATTTTTTTTACAGTGTAGGGATCGCAGATCTTCATTTGTTAGACAAGTCTACCTTTGTTAGACTTTTTCTAACAAGGAAGCGTCTGCCTCTAGAGCTGGAACGTTATCTGTCGGAAAATATTGGTTCTGACTCTTATTTATAAAACTTGGTAGGCGCAAGAGACTTAACCAAGTTTTGAGGACATATCCAGTCTTTGCAAGTTTGTCCGTATTTAATTTGTCTTGATTAATTTTTGGATAAAAAGTGGTGTTTTTTGCAAATTTTAAAATGAAAATTTTTATCCCCCCCCCCCCCCCCCGCACACACACACACACATTTTTTTGGTTGGAAACACTGTTTTAGGGCTCAACGATATTTTGATATTTGTGCACTCTGATCAGAGTCTTCCAGTGCGCCAGTATAATATATAGTGCATAGATATCCTATAGATGAACCAATGATACCACACAGATGTGGGGTCTGCACAGATGTGGGGTCTGCGAAAAAAGCGCAGTTAATCTAAGTCTTCACTGTTTGTATATGCCATAATACCTCTTTCCTCAAGGCGCTTCGCACAGAAAGCTTAACATTCTTGTTTGTTATGATTTTATTTTATGCTTCTTTTGCTTTCCTCGAATAAGCGATATTAAAACCACACTGTTTATGAAGTGATAGACTTTTATAATACAAATACATTGTCTTAATACGTTTCATTAATGGGCTGTGCATATTTGTTTTGCATACATATCTGCTTGTAGCATACAACAAAGGGGCATAAATCTTTAAGGTTAGCAGAGTAAATGTGTGAACTTTGACTGAAACTGTCATCGTTTATAGCATTATTATTTCATTAGTTTATTTAGTCATTGCAGATGGAAGAAAACCAATCTGAATGGTCAGAGTTTTGAAAATGTTGAAACTTTGGAAAGGATAGATGACATTCAAGCCTCAACATCCCTGAAAGCTTCAAAGATTCTCTTGTCGCATACTTGTTTACTGTGGGAATTGCTGTGCCCCGGATAACTTGCTTTATTATACATTGCCTGATAGAAAAACATCACGAGTTATCGAAAACTAAGGAAATTTTGTTCTGTTGGCTCCCCAGCCATGTTGGCATAGAAGTTAAAGAGGCTGCCGATGTAAAAGCAAAGGCCTCACTCAATCTAGAAGTTTCAAATTTTAAACTTCCATGTACAGATTTTAAACCTTTTATCAACAGGTACATCTTATCCAAATGGCAGTTGTCATTGGACTGAGCGACATTCAATAAACTACATGAAATAAAACCGGTTTGTGGTAAAAATACCATTTATCGATCATTAAGGCGAGAAGAAGTGGTTCTTACTCGTCTACGTATAGGTCATACTAGACTAACACATTCTTATCTACTCAAACGAGAATATCAGCCATTTTGTATCAGCTGTAATGAACCTTTTACGGTGAAACACTTTCTGATCAACTGCATTGAATTCTCTCATATGCGACGTCAATTCTTCCAAACAAATGACTTGAGATACTTATTTAAAAATGTAGCGACTGATAACATACTTATGTTTGTAAAACACATCAATCTTTTTAACAAAGTATAACTGCTTTAGTTTTTAAATTCGTTCTAGTTTTACACTTTATGCATTTATGACATCATTATAATCGTTTCATTACAGAACCATATTAGTTCACCATTTTGACGCAAATGACCCTCATGGGTTGATGCGTCGTTAAACCTGAAATCATCATCATCATCATTATTATACATTGCCTCTACTTTTTTGTGTGACGTGGCTGGCGTGGCGCACCGTATCACTTTAAGTTTTCGTGTGCGACGTCATCTGTGTCTATTGTTTAATACATCCTGAAGAAGCCGTGATGGCGAAACGTTGATGTTAATACATGATAAAGATTATTTCGTGTTGGTGGTGTTTTACTATACAAAAAGATGAAATGTAAAACATATGGTGTCCGATAGGGTATAAGAACCAGAAGATAATTTTGTACATGCCAACATCTCAAGTCAAACGGTCAATACATGTACATCCACTGAAAATGAATCTATGCAACAACTTTGTACTTCTCAGAAAACAGACACAATGGCGACTGATGAAATTCAAGAAACTTCACTTCAAGATGAAAAAGGAGAACCTGTGGTGTCTGTTGGCTTACAGAAATCAGAAGATAGTTTGTACATGCTAACAGTTGATTTTTCTTATTTCTGCTCAAAAACATATTGTGGGTGCCCTTTAGAACTGTCTCACTGAGGTAAATCTAATGAGTAACAGATATTGGATGCTCATTAAAATTGTCTCATAAATACCTCATTGAGCCAATTCTAACAAGCACCCACAATCTATAGTTTGAGCAGTTGGAAACTGAATAGGTAGAAAAGGATCCGAGGGGGTCATAAAAGACTGTCAGGATGCAAAGGCTTATCTATTTTGCACGGCGCAAATGTCACTATGAAGGTTTTGCTGTACCCAAGCTAATTTCTAGTGCCTTTCTCTGTTGAAAACACTGCAGCTAAAACAATCAATTATCGTCATCATCTTCTTCATAATGATCAGAGTCAAGGTCATCATTATTCTGATCAACGTCTGGTAAATTTTTTTCACTTTCAATTACACGCACAAAGAGAGACCATATATCAGACACAAATCTGTATGTTTTCTTCTTGTATGCCTTTTTACCTAGGGCTCTTCTGTTATGCTGAATCTGAATTCGATTCCACCTTGAAGTAAATAGTCTGTCAACATGTTCGTTCCGGCTTAGAATAGCCAGATTCATCCTCACTAAATATGTTGCAGTTTTATAACGAACACGCTTATCAAGATAAATTAAACATGCATTATTGAAGCTCTCCACATATGTGTCCTTGCATAATGCACAATCTACAGCATTCTTATAAAGAGTCAATGAATGTAGGTAGCCTTCTAACAGTCGCAAAGCCACTAGATCCCTGACGATGGTAAAATCTGGTACATAATTACCTCCTGTACATGCTGAATCCTGTGGGCAGTTGTCATGATAATTCTGGAAGTGGGATAAACAAATGTCAATTAGATAACGTAGGACATTTGGATCTCCCCTACAGTTGTCTATAGCATAATATAAATAATTCCTGACACGAACTCCGTTATCCGCTAGCTCTGGATGCCAGGTTCTGCCCTTATTCTTTTGTGCACCCGATGAAATCTTTTTTATCCCTTGTGCCACAGGTTTTGTTGCGTGCCATCTTTCATTGCAATTCTGCACACCATCTTTTCCTCTAATCAGTTTGTTCACTGACATATTTCTGTCGTGTGAATGCACTACCACAGATACACCTTGTCCTTCGAAGTCATTGTACAGTTGCTCTCATCCGATTGTCTCATGTTTTTGCGTACATCTTTCTTGGTCTTTGTCAATATGTTGAATATTAATCACTTTATGTGTAAACTGCCCTAAGGCAACGTGATCAGTATGGAAACTGTTTTTTTCTGCATTGATGCCTTGCATCTGTCATTATTGATATTCCACTTTGCCCCTTTTCTTTACTAAGTTGTATTTCATCTAAAAGAGCATACTGAACAGATTCTCTTGCTAACACTGATATAACTGCAGAAAATGTCATGGCAGATTGAACTCTGAAATGTTCTGTCAAGATTCGAGCTTCCGTGAAGTCACTAAATCTGTCGTATTGAATCTGATTCATCCCAGAAGATAGATATGCCAACATTATTTTGTAATTTAGTGTGTACTGTTTTCCAAGACGACTTGAAGAAGCCTAGTTTATAATGTGTCCCCTCGTACAAGTCCAAACTATCTCCACAACATGCCCAGAATGACTCATAGAAGTTGCCTCTAAGGTATTGTCACAGTGACTTTGATGGATGCAAACGTCTTCAACTAATTTTGATATCTGAATATTATCACATATAAAATTCCTATGTTTAGCATTGCTCAGTATATCACAGTTACTTTGTTTGGATGGAGTATATTCACTTTCACTGCTATCTGTTTGGCTAAATATATAGTCAAAAACATCTTTCATAGATCCAAGTCCATTTTTTGCCTTGAAACTTTCCAATTTATTTTTTAATTTTATTTTTTCCGCATCATTTTCAAAAACTAATTCAAACTGCCTTCTTGATTTAGCATAATGATATTGTTTGTAAGTACCATTACTAAGTCTTTTTCGTTTTGTTACACCTTTATTTTCATTGACTACATCAGAGAGATTTGTAATGTCTTTCAAACTCATTGTGTCTATGATGCAATAAGAACTGACAAATACATGTAAAATGTCATAACAAAATAACAGTCAATCCCAATAATTACCAGTCAATAAGTATCACAATTTTGCAGAATATTATTACAGACACATTTTTCCAACAAATATATGCAAATATTATGAATATCAAACAATCCAAGGCTTCTAATTTTAGGTAAACTGTAATAAGCTGCCAAAAAACCACAGGCTTTCTCTACAAATTCAAATTTTACGGGGTTTTTTTCTGCTTCAAATTGATTGGCTGAACATTACACCTCCTTATCTCCCTGACCATCAGCTGTTTCGGTTATTACCTGATTGAAGCTCTAACTACAGCAGATTAGTCATGGCTACTAGACGAGTTATTCAAGAACTGACTTTGGAGCAAGAAGAAACTATCAAGGCTCTTTTCAATAATAACAACTGGGATTACAAAGAAATAAAAAGAAAAACTGGTAAGAATATATTTTTTTTTCATGAAATTTCTGATTTTTTTTGTCATAGATATTGTAACCAAAATAGCAAGCTTATTCTTATAAAAGACATCAACTTTATATAAACTTGTGATTTTTAGATCAAATTACTTTTTATTGCAGGAGATAAAAGGCAAAGTAAAAGAAAGTACGTACGACAAGAAGCCACGCCAACAGCCAGTTGGAATTGGAGACGATCCACCAGAAGCAGTAGTACAAGCACTAGAAGCTGGCGAATGTGAATATTGCTTTTTGTCGCCTTGCGTGACCTCTCATGACAATGCATGGCTGGGAATAGGACAGGGACCATGTAATGATAATGGTGCTGTAAGAAGAGCTAAATATGCAACCTACTGGAAAATAATGTCCAACTTAGGTGCATGGAATGACCCACGATATCTACATGTAAAACAGGCACGTGCTAATGGAGGAGAGTGGGCTATACGCCAACACAGAGATGTTATGCCTTTGTGCATACTTCAGCAGCTAAGGAGATTATACCCAAATCAAAAACATAAACCTTACATGGACCATAAATGGGAATAACTTCCAGAAATGTGTTGCATTCTTAGTTTGTGTTAAAACTGCTGGGAAAAATCATGGCTTCATTTAGTAAGTTAATTAAAAGGGAAATTAGAATGGTGTTGTTTTATGTCTAAAATCCAAAAATAAGGAGATATTTTGAATAGGTCATGCAGATTCTCATGTAGTACCATATTTACTGTAAAAATATAGACATCACAATATCAGCCCGAGGTAAAACAAAAAGCCTGAACAAACAGTGTCAACCCAATATCAGACTGCTCAGGGTTTACACTGGTTCCCATTCACTACATTTTGTTGCTGAAATAGCTAAATAACAATCCATTATGAAAACATGCCTATTTAAATATACTGAAAATTTTACAACCAAAACATGATAATTTCCGATTAAAAACTGATATTTTTCATATTTCTGCTCATAAAATAGATTGTGGGTACTAGTTAGAACCGCCTCGACGAGGCGGTTCTAAAGAATACCCAAAATCTATGTTTTTTATGCAGAAATAAGAAAAATAATGTATACCCCTTTAAACCCCAGTTTTACTAATAAAAGTGGGGTTTAAGGGGGTCAACATTATATAGGCATGTTTTCGTGATGCTATGGAAAAATCCTACACAATATATATTTTACAGAAATTATGGTATGTACATAGTGGATTTTAAGATTTTCCCATACTTATGATTTTTTCTTCATCGAGTGACGTGAAAAAATATTAATATTTCATGACTGGCCACAAGATGGAATAAAACCTATGTTCATGGAACAAATATGCAATACATTTTACAATTCACAACTGCCTCTTTCTCAACTAGTTCAAATAAAAAGAGACACAAACATACAAAATTCAGTACACAGTACACATTTGAGATAATTAACCTGACCTGATGGCCAGACCACTGACATGCTGAGAGTTTAATTGCCTGTATAGCTGATTAAAACAAGAGATTCTGTCAGTCAAGTTTTAGTTCTCCAGGACTATCAATATCCCTCTTTAAGATATTTTCTTTCAAGTCATCTGCTGAAAATTTAACCAAACATGCTAAGGTTTTAACACCATTGCAAGGGTATAAATAACACATATGAATTGAATTAAACCGATGTGCTCTATGTAGGCAATGAGTCTCTAGATCAGCCTGCACATTAGATGCTGTAGTAGAGGTCTTAATCAGATGGGCTGATCTGGGCATTTATTGTTCTCACAATAAACCATAATAACCCTATTGTTGCACTATGCATCTTATACAATGATGATGATTTGGTATTTTCCGTCGCTTGATACAGAATATCATTTAGGTCATATCAAGACAGAAGAAGAAAAATAAAAGGCTCTATGCAGTCGAGTGTTGTACAATCACAAGCTTAATTCTGTCTCCAGATGAATTTGCTTGTTAAACCTCATGATCCATTCTTTTAAATACCATGAAATCCATCAACAGTGACCATATACTGCTGCAGGCCAGATGTCTGCAAAAACAAATATATCATGAAGATCTTGTACAAAATGCTAGTATAACGTGTCAGGCAGAGCTAAAACAGATTCATACAGCTTTAGTAATTGTTCTGTTTAACTTTGCTATCTCCTCTTTCTCAAAAATGGACATTGCCCAGAATAAACAGAAAACACGTTCATATGTTATTTACATTATATATCAAAGCTCCAGATACGGCACTTTTATCAACTGAAAAGTATTGATATTTTATTTCTCCACAAAAACATGTTGTGGTACTCATTAAAAGCGCCTAACCAAGGCTGTGGATAACCCTTCTTATCTGGAGCTATGATGTATTTATGATGTATATAAGAATAAACAGGCCCAATCAGGGTCTGCACTGCTCGATATTTCTTCAGCAGTATTTTAGGCACATCAACAGGTAGAAAAATTAGCTTGTGCGAACTTTAGCAGAAGTTTGGTAAGGCGATTTTAAAGTGTCTGAATGCTTTAAGGCTCCATATGCCTCAAAAATAGACATTTTTATGCCCCCAACTTTGAAGAAGTTGGAGGGGCATATTGCTTCTGGGACGTTTGTGTGTGCTTGCGTGTGTCCATCCGTCCGTCCGTTACGCTTTTTGATGCATAGCATAACTTCTGAACCATGCATGCTAGGGTTTTGAAATTTCATATATGGATTCTTCATGAAAAAATAGCTGTCCTGTATTTTTTTTCCATCAGGATTATGCCCCTTTCTTGAGTTATCGCCCTTTGAAACAATATAGATGAAATCTTGTCAGCAAAAATATCTCAAAAGCTATTGGAGCCTTGAAACATGGTGAATAGATTGGAATTGATGAGTAGATGATCTGATTAACTTTTGAATAAAATTACTTCATGAGTTATAGCCCTTTATAACTTAGGGCATTTTTACAGTTGCATACTTTTTGATGCATAGCATAAGTTTTGAACTGTGCATGCTAGGGTTTTGAAATTTCATATATGGATTCCTCATGAAAAAATAGCTTATACATATTTTTTCTCTTATCAAGATTATGCCCCTTTCCTGAGTTATGGCTCTTTGAAAAAATATGGATGAATTATTGTCAGCAAAATATCTCAAAAGCTATTGAAGCTAGAGCCTTGAAACCTGGTGAATAGATTGGTATTGATGAGTAGATGACCTGATTAACTTCTGAATAAATTCTGAAAATTACTTCATGAGTTATGGCCCTTTATAACTTTGGGCATTTTTACGTTGCACACTTTTTGATGCATAGCATAAGTTTTGAACTGTGCATGCTAGGGTTTTGAAATTTCATATATGGAGTCCTCATGAAAAAATAGCTGATACATGTTTTTTTTCTGATCAAGATCATACCCATTTTCTGAGTTATGGCCTTTTGAAAAAATATGGATGGAATCTTTTCAGTAAGCTATCTCAAAAGCTATTGAAGCTAGAGCCTTGAAATTTGAGGAATAGGTTGGTAGCGATGAGTAGATGACCTGATTAACTTTTGAATAAATTCTGAAAAGTACTTCTTGAGTTATGGCCCCTTGTCATTTTGGGCATTTTTACATTGCACACTTTTGGATGCATAGCATAAGTTTTCAACTGTGCATGCTAGGGTTTTGAAATTTCATATTTAGATTTCTTATGAAAAAATAGCTGACACATATTTTTTTTTCTTATTAGGATTATGCCCCTTACCTGAGTTACAGCCCTTTGAAACAAATATGGATGAAGTCTTGTCACCAAAATATTTAAAAAAACTATTCAGGCTAGAGCCTTGAAATTTTTAAGGAATAAATTGGTAGTGATGAGTAGATGACCTGATTAACTTTTGAATAAATTCTGAAAAGTACTTCTTGCGTTATGGCCCTTTATCATTTTGGGCATTTTTACATTGCACACTTTTTGATGCTTAGCAAAGATTTTGAACTGTGCATGTTAGGGTTTTGAAATTTCATGTATGGATTCCTCATGAAAAAATAGCTGACACATATTTTTTCCCCGTCAGGATTATGCCCCTTTTCTGAGTTATGACCCTTTGAAGAAATATGGATGGAATCTTGTCAGCAAAATATCTAAAAAATTATTGATACTAGAGCCTTGAAATTTAAGGAATAGATTGGTAGCGATGAGTAAATGACCTGATTAACTTTTGAATAAATTCTGAAAAGTACTTCTTGAGTTATGGCTCTTTGTCGTTTTAGGCATCTTTACATTGCACACTTTTTCATGCATAGCATAAGTTTTGAACTGTGCATGCTAGTTTGAAATTTCATATATGGTTTCCTCATGAAAAAGTAGGTGACCCATATTTTTTTCCTATCCAAATTATCTCCCATTTTGGAGTTAATTCCCTTTTAATAAAATAACATTGAAATCTCGTATATGTGTACTGTTGTTACCGTCATGGGCAAGCAGTGTTGGAATCAAGCAGTGTTAGAGTCAGGCAGTTGGGGGCATAGTGTTTTACAAACACCAGCTCTAGTTTAAATCCAAAAAATGGTTTAATAAATTGATATCTAGTATTTATAAGATCATAAAATGTGGAACCTGACAGCCTGCAAAATTTCAGTTATCTCTCCTTTTTGAATTGGATAAAAAATGAAATAATTTTTATCGTATCTCTGAATTAATGTTTGCAACATTAATTCTCTGAAGTAAGAGACAGACTGAAATCTTAAGGCTGTCAAGTACCACATTTTATGATTGTATTAATACCATATATCAATGTATCAAAAACTTTCTTGGATAATAAAATGTCTATTTTTTAGGAATATGGAGCCTTTCAGTTAAATACAGTAACATTTTATTCCAAGTGTGATGATTATATGTCAAAATGCCAGAAAAGATACCTTCAGACATATGCAGACAGTAAAGAGCCAGATCAGCCCACACTGTCTGGTCAGAATCTTCACTGGACACATTCTTGATGGCCAAAGATGCAAAGTTTTTTATGAGGACAATGACAAAACATAAGACGGTGCAGATGCACAGGCTGATTTGAATTGTCATTGTGTGCACACATCAGAAGCTTAACCCTTGTCCTGCTGAATAAATTAAGAGGCCACACCCACTTTTAATTTTCAGCCAATCAGATAACTTGATTCCGAATGTTGCTATAAATTCACATAATTATTGGCAAACAGTGCAGATCCAGATTTGGATCTACACTGTTTGCAAAGGCAGGGTATATCCAGGTTCAGCAGGACAAGGGTTAAAGTACATTATATACAAACACTAAATGAAGAATGACAGTTCTAGTGTAGATACACTACAAACCCTTCATTATACAAATGCTGGAAACTAAAGCAAACACTTATGAAAAAAAAAACTAGAACTACAAAGGGCCATAACTATGTCAATTTTTCATGGAATTTAAAACAAAACAGGTAATCCACCACATCATTCCCAATCAGCATATAGTATTTCAAGACCCTAGCTTAAGTACTTTTTGAGACATCCTGCTGACAAGGTCAAAATGCGCAGAACTACAAAGGGTTGTAACTTCAACAATATTTTCAAGGAATTCTCTCAAGATATAATTAGGTAATTTACACATTCCCACTCACTATATCGAATTTCAAGAACCCAGCTTAAATAATTTTCAAGATATCTTGCTCACAAGATTTAATTCTGATTTTTTTCAAAGGGGCATAACTCTAAACAAACATGCTAGACAAGAAAAAAAAAAGCCGGCCTCGATGGCTCAGTTGGATGCGCCGTCCGACTGGAGACCAGGAGGTCGCGGGTTCAACCCCCGCCGAGGTCGGCAACATTCTTTCGTGGAGATTGATCATGAAATATTTTCTACGGTCATTCTCTCCCTTCCGCTGATTCAAGGTGCACAATACTGGTTAACCGCTTAGAGGACTAAGCCTGCCCAGTAAACGTGTTGTTAGGTAAACTGACCGCGCTCGACATGACCCCATTGGGTTGACTGGGCCGTAAAACCTCAACACAAACAAACAAACAAGAAAAAAAATATGGGTCAGCTATTTTTTCATTTGGAACCCAAATATAAAATTTCAAAACCCTAGCATGCAGGGTGATTTTGCTGACAAGGTAAAAATGCCTAAAATTATAAAGGGCTATAACTCATGAAGTATTTTTCAGAATTTCTTCAAAAGCTAATCAGGTCATCTACTGATCACTACAAATCCATTTACTAAGTTTCAAGGTTCTAGCTCTAATTGTTTTTTAGGTATTTTGCTGACAAGGTAAAAATGCCTAAAATTACAAAGGGGCATAACTCAAGAAGTATATTTCAAAATTTCTTCAAAATTTAATCAAGTTGTCTACTCATCATCACCAGTCTATTCATCAAGTTTCAAGGCTCTAGCTTCAATAGTTTCTGAGATATTTTGCTGACAAGTTAAAAATGCCAAAAATTACAAAGGGCCATAACTCATGAAGTATTTTTCAGAATTTCTTCAAAAGTTAATTAGGTCGTCTACTCATCACTACAAATCCATTTACTAAGTTTCAAGGCTGAAGCTCTAACAGTTTTTGAGATATTTTGCTGACAAGGTAAAAATGCCCAAAATTACAAAGGGCCATAATTCAAGAAGTGTTTTCAAAATTTCTTCAAAAGTTAATCAGGTTATCTACTCATCACTACCAGTCTATTCATTAAGTTCCAAAGCTCAGCTTCAATAGTTTTTGGGATATTTTGCTGACAATGTAAAAATGCCCAAAATTACTAAGGGCCATAACTCATGAAGTATTTTTCAAAATGTCTATAAAAGTTAATGAAAATTACAAAGGGCCATAACTCATGAAGTATTTTTCAGAATTTCTTCAAAAGTTAATCAGGTCATCTACTTTTCACTACAAATCCATTAACTAAGTTTCAAGCCTCTAGCTCTAACAGTTTTTGAGATATTTTGCTGACAAGGTAAAAATGCACAAAGGGCCATAACTGAAGAAGTATTTTTCAAAATTTCTTCAAAAGTTAATCAGGTTGTCTACTCATCACTATCAGTCTATTCATCAAGTTTCAAGACTCTAGCCTTAATATTTTTTGAGATATTTTGCTGACAAGATTGCATTGTTTCAAAGGGCCATAACTGAGAAAAGGGGCATAATCCAGTCAAGAAAAAAAAAATACATGTTTCATGAGGAATCCATATAAGAAATTTCAAAACAGTAGCATTCACAGTTCTAAAGTTATGCTATTCATCAAAAAGCGTGACGAACGGACGGAAGGACAGACGGACGGACGAACAACCCAGAAGCAATATGCCCCTCAAACTTCTCTGAAGTTGGGGGCATAAAAAAAACACCGAAAGTTTAGAACCCGATAAAAAAACCTCGTTAGGTTTTAAAAACTAAAGAAATGACGTTCTGTTCGCTCCGAGGCCACGTTTGCATAAGACGTAATGAGGTTGCTGATTTAAAAAAAAAATGCGTGAGATCTAGACATTCAATTCTAAAGTTCCTTTTATGGATTTTAAACCTTTTATCAACAATATATCTTGTTCAAAATACAGACGTCACGGGATAAAGTGGCATATAGTAAACTACATGCAAGCAAACCAGTTCTCGGTAAAAAAAAAAAAACAACAAAAAAACACTATTCGATCATTTTCTTACTCGTCTACGAAGACTCGCACATTCTTATCTGCTCAAACAAGATCAACCACTTTCTATAAGCTGTATTATTTCCAGACAAATTGCTTGAATGCTTGAATATTATTTCAAGATACACACTATATTCAAAAAAAAAAAAAAAATGTCCATCCTGCAACAGGAAAATTTTCTTCTTTAGATCTTTCCATATGTCACCCATCTCTCCTGCTGGACTTCGACTGGACGGTCAGTGAAGACCAACATGGAAGTGATCACTTCCCTGTTATTATTGAAAGCGTAAATAATTCCACGAATGATCACAACGCAAAGTGGAAACTAAATAAAGCAAATTGGGAATTATATCACTTATTATGCGAAGAAAGTCTCAAAATAGATAAGTTTGACAATTCCTTGGACCCTCTAGATGATTTTACTTCTTCTCTTCTTGACATAGCTAATAAAAGTATACCGAAAACCTCGACAAATCCAAAGAAAAACAAACCATGGTACAATGATGAGTGCAAAGATGCCATAAAACAGCGCAAGAAAGCATTATCAAAGTTCTGCAGATATCCAACAAAGGAGAACTTGAATAACGTCAAAAACTTTAGAGCAAAAGCCCGTCGAACAATAAAGGCCTCCAAACGCAAATCATAGAAATCTTACGTTTCAAACTTAAATTATAAAACTCCAATTAAAAAGGTTTGGGATATGATACGAAAAATATCTGGTAAATCAAAATCACCCAGTTTCACCCACTTAAATACAAAACGTGGAACAAAAGCCACATCGAAGGAAGAGATAGCAAACACACTTGGCGAAACTTTTTTGGATAATTCCTCATCTCGGAATTATTCAGAGAAGTTTCAAAACATCAAAAAACAAGAAGAAAAAATCAAATTTAATTTCACCTCTTCAAATACTGAAGAATATAACAGCCTGTTTAACATTACAGAACTTAAAGATGCTATCGCAGTATCAAAAGATACAGCTACAGGCCCTGATGACATCCATTACCAGATGCTTAAACACCTTCCGGAAACCGCCCTTGACACACTTTTACATATTTTCAACGGTATATGGACAACAGGAGTTTTTCCAGAAAGCTGGCGTTTGGCCACAATTATACCTATTCCCAAACCAGGGAAAGATCATGCAGAACCAACAAACTACAGACCAATAGCGCTAACAAGTTGCCTTTGCAAAACACTAGAGAGAATGATAAACAAACGACTTGTTTGGTACTTAGAATCTAACAGTCTTATAACAAAACTTCAGTCGGGATTCCGAGCTGAACGTAGTACCAATGATAATTTAGACTAGAAACTTTTATCCGTGATGCTTTTATCAAACGAGAACATGTAGTCGCTGTATTTTTCGATTTGGAAAAAGCCTATGATACCACTTGGCGATATGGAATTTTAAAAGAACTACATAACTTTGGTATGAAAGGAAGACGACCAAACTTTATTAAAAGTTTTCTTGAAGATCGTACAATACAAGTGCGTGTAGGATCGACCCTGTCTGATGTCTATGATCAAGAACAGGGCGTTCCTCAAGGAGCAATACTTTCAACCACGTTATTCAATGTGAAATTAAACGATATTATAAACTGTCTTGATTACAAAACAGATGGTTCTTTGTACGTTGATGATTTCTGTATTTGTTTTCGCTCGAAAAATATGCGCACAATAGAAAGACATCTACAGCAATGTCTAAATAGAATTGAAGACTGGGCAACTAGAAATGGCTTTAGATTTTCCAAATCGAAAACTCAGTGCGTTCATTTCTGTCAACAACGGAAAATGCACAACGACCCAGTGCTCTACATATATGGATCTCAAATACCAGTTGTTGCTGAATCAAAATTTCTTGGGGTTGTATTTGATAAAAAACTCTCCTTCATACCCCATATAAAATACTTGAAAGCGAAATGTTTAAAAGCATTAAACCTTTTAAAAGTTTTATCTCACACAAGTTAGGGAGCGGACAGAACAACTCTACTTCACCTGTATCGTTCTTTAATTCGATCAAAACTTGATTATGGGTCCATCGTATATGGATCTGCTAGAAAATCTTATCTACAGATGTTAGACACTGTACATAATCAAGGACTTCGTTTGGCATTGGGAGCTTTTCGTACATCTCCAGTATCGAGTCTTAACGTGGAAGCAGATGAGCCATCGTTGTGGCTACGCAGAGAAAAATTGTCTCTTCAGTATGCCATCAGACTTGCTGCTAACTCTTCTAACCCTGCTTTTGAAGTCACATTTCCACCACAATTTCAGGAATATTATGAAAGAAAACCCAACGCTATTAAATCCTTCGGCTTTCGTATAGCACCACTTTTAGAATCTACTAATATTAACATTAAAAACATTCAAAAACACTCTTTTTCTGATATTCCATCCTGGTGCATTACCAAACCAAATATTCTTTTCGATTTACACAACAGCAAAAAGTCACTTTCTGATTCACATCTTATGAAACAAAACTTCCAAGAATTACAGTCGCGACTTTCAGATTATCAACACATCTACACTGATGGCTCAAAAGTTGAAGATAAGGTTGGCTGTGCGTATATATCGGGCACCTACCATGAAAAGATCCGTCTTCCTGATGGCTCATCTATTTTCACTGCTGAATCCAAGGCTATTGATATGGCTTTGGATTACGTTATGAATAACTCTTAAGAGAACAAATTCGTTATTTTCTCGGACTCCCTTTCTGTTTTGAAATCTCTAAATCACGCAGCTTCAAAAAATCCCAAAATCCAGAACGTGATAGATAAACATCACGAGCTATCGAAATCTAAGGAAATTTTGTTCTGTTGGCTCCCGAGCCATGTTGGCATAAAAGGTAACGAGGCTGCCGACGTAAAAGCAAAGGCCTCACTCGATCTAGAAATTTCGAATTTTAAACTTCCATGTACAGATTTTAAACCTTTTATCAACAGGTACATATTATCCAAATGGCAGCTGTCATGGGACAGAGCGCCATTCAATAAACTACATGAAATAAAACCGGTTCTTGGTAAAAATAATATTTATCGGTCATTAAGGCGAGAAGAAGTGGTTCTTACTCGGCTATGCATAGGTCATACTAGACTCACACATTCTTATCTACTCAAACGAGAAGATCAGCCATTTTGTATCAGCTGTAATGAACCTTTTACGGTAAAACACTTTCTGATCGATTGCATTGAATTCTCTCATGTACGACGTCAATTCTTCCAAACAAATGACCTGAGATACTTATTTGAAAATGTACCAAATGATAGCATACTTATGTTTTTAAAACACATCAATCTTTTTAACAAAGTATAACTGCTTTAATTTTTAATTCGTTCTAGTTTTACATTTTATGCATTTATGACTTACCATTATAATCGTTTCACTACAGAACCATGTTAGTTCACCATTTTGACGCAAATGACCCTCATGGGTTGATGCGTCGTTAAACCTGAACTCATCATCATCAATAAAATGTTAATCTGGTAACAGTTGTTAATCTAGTAATAATTATAACTATTTTGATTTCTAAATTTGTTCGGTTTATAGTTTCATACATACCCGACTCTTTATAATTATAGCCGTTTCATTACTTAACCTGGGGTAGTCGGGTGGTGCAAAGATGTTTTTTTTTTTTTTTTTTTTGGTGGGGGGGGAGTGGGGGGGGGGGGGTGGGTTACGGCCCTTTCAAGAATATTTCACTTATATCGAGCCGATCGTGCATCGAAGGTGGGTGAAAACCGGAGAAAAACCACCTGACCATCCGTAAGCAGAACTTGGCTTTACCACATATGACCCGAGCGAGGTCGAACCACAGCGGTGAGAAACCTAATGGATGTCGCGTATCTCACCGGGGCATCCAATCGATATTGGCTTACAGTTGGGCAATGCCTGCTATTCTTGTTGCAGGTAAGGGTAGAGGAGCTCACCTGAGCTATGATCAGGATGAGCTATAATGATTTTTCCGTCTAGGATTTTATAAACGACTTCTCTGAAGCCCCTGAGACAATTTTGCTCAAATTTCATATGCAGCCTCCTTAGGTTGGGGGAACGAAAGATAGCTAAAATGGTCGCTGTCCATTGACCAAGATGGCCGGCATGGCCATATATGGCAAAAACAACAACAACAACAAAAAAAACCCTTAAAAATCTTCTCCAGAACCAATTATACTTTGGGGCTGAATCTTAGCACAAATCATCGGGGACAGGTTCTACCAAAGTCGCTAAAATAATGGTCGTACATTGACATTTGACCTTTATCCGGTAAGGTCAAGTTTGCTTCCTTATGCATTTGTATGGGAAAAATGTTCGGAATTTCAAACGACTTCTCCTCTGTGAGCCAGTGTTGTTCAAATTTCATTTGGAGCCTCCTGGGGGCAGATTGCTAAAGTGTTTGCTGTCCATTGGCCAAGATGGCTGCCATGCCCATATATGGCAAAAACCTTTAAAAATCTCCAGAACCGACGATGCCTTATGGCTGAACCTTTGTATAAATTATCAGGGACAGGAGGTCTACCGAAATAGCTAAAATAATGGTTGAACTTTGACATTTGACCTTTTTATGGCGAGGTCAAGTTTGCTTCCCTATGGATTTGTATGGGGAAAAATGTTGAGAATTTCAAATGACCTCCCCTGGAGCCATTGGGTCAATGTTGCTAAAATTTCATTTGGAGCCTTTCTGGGGCAGGGAAATGAAAGATTGCTAAAATGGTTTTGGTCCACTGACCAAGATGGCTGCCATGACCATATATGGTAACAAAAATAAACTGGCTCCTGCATAATTCAGTGCTCCGGATATAAACTGTAAGTGATATTACAAAAAAATAAAAAAAATTCATTGGGGCGTATCTCTGCTGATATTTCGTGAACTGTAACCTAAGGGTCCAAGCTGGCCCAGAAATTAAGGGAGAAGTGACTTCTCCCTCCTGGGAAAATAGGGAGTTTGGTGCTTCTAAAGAGAAGTGCTTTCTGATGGAGGACACACCACAGAAGCATGGCTATATTATAAGCTCATATGAGCTGAATGTTTTTCTTATACATCAATATCGGACCAAACAATAACCAAACAAAAAAATGCTGCAAGAAATTATTTTGTAAAGTTATAAACCTTTAACTTGTTTTATACTGATTTTTTTTTTTTTTTTTTTTTTTTCTTCTTCTTCAAGGGAGCCAAATCAGAAGAGTATTAAAAAAAATCAAAAAAGAATTATGTATTTATAAAGATTAAATAATGACAACCTTTCCTTGCAAGTCGCATAAAAGAACAAGCGAATTCCATGGGGAATTTATGTCACCCGCCTTATTTTTATTTGAGGTGTTAAAAATGGTAAAGTTAACCAGAGGACCATTGGTCCTGTATCAATTACCAAAGTATTAAAGCAGGAAACCAGTGATGAAAACAATTTCAAGATTCTGAAAAAAACACATGCACATCTTCAGACCATCCTTAAAGCACCTGTAAAGTTTCAAAGGATCGGCTTAAAACTGTGGTAGGAGTTACGGGGTCAAGGTACCTACTCCCTATACGCTTCTGTAGTATTAGAACTCAAAAAAATGTCCAAGTTAAAAATGCAGAAAAAGTGGTAAAAAATTATTTCAGGATTCTGAAAAAAACACATGCATATCTTCAGGCCATCCTAAAAGCCCAAGTAAAGTTTCAAAAGGATCGGACAAAAACTGTGGGAGGAGTTAAGGGGACAAGGTACCTGCACCCTATACACTTCTGTAATATTAGAACTCAAAAAATGTCTAAGTTAAAAATACGGATAAAGTAATAAAAAAATATTTCAGGATTCTGAAAAATCCAACTGCATATTTTCAGGCCATCCTAAAAGCCCACGTAAAGTTTCAAAAGGATCGGTCAAAAACTGTGGGAGGAGTTAAGGGGACAAGGTACCTACTCCCTATAGACTTCTGTAGTATTAGAACTCAAAAAATGTCTAAGTTCAAAATGTGTAAAAAGTGATCAAAAATAATTTCAGGATTCTGAAAATAAACACATGCATATGTTCAGACCATCCTTAAAGCACCTGTAAAGTTTCAAAAGGATTGGCCAAAAACTGTGGGAGGAGTTAAGGGGACAAGGTACCTGCTCCCTATATACTTCTGTAGTATTAGAACTCAAAAAATGTCTAAGTTAAAAATGCGGAAAAAGTGATAAAAATTATTTCAGGATTCTGCAAAAACCACATGCATATCTTCAGGCCATCCTGAAAGCCGATGTAAAGTTTCACAAGAATCGGCCAAAAACTGTGGGAGGAGTTAAGGGGACAAGGTACCTGCTCCCTATACACTTCTGTAGTATTAGAGCTCAGGTAAGCTAAAAAAAAGTGTGTGTGTCAGGTTACATATCTGGATGAAACTTCACAGATATAGAGACGGCCTAAGGCTACATAATGTGGCCAAGGCGGTTACTCTGGCTATTCTAGTTCTTGAGTTATCTGCCTTGATATATCTGAGAAACGGAGTTAGGTCTATGTTCCTTTACTGGGTGAACATTCATGGATATATAGAGGCATTAAAGCTACATATTGTAGCCAAGAATTGCTACTCTGACTTTTCCAGTTTTTCAGTTATCTGCCCTTGATGTATCTGAAAAGGCGATTTTGGCTTACAATTCCTTTACTATTTACTATTAAAAGTATCTGGCTGAAACTCCATAGATATATAGCAGACTAAAGGTTACATACTGTGGCAAAGGAGAATAACTCTGGTTGTCCCCGTTCATGTGTTAGCTGTCCTTGACATATGAAAACAGGTTTTGGCCTATATTTCCTTTAAAATTTGTATAATTTCACATATATATATATAGAAGACTAAAGGCTACATTTTGTTTTGAAGGCCGACAACTCCCTTTCCAGATTCTTAAGTGGTCCGCCCTTGAAATACCTTTGAAATATCTGAATAATGGATTTTGGGTCAAGTTCCTCTGCTATAGCAAGAATCATAACTGGCTAATCCAGTTCTAAGTTTAACTGCCCTTTATATATCTGAAAAACACCATCTAGTGCCCTGCAGTGGCGGAGTATCATGCAGTGTCTGCGATGCTTTTTTTTTTTGGACTTTTGACCATAACTAATGGTACCATTTCTTCTAAAATTTATGATAAAAGGGATGTTTTTAATTTCAGAACAGTTAATTTTCCTCTCTTAGACCGCGACGTCCCGCGAACTATGCCCTATGGGGTTTGCTTTGCTATGTCCTATGGGGTTGGCTTTGCTAAATCATGTTGTCATCTGGATGACTTCAATGACCGCAAGAGAATTTTAACTGGAAAAAAAACTTCTAAAACAGGGCTATAGGTATCATAAACTATGCAAAGCATTTTCAAAATTTTACTGAGGACATTACAACCTGTTTCTAAATACAGTGTTAGCTCAAAAATACTTCTGTGACAAGGCCTTTTTTATTTTTATGGTTATTTGCTTTATAAATTCAAAACTATCGGGTAGTGGTAATTTTTCGGGACACAGGGAGCCAGATAACGTGCTTATTTGACACAAAGAAATTCTGAAAATACGCACATGCTTCGATTTTTGTGCATGAATTGCGCACACATTTTCTCTTTTTACGCAAAAGTCCATTTTTTCTAAGATTTTTTCATCTTTTTTAGGCCTGCCTAAATATCCGATTTCACCATCAAAAGTTCATAAAGATCAGTATAAATTTGTGTTATCATACATGTAACTCATCATAGCAATACTCATACTTAGATCTTGCACTATTAAGTCAACATTGCTCATTACATCGTGCTTTCAACACACTCCTGTATGAATATTGTTACGCATGGGCAATTGTTGAAGTCTTTTCTGTTATAATTGGTATGTATAGTGAACCAAATGAGAAAGTGAAGACACGCTTACTATAATGACTGAATCAGAAGATACTGTTGAAGTCTGTGTGATATAGTAATGGCTATATATAGTCAACTTAATTAGAATATGGAAGTCATAAGGTTACCAGAGGGCAAGGTCATTCTTTGACTTTTGTTCAAGGTCACTGAGGTTTCAGAATTAAAATATGATCTCAAAAGCCACAGGGTCAATTGAAGCAGTTCTTTGGGTACTTGAATACTACTAAAATTTGTTTAAAAGATGACCTTAGGTTGACCTTTTGACATTGATTTCTTGAGGGCTATATTTTTTAATTGTTTAATGCTATAATTATAAGCTTGGTCGGGTCTGATGATTTTTAGGTTGCTCAGGACTAAGGTGAGCGATTCAGGACCATTGCTGCTCTAGTTTACTTTTTTGAAGCAAAAGTTTGTCAAATTTTGCTGGGATTTCGTCTACCGTGCTGTGGAACATTCTCGCACAGTATTTCTGAAGATATCGTCGTTCTCGTCTTTGCATAGCTTACCAGCTGGCGCCAAGTTAGTAACTTGAACCTGGTATAGAGATGGACAGTGAGTTGTTGCGTCATGGTGGGATTGAGAATCAGGCTGCTGGCTCTTTATTGAGCATAATATTATGAAACGGGGCTGTAGTCAGTTTTTCAGGCAATTCTAGTTTCTGCTCAGAAATAAAGTACCAACAATCTGTTAGAGCAGAAATAGGAAAAACCTAGGTTGTTCCTGCTCAGAAACACAGACCCTGTTTACTGGTTAGAGGCGGTTCTGATGAGTACCAACAATCTGTAGTTTGAGCAAGAATAATAAAAATGTCACAAATCATCTGAAACCATTCTTAGGGCCATGATAGACAGCAGTATTACATAGGAATGTTATCCTAATATACATTGTAATTTATTTCTGTAAGTACTGATTCCTGTTTGGTTGAAGTACTTGTTCATTTTGGTTTCTTTTAGACATCCAGATCTGGTCGATCCAATTGTTTTTGACGATTAGGGATCATCATCAGAGGATGAAAGTGAACCATTGGAGGATTTGAGCAGAAAACAGAAAGAAAAGAAAAAGAAAAAAAATCTGTGACTAGGCAGTACTTCGACGAGGAAGAAACGAATGAAATACATCATTACTTCGAACAGTATTTAAATTTGGGAATATGTCCAAGAACAGCTGCTGTGAATGAAGCTAAGAAACGAAGTAAACAGAAGGGGGAAAGCTGTTTCTGAGATCTGCTGACAACATCATTAAAAAAATCAGTAACCTGAACCATAAGAAAAAATGAATCGTTATTTGAAATCTGCCACCTTGAACTTAGATTTCGAATAAATTAAGTGACAATATCCGCTGTGTACCAGTGAACCTGGTACAATATGCCAATATGTGCAAAAAGACCATTGAGAACATCAATTTTACTTTGAAAGTTCTTGTTTATGTATATACAGCTTCGTCCCAAGGATAATATACTCCCGAAATATCCCGAAATAAAACACACTTTGACTTTCAGCTATAATATTTCTCTAGATTTATTAATAAAGGTCATATACTGCTCATAATATGAATACATAGCTTAACATGAAACGATACATACACACAAAATTTCAAAGCCTACAATGTACTATATTTTGAAACGGGTTTTGCAATGGCAATTGTTTTGGAGCATTTAATTTGGACATATCCTGAGTTTGCGACGGTGCCAATATGAAGACAGTAAAAAAATCTGAGAACTGTTTATGCTGCTGATAACTAGAGCCAAATTGCTATTTGTAAGAATAGTATTTGAGTTCTACCTTCATTCTTTGTGTTATGGCAGCCGGTTTAATAACCCACATCGACAGCATTTTTGATACAACTTTTAACATATATACAAGATCACTACCCATTTCACTTGATCGAGTACTCTTATAAATATCGTGCAATATAAATGCATATACTTGCGTGGTTTATAATCTAAATATTCTTTTTTTGACAATCTCATTACCATTTTAAAACCAGCATAACGACTGGAAAGTTTAGTCATTATATTTGTTGAGTCTGGTTTGGGCATGATCAGGTAGCGGTTTTCACGAAGAAAACTTAGGACGTGTAGATAAAGGCTCTCTAAATAAATTTAAAATAAATTCAATAACAGGATTAGCATGTGATTTTTGTCTTCTGACCTGGCGTATTTTAATGTCTTTCACGGTTTTCTTTAACGCTTCCGCCAATGTAAAAATACTGCGAAAATATAACCGTTGCTACGACGGAAAAAAAAATCAAAGGGACATAATGCTGCTACTATTTGTTGGACTGTAATTTTGAAATAATAAGTGCTGCTCCACATCATGGTCAAACTAAAAATCAAGTTTCAGCTTGATTGGATGTAAACTATATGAGGAGTTAGCTGGGAACAAAAGATTAAAAGAATTTTAAAGGGGCATAACTTTGCTAATATTTGGTGTACTGTAACCTCCTTATAATATGCGCTGCTCCACACCACGGTCTAACAACAAATTGCTTTTCAGCATGACTGGATGTAAACTATGGAAGGAGTTAGCTAGAAACGCGAAGTTTATGGAAATTTTTAATGGGGCATAACTCTGGTAATATTTGATGTTCTGTAACCTCAAAATAGTATGTGCTGCTCCATATTATGTTCTTATTATAAATCGAGTTTAAGCTCAGTTTAAATATTTACAAAGTTTCAGTTTGATCGGGTGTAAACTATATGATAGGAGTTAGCCAGAAAAGAAAAAAATTACAGAATTTCCAAGGGGGCATAGCTCTGCTAATATATGGTGGACTGTAACCTCAAAATATTATGCCCTGCTCCATTTCATGGTGTAACTATAAATCAACTTTCAGCTTGATCCAATGTAAACTGTAGTAGGAATAAACCGGAAACAAAAAAAAAAAAAAAAAAAAAAAAAAAAAAAAATTTTCTAAGGGGCATAACTGCCAATATTTGGTGGACTGTAACCTCGAAGTAATTTGCACTGCTCCACATCAAGTTCTTACTATAAATCAAGTTTAAGCGCGATCAAATGTAAGCTGTAGGAGGAGTTAGCGGGGGAAGTGAAAACTTTACTGAAAATTTCAAAGGAACATAACTCTGCTGATATTTGGTGGATTGTAAACTCGAATAAATATGAGCTGCTTGTTATCACGGTCTAACTATAAATCAAGTTTCAGCTCGATCCGATGTAAACTGTAGGAGGAGTTGGCAAGGAACAAAAAGTTTACCGAAATATTCCAAGGGGCATAATAACTCTGTTAATATTTGGTGGAGTGTGGCCTCAAAACAACATGCGCTGCATCACATCATGGTCTACCTATAAATCAAACTTAAGCTGAAAAATTTACCGAAATTTTCAAAGAGTCATTATTCTGCTAATATTTGATGGACTGTAACCGCGAACAAATATGCACTGGTCCACATCATGGTCTAACTATAAATCAAGTTTCAGCCTGATCTTATGTAAACTGTAGGAGGATTTGGTCAGAAACGAAAAGTTTACTGAAATTTTCAAAGGGACATATCTCTGCTAATATTAGGTGGACTGTAACTTTGAAATAATATGCACTGTTCCACATCATGGTCGAAGTATAAATCAAGTTTCAGCTTGATAGGCTGTAAACTGTAGGAGGAGTTAGCTGGAAACAAAAAGCTTACAGGAATTTTCAAATGGGCATAACCCTGTTAGTATTTGGTGGACTGTAACCCCGAAACATTATGTGCTGCTCCACATCATGGTCTATTTATAAACCAAGATTCAGCCTGATGGGATGTAAACTGTAGGAGGAGTTAGCTGGAAACAAAACAGTTTATGGCTTCAGACCCCGTAACCTAATACGCCCTGTCTGAAAAACGGGTATAATGAAAACAGTAGTGAGCTTAAAGATGTTCAGATGCATCCCCTAATTTCAGAATATTTCAAATTACGGCAAAGATATTGGTAAAATGAAAATTATGTTGAAAACCCCATTTGGAAATTCCTAAATGTTCAAAAGGTCATAATTTGATTTCTCAAAATTAACTTGTATCAAACTAAATATGAAAATGTATAAGCACTGCACCCTAACATATAAATAGGGAAGAGACCTTTTCTCTCTTTTACATTCGTTGAATATTTTCAAATTAAATTTTTTAAAACCACTGTTGTAAGTACATGTATTTGGAATATTTTCAAATTAAAGTTTTTAAAACATTTTTTTTTTATTTTTTTCACAAGAACCAATGATGTAGTAAGTATTTGGAATATTTCAGTAAGGTTTTCACCATTGGACTCACTAATCACATGTCTTTCTTTTTAGCGTATATACAACCAAAAGTGAAATAAGAGGATGCGTCTGCTTTAATCTATTAAAAGTATTTGTGGTTAAAATGCGGTTACACAAAATCCCAAAATCAAGCTTCGAATTCAACTGTGATTTTTGTTTGTCTCAGCTCTCTGCACTCTTCATATATAAACACGAGGACCATGGTGGTCATTAACGCTCACCTGTGCCTAAAAGGTCAATGAATGTCTACAATATTCATGGATGATGATGAGTTCAGGTTTAACGACGCATCAACCCATGAGGGTCATTTGCGTCAAAATGGTGAACTAACATGGTTCTGTAATGAAACGGCTATAATGATAAGTCATATATGCATAAAACGTAAAACTAGAACGAATTTAAAAATTAAAATAGTTATACTTTGTTAAAAAGATTGATGTGTTTTAAAAACATAAGTATGTTATCAGTCGGTACATTTTCAAATAAGTATCTCAGGTCATTTGTTTGCGAGAATTGACGTCGCGCATGAGAGAATTCAATGCAGTCGATCAAAAAAGTGTTTCACCGTAAAAGGTTCATTACAGCTGATACAAAATGGCTGATCTTCTCGTTTGAGTAGATAAGAATGTGTGAGTCTAGTATGACCTATACGTAGACGAGTAAGAACCACTTCTTCTCGTCTTAATGTTCGATAAATGGTATTTTTACCAAGAACGGGTTTTATTTCATGTAGTTTATTGAATGTCGCTCTGTCCCATGACAGCTGCCATTTAGATAAGATATACCTATTGATAAAAGGTTCAAAATCCGTACAAAATCGAAATCTCTAGATCGAGTGAGGCCTTTGCTATTACAATATTCATTAATCCATAGGTCTAGATAAGGGTGGGTATCCGATAAATATTTTTTTTCTTATTTCTCCTTGAAAACATATGTTGTCGGTACTCATTAGAAGCGCCTCGGCGAGGCGCTTCTAATGAGTACCCACAACATTTGTTTTTGTGGAGAAATAAGAAAAATGTGAATACTTTTGCATTGAAAAATGCGCCTTAACTAGTGCTATGTTAATCTCTGGAGGATATAACTCCAAAATATCCATGTCCTCCACTTCTGCAAGTTTAAAGAAGATCCAATTTTGACTGATGAAGCTATGCAGCAAACAAGTTTCTATTACCAAATACTGTCAGGGGAGATAACAAAAAAACAGCATCCAGAGTGGTGGTCCTTATGTACAATTCTACCAAGTATCATCAATGTATCTTCCATGGCGCTTAGGTTATGACAATCACATGGTTTCCACTGACAAATACTGTCAGGGGAGTTAACTCAAAAACTGCAGTATTCTAAGTTACAGTTTTTGTATTCGACTAACCTTCTTAATCCTGTTCATTCCTATCAAGTACTATCAATATATTTCAACGGGTGTTGGACTTACAAGGTCTCTATTACCAAATACTGACAGGGGAAATACCTAAAAAATTGCAGTACCTAGAGTTGTAGATCTTGTACAAGACACGTCTTCTCAACGTCTTGTACAATGCTCCTTAATATCGTCGATATATCTGAAATGGTGTTGAAGTTATGGCAATCATAAGGTTTCCATTTCCAAATACTATCAGGGGAGATAACTAAAAACTGTGGTATCTAGAGTTGTGATTCTTTTGTGTGACATGTTTTCTCAACCTTATGTACAATCCTACCAAGTATCATCAATGTATCTGAAAAGATGTTGGAGTTACCAAGATCACAAAGTTTCTATTAGGGGAGATAATTCTAAACCATAGCACCTGGAGTTGTAGTTTATGCAACACATCTTCTCAACCTCATGTACAATCCTATTGAGTTCAATCAATATATCTGAAAGGGTGTTGAAGTTATCAAATGCACAAGGTTTCTTTTACTGAATAATGTCAGGGCAGATGACTAAATAACTGTGGGACCTAGAGTTGTAGTTCTTGTATGTGCCACACCTCAATTCTTTCAAAAGATATGTTCTGGGAACTCAATGAAAGCATGCTACCAAGACGTTTCTAGAAGTCCTAGTTAGTACCCACAACATATGTTTACTAGGGGAAATAAGAAAATATGTAACTAAGCACTCCTTTAATCTGGAGCTCTGAAATGTAGACATTTCTAGTCTGATTCTCTTGATGTAAATACATTTTAAGATTTTTTTTTTTATCCATTTTAAACGGTACAAATTATCTGACCAGCAAGAGAAACTGGGCCTAATTCAAAACCATATTATTTAAGTAGTTGTGGTCATGATACACTCAAATTACACAAACATTATTCCAAACTCATAAATCTGTAAAATAATGATGAATCAGAATGTTCAGACCAACAGACATGGACCCCAGAATAAAGGGTATAATCAGGCATCCATGGACAGTAAGCCTTACTTGGTAAGCAAGCTTCGCCCACCATGCCCATAGGCCTGAACGAAAGACATGTAGGTAGAAGTGTTATGTCCCGGATTTTGGAAGTCTACTTATGAAATCAGTAAAAAAAGTAACCATTTCTTAAATCAGAATATTTTCTGACTAATTTTTATGAGACAACTAATATATCTATATTCCTTGCATTCATTACTGTTTTTGCCTGGCAAGAAATAGAAACAAAATACTGGGGCTATTCACACGCACACCCCCCCCCCACACACACACATCGGATAACTTAAGCATGTGTTGTAAATTAATGTATTCATTTCTTGAAAAGCTTAAATTATGGGGAATATTCACCAGATAATCTACATGTATTTATCTGAGGATTCTTGGTACTAATTCATTTAATAATGTAACTCTTATATAACTGGCAAGAAGTAAGAACAAAATACCTGTTTGCTTTAAAAAGTTACAATATGTGTATCTTAATAAATGTGCTAAAATCTGATGATAAAATACAGCTGTATTGCGTTATGCATATTCTGGTATATTTCCACAAGACAAACAATCAATTTCAGGATTGCTTGTGTTCATTTCAATTTGGGGAGTTAAACTCTGTATAAATATGAACAAATAAAAATCAAAATATAGCCTTACACTTAAAAATGTACACTTAATATAGCTCAAACAAGTCGACAGGGTCACTTATACTGATATATCTGGACAAAATATTACAAATTGAGGCATAATCACTTATAAGTTATCCATTTTAAAGTTAACACATTATTTATTTTTACTCTGATTGCACAGAAAGCTCAGCAATCTTATGCACTTGTTCTATATAAGACACAGATGTTGGTGTTTCGTGAATGTGTGATAGAGGAACCCAGATTACACAGGGAAAAGCATCGACCATGTATGGGCTACCCCACCCTGTTTTATGCCTGACCCCGGTGCCCCATAAATCCAACGTCGGCTGCAGTGGGTTATTCACATTGGGCACCATTAAAGGAAACTAAGGAGGGAAAGTTGTTGGATGCAGGACTGAAACCTGTGACCTCTAGCTTGCAAGTGCTCTACCCAACTGAGCTAACCAGATGGCTGTACCGCCAATCACCACACCAGGATTTTTTTATGCCTGAATAAATGTGTGTGTGTGTGTGTGTTTTGATGATTTGTTTTTCTCTTTGATTTGGGTTTTATGTCCCTTTCAAGAATATTTCACATATCGAGCCGATCGTTCATCAAAGGTGGGCGAAAACTGGAGTACCCAGGGAAAACCACCTGGCCATCCGAAAGCAGAACACGGCTTTCCCACATGTGACCCGAGCGAGACTCGAACCACAGCGGTGAGAAATGATGAAATTTTAGTATCAGTTTATATTATAAATATTTTGTATGCATATATGTGTGCAGTGTTGGGGCCTAGAGGTTGACCAAACATGGAACTGTCATGGATTCATGGATGGGGGACAAATTTAGGACAGGCCCAAATTTGCTGTGGCGGAATTCTGCGGCCGGTGTTTGGACGTCTTGGTGATTTAGTTAATCTTTTACCTTTCCACCATTATCTTCATGCCTGGACTCTGGCTTTTCAAAGCTTGATAACTTGGCTCGAAGTGACATGGTGGAATACACAATGGACTGGGGCAAACCTGCCATCGCATGGCCTTGACTGTGATCAGAGATGCTCACAGTGAGGATATCCTTCTTTGGTGGATTTCCAGTGCATTAATTATCAAAATACATCATTTTGGGTTGACTTTACGGAGTACAACCTGTTAATGGGTTCCAAATTATCAATCATCAAAATTTATCATACGGGGTAAGGAGTGCTCGGTTTACTTTCATGTTGGCACTTTGATGGAGCCCCATTTTAGGACATATTTTGGTTAAGCAATCTATATATATGATTTGGAAGGAGATTGGAATATGACTGATAGAATTTATATATGATTTAGAAGGAGCTCGGAAGTGGATAGTCTGGATTTTGAAGGAGCTTTTGCATATGGATGACTAAATTTTGCAAATTTTCAACCCCCAAATCTATGCATATTGGCTGGAAAAGTAATGAAAGAGTAAGGAGGGGGTTTATTTAACATACTCATATTTGATCGAATGGACTGGAACCTGGAAAATAATATGATAACTGAAATGGATAAAATTTGTATCACCAAGACGTCCAACCTGGCTTCTGGAGATCCGAATCAGCGTCCAAAACCTCCAACATAGTTTCTAGTCTTGTTTGAACTATCATATTCATATACATATATATATATCATTGCATACTTCATAATAGTTTATCATGAATCAAAACACTTTCTAGTCTTACAATAAAATGCTTTGTAGACTTTTCGTGGGTTTGCTTGTCAGTGTCCTAAAATAATTCGGATTATTGCCATAGCAATAATCCATTTTATTTTGGTGCTGACATTGGTTGTGGTCTTCGAGGTGGTGAGCCTTTTGCTACTTAAATCTGTTTTAACATCACAAACAGTCCAATGATCACAACAATTTTCTTTGTTTCACTCAAACTGCTTTTAGTGTAAAATACTTCCTGGTTTAAGCATCAGCTTATTCTGATTCAAATCATGTTAGCCAGATGCTTGCATTCTTAGTGTAATACCATAAGCATCTTCTGCATGTGATCAATTAGAAGCTTGAAACCTCCTAAAGTTGTTTCCCTTGTCTGTGAGTGGAAATTCCAAGAATTTATTTCCCCTGCCTTTCCTAGATGGCTCTTTGTTAAGCAGCAAGAAAATTACTGACTTCAAATAAAATCCAGGAAAATCTTTTAACCCAAACCCACCTCACCCTATACATTACATGATGCAATAAGGTAGTAGCCATCTTATAGATAAATATTCAAAGCAAAAGGCTTGCCATGTGCATTCATTAAGTAATGACAACTGTGTGTTAAACATTTATATATTTTATCAGTTGTGAACCAAGATACTGCTGTAGTTCTTCTCATTCCAGGTGAATTGGCTGCTTCTAGATACCTATGGTGGTCCTCTTTAAACAAAACACGAGTGATTGTCACAGAAACATGATATAGACGGGAAAATGCAACAACAATAAAATTTGTATTCTATATGGAGGACCCTCTTATGCTAATTTCATTTGGGAAATGCTGCACCTGGACGGATGAACTAACATGCAGTGATAATGTAGTTTCCGTTAATAATTGCATCAACAGGTTTCTTTAGTTGCAAGTTCATGCAAATACACTCTTTACAAGGAAGTGGTGATGACAAACAGCACAATTGTCAGGACTTGTATTCATTGTATTCATCCCTGTGTTCTTTGTGGTTTCAACAAACCTTAAACTGTTCAAATACACTGTACAGTCTGAAAACTGTTTTATTGTAACAAAATGTCTTGATACTCTTGAACCCCATATTCCATCAATACCATACATTGATTCAGTAATGCATCTCTCCTTAAATTTCACATATGCTATTTCATAATTATTTGAAAGACAGAACTACGACTATTTTACATGTGGGGTTCAGGGGTATCTGTCGCTGATGGAATTCTGCGGCCGGTGTTTGGACGTCTTGGTGATTTATTTAATCTTTTACCTTTCCACCATTATCTTCATGCCTGGACTCTGGCTTTTCAAAGCTTGATAACTTGGCTCGACGTGATATGGTGGAATACACAATGGACTGGGGCAAACCTGCCATCGCATGGCCTTGACTGTGATCAGAGATGCTCACAGTGAGGATATCCTTCTTTGGTGGGTTTCCAGTGCATTAATTATCAAAATACATCATTTTGGGTTGACTTTACGGAGTACAACCTGTTAATGGGTTCCAAATTATCAATCATCAAAATTTATCATACGGGGTAAGGAGTGCTCGGTTTACTTTCATGTTGGCACTTTGATGGAGCCCCCATTTTAGGACATATTTTGGTTAAGCAATCTATATATATGATTTGGAAGGAGATTGGAAGGACTGATAGAATTTATATATGATTTAGAAGGAGCTCGGAAGTGGATAGTCTGGATTTTGAAGGAGCTTTTGCATATGGATGACTAAATTTTGCAAATTTTCAACCCCCAAATCTATGCATATTGGCTGGAAAAGTAATGAAAGAGTAAGGAGGGGGTTTATTTAACATACTCATATTTGATCGAATGGACTGGAACCTGGAAAATAATATGATAACTGAAATGGATAAAATTTGTATCACCAAGACGTCCAACCTGGCTTCTGGAGATCCGAATCAGCGTCCAAAACCTCCAACATAGTTTCTAGTCTTGTTTGAACTATCATATTCATATACATATATATATATCATTGCATACTTCATAATAGTTTATCATGAATCAAAACACTTTCTAGTCTTACAATAAAATGCTTTGTAGACTTTTCGTGGGTTTGCTTGTCAGTGTCCTAAAATAATCACCTAAATGGTCCCAAGCCTTGTACATGGAGTTAACAAAACACGAAAACATTGGCACTGTTGCATCTTCCAAATTGTATTCAGCATTCCCACTTACCCTCTGCAGAGGGGTTTTTACCCCTCAAAATTTGTTTTATACCCCTAAATTTGAAAAGAGTAGTATACTGCTTTACAATGGGTGTACAAAAATAAGAGAACACAGCAGATTTACCCCTGTTTCAAAATGCAGTGGGAATCCTGATATTAACAGCAATGCTTTCACTGAATTTCCAAGCAAGCCAGAATCAAGAGTGCCAAGATATCAAACTGAAAGCGTGCCAGTTGAAATATTCAAGAACTGTTGGATGTTTTGAATGTTGACTAAACTGAAAACTGCATGTACCAACTGATAACATTTACTCAGTTGGTTTGTTTGTGTTGAGGTTTTACGGCCCAGTCAACCCAATGGTGTCATGTCGAGCGCCGTCAGTTTACGTAACCACACGTTTACTGGGCAGGCTTAGTCCTCTAAGCAGATAACCAGTATTGTGCACATTCTTTCGCCAGAAACTGACAACTGCCCATCTTGAACCAGCGGAAGGGAGAGAAGGACCGAAGAAAATATTTCGTGGAGATTGATCATGAAATATTTTCTACGGTCATTCTCCGGGGGAGCGTGGTAGCTCTGGTTAGTGCACTTGCCTCTAATGCTAGAGGCCCCCGGTTCGATCCTCGGCAGCGGCGATAAAATTCGGTGTCCGAACACGCTCCATTGGCATCATTTGCAGGGATGAATGTCAATAAGTGCACCGCCCTTCGGATCGGGACATTAACTGGAGGCCCCCTGTGCAGGGAGAGTCATCCCCTGTGCAGGTTAAAGACCCCTACCGTAATTTACATGATTACCGTGTAGGCTTTCATCCTGCAAACCTGGAGTGTATATAATGTACACCGTCTGTGTCCCTTTCTGAGGCTGTGCGTATATATATCGGGCAGCCACCATGAAAAGATCCGTCTTCCTGATGGCTCATCTATTTTCACTGCTGAATCCAAGGCTATTGATATGGCTTGGATTACGTTATGAATAATTCTTCAGATAACAAATTCGTTATTTTCTCGGACTCCCTTTCTGTTTTGAAATCTCTAAACCACACATCTTCAAAAAATCCCAAAATTCAGAACCTGATAGAAAAACACCACAAGTTATCGAAAACTAAGGAAATTATATTCTGTTGGCTCCCCAGCCATGTTGGCATAAAAGGTAACGAGGCTGCCGATGTAAAAGCAAAGGCCTCACTCGAACTAGAAATTTCTTATTTTAAACTTCCATGTACAGATTTTAAACCTTTTATCAACAGGTACATCTTATCCAAATGGCAGCTGTCATGGGACAGAGCAACATTCAATAAACTACATGAAATAAAACCGGTTCTTGGTAAAAATACCATTTATCGATCATTAAGGCGAGAAAAAGTGGTTCTTACTCGTCTACGTATAGGTCATACTAGACTCACACATTCTTATCTGCTCAAACGAGAAGATCAGCCATTTTGTATCAGCTGTAATGAACCTTTTACGGTGAAACACTTCCTGATCGACTGCATTGAATTCTCTCATGTGCGACGTCAATTCTTTCAAACAAATGACCTGAGATACTTATTTGAAAATGTACCTGCTGATAATATACTGGTCTTTTTAAAACACATCAACCTTTTTAACAAAGTATAACTGCTTTAATTTTTTTAATTCATTCTAGTTTTACATTTTATGCATATATGACTTATCTTTATAGCCGTTTCATTACAGAACCATGTTAGTTCACCATTTTGACGCAAATGACCCTCATGGGTTGATGCGTTGTTAAACCTGAACTCATCATCAACAACCCTTTCTGAGGTTAAGGCGAATAAGAAGAAAGAAAGAAAAAAGAGAAACTCATAGAACTTTCACAGATTTACAGACAGTTACAATAACTCTTGTCATATAAATTTAGCAAAAGATGAGTGATAAAATAAACACAAAAAATCTTCGGGGTATATATAACGATAACAACTCTCCAAACATTTCATATAAAATGCCATTTCCCTGTTTTTCATGGGCGGTATCGATTAGATTTTGAGGGTCCCAAATTTTGTTTTGTACTTTTAAAGCTCATAAATTTTTCCTGATAACTGAGAATCAGAATGTGGATCAACAATATTTGAGTCATTAACGATATTGCCTCCAGATTTGTGGGACTTTTACCCAACCTGATCACATGATGAACTCAGGCCCTGCTTAAGCAGGTCTGCCTTGGAGATGGGCGGGGCCGTGGTTCCTGAATATCCGATAATTAGTGAACCTCAGTAATAGGTATCTCACTGACGATACACTAACCGTTGGTCTACCTGAAATGCATTTTACTGCTTCAGGAATTTTGCTGGAGATCTTTAAACGTTTCTGCTTTTCGGACGTTATTTTTAGCGAGCCTATACGTGAACCACAAAAAATCTTCGAGAAAATATCATTTCTATCGAAGAAAATTATTACTATGGCGGAAATCACTGTGATTGGGTCGGACTTGATTCACAGTTTTCTTAGTATCCGGTATATCCGGAAGGCACTAAGTAACAGGCACCTTGTCCTGGTGGCCGCAGTATAGTAATACCGCAAAAAATGTAAATAAAACGTTATTTTTATTTATTTATTTATTTTTGTCAAAAAATATTTATAAATAATTTTCATAAAACCATATATTAAAGCGAACGTTTAGGAAAAACGTGTTGTTAAATACACATGTAACCGCACTGTACTTTTTCAAAATATTCATGCGAAGTGATTTCGGCCGGAAACTGTTTATGGTGAATAGCCCAAAAAACAATTGCTGATGCTTTATCACATTTATACCTTTCTTTGATACGCTTTCGGCGACTTTCGGAGAATCTTTTGCATCAATTTTCAACTTCCCTGCCTCAGAAGGTTCTGGAGGCTGAATCAAGTTCCACCGTTTGTTTATTGTCCCCCGCCTTTTGTGGAGGGACACTGTTTTTGGTTTTCAGTGGGGCGTGGTGCGTGGCGCGTGGTGCGTGGTTCCGAGTTTTTAGTAGGTACTTTGTCCCCTTAACTCCTCCCACAGTTTCTGTCCGAGCCTTTTGAAACTTTACAGATGTATTAAGGATCGTCTGAAGATATGCATGTGGTTTTTTCAGAATCCTGAAATAATTTTTTATCACTTTTTCCGCATTTTTAACTTTAAGACATTTTTTTAGTTCTAATATTACAGAAGTCTATAGGGAGTAGGTACCTTGTCCCCTTAACTCCTCCCACAGTTTTTGGCCGATCCCTTTGAAACTTTACATGGGCTTTTAGGATGACCTGAAGATATGCATGTGGTTTTTCCAGAATCCTGAAATAATTTTTTATCACTTTTTTTGCATTTTTAACTTAGACATTTTTTGAGTTCTAATACTACAGAAGTGTATAGGGAGTAGGTACCTTGTCCCCTTAACTCCTCCCACAGTTTTTTGCCGATCCTTTTAAAACTTTACATGGGTTTTTAGGATGGCCTGAAGATATGCATGTGGTTTTTTCAGAAACCTGAAATAATTTTTTATCACTTTTTCCGCATTTTAAACTTAGACATTTTTTGAGTTCTAATACTACAGAAGTGTATAGGGAGCAGGTACCTTGAGTTCTAATACTACAGAAGTGTATAGGGAGCAGGTACCTTGTCTCCTTAACTCCTCCCACAGTTTTTGGCCGATTCTTTTGAAACTTTACAGGTGTTTTAAGGATGGTCTGAAGATGTGCATGTGGTTTTTTCAGAATCCTGAAATTAATTTTTATTACTTTTTAGACATTTTGAACATAGACATTTTTTTTTAATTCTAATATTACAGAAGCGTATAGGGAGTAGGTACCTTGTCCCCTTAACTCCTCCCACAGTTTTTGGCCGATCCTTTTGAAACTTTACATGGGCTTTTAGGATGGCCTGAAGATATGCATGTATTTTTTTATAGAATCCTGAAATAATTTTTTATCACTTTTTCCGCATTTTTAACTTAGACATTTTTTGAGTTCTAATACTACAGAAGTCTATAGGGAGTAGGTACCTTGTCCCCTTAACTCCTCCCACAGTTTTTGGCCGATCCTTTTGAAACTTTACGTGGGGTTTTAGGATGGCCTGAAAATATGCAGGTTGATTTTTCAGAATCCTGAAATATTTTTTTTATTACTTTTATCGCATTTTTAACTTAGACATTTTTTGAGTTCTAATATTGCAGAAGTGTATAGGGTGCAGGTACCTTGTCCCCTTAACTCCTCCCACAGTTTTTGTCCGATCCTTTTGAAACTTTACAAGGGCTTTTAGGATGGCCTGAAGATATGCATGTGGTTTTTTTTACCACTTTTTCTGCATTTTTAACTTAGACATTTTTTGAGTTCTATACTACAGAAGCGTATAGGGAGTACGTACCTTGACCCCGTAACTCCTACCACAGTTTTAAGCCGATCCTTTGAAACTTTACAGGTGCTTTAAGGATGGTCTGAAGATATGCATGTGGTTTTTTTCAGCATCTTGAAATTATTTTTTATCACTGGTTTCCTGCTTCAATACTTAGGTAATTGATACAGGACCAATGGTCCTCTGGTTAACTTTACCATTTTTAACACCTCAAATAAAAATAAGGCGGGGGACATAAATTCCCCATGGAATTTGCTTGTTCTGTTTATATTCGTCCGCCGAGATTGCGCTCAACATCATGAAGTTTTCTTTGTTTTGTATATTCGGTCGCTCTTTATAATTATCAGAGTGTAGAAGGCTTACATGTTTGAATGCAGAATTCAGCGACATCAGCGTCAGTATGGAACTACTTTTTAGGAAGTTATTAGGTTTGCATTTTTGAGAAAACGGATTGTAGAAATTCCGTATAGTAAATTTGGCGGCGGTAAACCGCCACCAAAAAAAGGTAAAAAGACGACAAAAGATAAACTAAAAAGGACCTCAGACTATGAATCAGAAAAACAGGCAAAGAAAAAAAAAAAGGAAAGCTGGAGCTAGAAAAGAAGGCTAAAGGCTAAAGCAGCAAACATCCAGTTCAGTGAAATTATTGAGAACAGACGGCAAACTGAACCTGTCACTGGTCAAGATTCTCAGAACCTTCAACAAATAAAGACTCGGAATCAGATATATTGGTGATGCCTAAGCAGATTTTCTGAAACAAATGAGTAATGCCATGCTGTGTTCCAAAGGTCACACAGTGACACGCAGACAGACTCAATGGCATTTTACCAGCAGCCTCAATGGGGGTTTTCACCATACAGACCCTCGCTATATAAATGGCCTCAATACACTATTTTTCAGATGAGAACACACAGTGAAGAGGTCGAAGATCTTAAAGAGCAAAATTATTCAGCTGAGAGGAAAAATCTAGTACTAAAGCTTGAAGTAAACCATCTTGAGGCAGAAAATGACAAGTTGAAGAGCAATTTTAAGTTCAAAGGTAAACATAATTTACTTCCTTAAATTAAATCTAAAGGTTGCCTTTGCCAACAAGGAACAAGACAAATATCAGTCTCGGTTTTATTAGCTCACCTGAGCAACAAGAGCTCCGCCTAGCGGGGTATTATACGCCCATGGCAAGTAATAAGATGTAGCACATAAACTGGCTCCTGCATAATTCAGTGCTCCGGATATAAACTAAGTGGAATTACAAAAAAAAAAAAAAAAAAAAAAAAAAAAATTCAATAAATAAAAAATAAAAAAAAAAATTCATTGGGGCATATCTCTGCTGATATTTAGTGAACTGCAACCTAAGGGTCCAAGCTGGCCCAGAAATTAAGAGAGAAGTGACTTCTCCCTCCTGGGAAAATAGGGAGGTTTGCTGCTTCTAGGGAGAAGTGTTTTCAGGACACACCACAGAAGCATGGCTATATTGTAAGCTCATATGAGCTAAATGTTTTTTCCTATACTTCAATAGGTAAAAAGGGGGGGGGGGGGGGTCAAAGATGGGTTAACCCTTCTCAGAGAAGGGGGGGTTTCAAAGATGGGTTAACCCTTCTCAGATAAGGGGGGGGGTTCAAAGATGGGTTAACCCTTCTCAGATAAGGGGAGGTTCAAAAACGGGATAACCCTTCTCAGAGAAGACGGTTAAAAAAAAATGGTTAACCTTTCTCAGATAAGGGATGGGGGTGGGTGAGTCAAACCCATCTGAACAGCAGCAAGGGTAAAAAAGAAATGTTCCACTCCTCACCTCAAGCCTCTATCGGTTTTAGATTGATGCTATATGCCTCCGCAGGTGGAAACCCATTTCTAGCCGTCTACGAATGCCCGTCTCTAGGAACGGAACAGGTTATTTAGTTATGCGGAAAAAAAATCCACAAAACAATTCCTTGTTAAGTTTACTAGCAGTCATTAAAACCACGTGTATCCGAGATATTGATCAAAACATAATCGTATTTAAAAAAAAGCTCTCATTTAATGTCTGCATCTTACAGAAATGTATCTTTTTATCAGTTCATAAAAAATCATGACCTATATGACATTATTCTTTTCAAGCCTTGATGATTTTGAAAGAAAATATTGTTACCTGGTGATAAATTTAACCTGAGTGAGAGTAAGGTGTAAATGACACATACTGGCTATTGACCCTAACAAAGAATGGCTCGCTCACTCACGTGAGGCTTTCACAATGTTTCCCATTTTAAAATTTGATTTCCGTGACTCTGTAAAATGGATAATTAAAAGAAATCATGATTCTAGTCATCATCACATTTCCACAATTCCTTCACGAAAACCAGACAGCATAAGCCCATATAATCATAACAATGTCATGACTTGAAGTGGGTTGCTTATGCCTTTAAATACTAATCTTGAAACAAGTCTCGCACAAATAAAACTTGCTGTAAGCTGACTGATATACTTCATATAATGGATTTTGCTACTATTATCAAAGATGCTGAAGAGCTCCGCAAAAAAAGTTGAGAAACATGACAGAATGATGATACTTATGATTGAAACTCTTGAACATGAGAGGAAAGAAATAAGGACCGTGAGACACGGTTTAAATGGCATCATAGCAGATTTCAGAAAACGTATTATGCAGGAAGACCGAAGACAAGATGCTGCTGCTGCTGATGATGATGATGATAACTATGTTGGCACTGATTATGATGATGATGATAACTACCATAACGAACAGGTTACCATTGCCGTCAAGGATAACCATAATGATGAGGAAGATGAAAACAATGATGGTGGTAACTGTGATGATGAAAATAATAACAGTAACTACGATAATGATAACCAAGAACAGGATGAAAGTGGAATTTACAATGATGATGATGATGTTAACCATGATGACAATGAAAATTATAACTATGATGAAAATGGGCACCACGGAGCCCAACAAGGGAACATTTAATTGGAGCGGATTTCCTTCTCACCAATGCTAGAGATACACAGACGAGATACTCGTACAACTATGATAGCCATACGATTGACTCAATAAGCCGTCGCCTTCTAGGAATGAGAAAATTAAGAAAAAGTGCGATACAAAGCAAGGAAGAGAAAGAAAAGTGATTTCCTAGGGCTTGGCACGACCAACCGATTATCCGTGTCGAGCCTACCACGGACACCCTTCTACACCGAATCAGAGGCCAAAGAGACACCTAGAGATCCCTGAGGTGTCCCTCAATCTCCAGGATCCTTCTTTCCGGCTTACGGGTTGCCACCCACGGCAAACGGGTGGTATTTCCTCTTCGCTCTTCCCAAAGGGGACAATTACTGCTCACCAAGCTAGCAACGTTCCCACTGGGAATTGAGCCCCCAGGGCCTCGGCAAGGCGGAAAGTTTAATACCCAGGGGACATTAATCAATGAAATAGATTCAAGCTATAAGGCAAAATCGCTTGAGCATGAAAATATGACCACAATGACTGACCTTATTACTGAATGTTGATGTGATAAAAATGTCTGATGCACATCCTACTTTCAATAGATGTTTGTATAAACAAACTGCTATATACTACTTTATTGGGGCGTCCTAGATTTTGACCACTAGCCCCACCCTGGGGCATGACGAAGAGATGATGATGATGAGCAGGTTTAACGACGCATCAACCCATGAGGGTCATTTGCGTCAAAATGGTGATTTGTTTGTGTTGAGGTTTTACGGCCCAGTCAACCCAATGGGGTCATGTCGAGCGCGGTCAGTTTACCTAACCACACGTTTACTGGGCAGGCTTAGTCCTCTAAGCGGTTAACCAGTGTTGTGCACATTCTTTCGCCAGAAACTGACAACTGCTCTTCTTGAATCAGTGGAAGGGAGAGAATGACCGTAGAAAATATTTCATGATCAATCTCCGCGAAAGAATGTTGCCGGCCCGGGCGGGGGTTGAACCCGCGACCTACTAGTCTCCAGTCGGACGGCGCATCCAACTGAGCCACCGAGGCCAATCAAAATGGTGAACTAACATGGTTCTGTAATGAAACGATTATAATGATAAGTCATAAATTCATAAAGTGTAAAACTAGAACGAATTTAAAAACTAAAGCAGTTATACTTTGTTAAAAAGATTGATGTGTTTTAAAGTATGTTATCAGTCGGTACATTTTCAAATAAGTATCTCCGGTCATTTGTTTGGAAGAATTGACGTCGCATATGAGAGTATTCAATGCAGTCGATCAGAAAGTGTTTCACCGTAAAAGGTTCTTTACAGCTGATACAAAATGGCTGATCTTCTCGTTTGAGTAGATAAGAATGTGTGAGTCTAGTATGACCTATACGCAGGCGAGTAAGAACCACTTCTTCTCGCCTTAATGATCGATATAAGGTGTTTTTACCAAGAACCGGTTTTATTTCATGTAGTTTATTGAATGTCGCTCTGTCCCATGACAGCTGCCATTTGGATAAGATGTACCTGTTGATAAAAGGTTTAAAATCTGTACATGGAAGTTTAAAATTTGAAATTTCTAGATCGAGTGAGGCCTTTGCTTTTACATCGGCAGCCTCGTTACCTTTTATGCCAACATGGCTGGGGAGCCAACAGAACAAGATTTCCTTAGTTTTCGATAACTCGTGATGTTTTTCTATCAGGTTCTGAATTTTGGGAGTTTTTGAAGATGTGTGGTTTAGAGATTTCAAAACGGAAAGAGAGTCCGAGAAAATAACGAATTTGTTATCTAGAGAATTATTCATAACGTAATCCAAAGCCATATCGACAGCCTTGGATTCAGCAGTGAAAATAGATGAGCCATCAGGAAGACGGATCTTTTCATGGTGGCTGCCCGATATATAGGCACAGCCAACCTTATCTTCAATTTTTGAGCCATCAGTGTATATGTATTGATAATCTGAAAGTTTTGTTTCATGAGATTTGAATCAGAAAGTGACTTTTTGCTGTTGTGTAAATCGAAAAGAATGGTTGGTTTAGTAGTGCACCAGGATGGAATATCAGAACAAGAGTGTTTTTGGATGTTTTTAGTGTTAATATTAGCAGATTCTAAAAGTGGTGCTATACGAAGGATTTAATTGCGTTAGGTTTTGCCTCATATTATTCCTGAAATTGTGGTGGAAATGTGACTTCAAAAGCAGGGTTAGTAGGGTTAGCAGCAAGTCTGATGGCGTACTGAAGAGACAATTTTTCTCTGCGTAGCCATAACGATGGCTCATCTGCTTCCACGTTAAGACTCGATACTGGAGATGTACGAAAGGCTCCCAATGCCAAACGAAGTCCTTGATTATGTACAGTGTCTAACATCTGCAGATAAGATTTTCTAGCAGATCCATATACAATGGACCCATAATCAAGTTTTGATCGTATTAAAGAACGATACAGGTGAAGAAGAGTTCTGTCCGCACCCCAGCTTGTGTGAGATAAAACTTTTAAAAGGTTTAATGCTTTTAAACATTTCGCTTTCACGTATTTTCTATCGGGTATGAAGGAGAGTTTTCTATCAACTATAACCCCAAGAAATTTTGATTCAGCAACAACTGGTATTTGAGATCCATATATGTAGAGTGCTGGATAATTGTGTATTTTCCGTTGTTGATAAAAATGAACGCACTGAGTTTTCGATTTGGAAAATTTAAAGCCATTTCTTGTTGCCCAGTCTTCAATTCTATTTAGACATTCCTGTAGATGTCTTTCTATTGTGCGCATGTTTTTCGAGCGAAAACATGTACAGAAATAATCAACGTACAAAGAACCATCTGTCTTGTAATCCAGACAGTTTATAATATCGTTTAATTTGACGTTGAATAAAGTGGTGAAAGTATGGCTCCTTGAGGAACGCCCTGCTCTTGATTATAGAGGTCAGAGAGGGTCGATCCTACACGCACTTGTATACAATCTTCAAGAAAACTTTAAATAAAGTTTGGTAGTCTTCCTTTAAGACCAAAGTTGTGGAGGTCTTTCAAAATTCCATATCGCCAGGTAGTATCATAGGCTTTTTCAAAATCGAAAAATACAGCTACTACATGTTCTCGTTTGATAAAAGCATCACGGATAAAAGTTTCTAGTCTAATTGAATTATCATTGTTACTTCAGCTCGGAATCCCGACTGAAAGTTTGTTATAAGATTGTTAGATTCTAATGACCAAAACAAGTCGTTTGTTTATCATTCACTCTAGTGTTTTGCAAAGGCAACTTGTTAGCGCTATTGGTCTGTAGTTTGTTGGTTCTGCATGATCTTTCCCCTGGTTTGGGAACAGATATAATTGTGGCCAAACGCCAGCTTTCTGGAAAAACTACTGTTGTCCATATACCGTTGAAAATATGTAAAAGTGTGTCAAGGGCGGTTTCGGGAAGGTGTTTTAAGCATCTGATAATGGATGTCATCAGGGCCTGTAGCTGTATCTATTGATACTGCGATAGCATCTTTAAGTTCTGTTATGTTAAACAGACTGTTATATTCTTCAGTATTTGAAGAGGTGAAATTAAGTTTGATCTTTTCTTCTTGTTTTTTGATGTTTTGAAACGTCTCTGAATAATTCCGAGATGAGGAATTATCCAAAAAAGTTTCGCCAAGTGTATTTGCTATCTCTTCCTTTGATATTGCCTTTGTTCCACGTTTTGTATTTAAGTGGGTGAAACTGGGTGATTTTGATTTACCAGATATTTTTCATATCATATCCCAAACCTTTTTAATTGGAGTTTTATGATTTAAATTCGAAACGTAAGATTTCCATGATTTGCGTTTGGAGGTCTTTATTGTTCGACGAGCCTTTGCTCTGAAGTTCTTAACCTTATTCAAGTTCTCCTTTGTTGGATATCTGCAGAACTTTGATAATGCTTGCTTGCGCTGTTTTATGGCATTTTTGCATTCATCATTGTATCACGGCCTGCTTTTCTTTGGATTTAACGAGGTCTTTGGTATACTTTTATTAGAGATCATGAAGAGAAGTAAAATCAGCTATAGGGTCTAAGGAATAGTCAAACGTCTGTGGTTTGATACTTTCTTCACATAAAGAATGGCACAATCCCCAATTTGCCTTATTTAATTTCCATTTTGAGTTATGATCGTTCGAAGATATATTTACACTTTCGATAATATCAGGGAAGTGATCACCTCCGCACTGACCATCATATACTGACAAGTTAAAGTCTAAGAAGAGAGATGGATGACACAAAGAGAGATCTAAAGAAGAGAAATGACCTGTTGCAGGATGAGGGTAAGTCATTCATCAAGCAAAGATCGTTCTTTATAATAAGATCTTCAATAATTTCGCCTCTATTATTATTATCTCCACATCCCCAAAGAATGCTGTGACCATTAAAGTCACCTACTAAAAGACACGGTGATGGAAGTTGACCTAGTAGTGATTGAAGATGTTCTGATTTTAAGGAAAAAGAAGGTGGTATATAAGTAGAACAGACTGTAATTTCTTTATCCAAAGTAACTGAGACTGCCACAGCTTGTAGCTGTGTAGTTATTTTGATCTGTCTTTGTGGCAAACAAGACCTTACAAAAATTGAACTCCCATCAGATGGTTTCTGACCGTCTGAGTACATATAGTTATATACATTGAAATCTTTTATATTGATTCTGTCATCAGTTTTTAAAAAAGTTTCTTGTAAACAAAAAACTGATGTTTAATAATGTTAGAAGTAATAAAAGCTCATTATAGTTTGATTTAAGACCTCGACAGTTGCGTTTTATAATATTGTGTTTTAAATCCATTATATGGAGAGGTTTTTAATAGACGATACACTAAGGCGCTGTTACTGGCGACCTCGATCTATTAGTAGTAGTTCGTGGCGTTGGAGCATCAAGATACTCCATATCGCTATTGTCACCCAGTGACCCAAACCTGTTGTGATGTTTAATTTGGTCTCTTGACCCTTTCCTATTTCTGTCCGATGTGATGTGCGTTTGTTGTTTTTGAGATGATTGACTTTTCAATTTTGCTTGTGTTTGTTTCTTTAGATCCTTCTTGATCATCTCAATTGTAGCATTTTTTAGAATTTTCTCTTGCTTTTGTGTTTTATTAAAAGGTAATGCAGTTTGACTATTTTCGGTGACAGTTTGTTCCGTATTCAAGTTTTGTTGTGGCTTTGACTCTGAACAGGGGAACTGTATGCGTTTTTAGGGTGTTTTTACCACGGCCATCGGTGCAGACAATGGAAAAATAAGGAAAAGCAGGCAAAAAGTATGCAGATTCTGAGATCAAATTGTCATTCTTAGAAAATACTGATTACACTGTCCATCATATCTGGCAAAGCGAATTTGATAAACAAATGAAAAATAACTCGGATCTTCACCACTTTGTTAGGATTCCGGGACATCTCGGCACCTAACAAACTCGGCCCCTTGCCAACTCGGCCCCGACCAACTCGGTCCCTAAAAATATTGTTTTATTTGGTGGATAGGTGGGTAATTGCACTGTACTTAAACACAAAATGTTTTGTTTGTTTTTCATTCGACCCTCTGACATCCCCAAAACATGCCACGAACATAGTCCAAAATGTCTGTAATCAACTGTAAATTATATTAGGAAAATTCACTTTTTAGGTCAACAATCTATATAGGCATAATATTTCTATAGATGAGACAGTGTCCTCCGATTCGCTCACTGACTGAGACTATAGTGGGACGGAGCTGTTTGCTTTGTATTTATCATAATGGTATAAAGAGAAAAACATTGTCTTGAATAATGGGTTTATCACGTAAGGACGCATCAATATAATAACCATTCCAACAATGCAGCATGTTAGAAAAAAACAAACGGGATGTGCATGAAATACTGGTACTTGTCGTCCTCCGTAAAGTTATTCTTCAAATGCACCTTCTCAGCCATCTTGTGGAGTTAGATGTCTGATTCATGGTTTAAACCTTCGTCTAGGTCTATACTATATATGTGTAAAGACTGGTGAGTCTGCGATTGCACCGGTGCGACTGAGCCTTCGCTGTTTGCAAATGCGATAAGTACCATTATCCCATATGCTGGCTTAAATAATGCACATGTTTCATGACACTGCAAGAAAGGTAAGAGAAAAGTCCAGGGAGTGCCACCATCACAAACCGCAGCCCCACTCCCCCCCCCCCCACCCACCCCAAGAGGAAGAGGAAACCGACAAACCCAAACAAGCACAAACCGATCAAACGCACGAAAAGCACCAATACTAGCTCTCCCCTCCCCAAGCGAGACAACCGCAACACCAAAAGGGCTGAAAAACACTAGAACAAAATTACACACGGATAGACACACAACAAATCGCCTCGTAGAACAAACCACAAAGCAACAAAGAGTAAGACTAACACCGGGACCACCGCCTTAGAACGGTCGGTAGAGCAAACCACCGGTGGGTTTAAAGCACTTTTACAGCTAGCTAACTTCACCCTGGGTCCCGATGCTACTCTTAATACAGAAATACATAAAAATTCGGTTCGCATAAAGGCTCCCAACTCAGTCAATGCATCAAAGCGAAAACATAAAAATCAAATTAATCACTATATTAAACAAAGACGAGTACTCATGGCTAATTCTACTGTATGCCAGAGTAAATGAAAACCAATAGTTGAACCACGGCGGGCCAAGCCAAAGACATATCGTCAAGCCCCACCCCACTGGTTAAAATTTTACGAAGAGGACGTCATTGAGTCTGAGGCCCGAACCGCCGTCGTGCAATTAAAGAGTGAAGCATAGCCATCAACAATGATTGGGTTGACAACTAGGCATGCAGTCTGCCGCATAATAACCAGGCTATAGCCAATTCTTTTATAACGGTTAATAAGTTTTCTGAATTGCTCCGAAAAGTTAGATTTACCTACAATTTTTCTAAATCTGTACACTAAGTCACCGTAAAATTCGGGTTCCGATATACCTTGTTGCAGAAGTGTTTTCAGATTGACGCTATATTTTTCTAACAGGGCACTGTGTCTGCGATAAAATTTCGAAAACGCCTTACGAAGTTTAAAATAACGATAGCCCTGCCTAAGAAGTTTGGCAGTAAGGGCTTTATTACGGTAGTTAAAGTCATTAAGATTTCAAGAAGCTCTGGCGAATCTTATAAGTTGAGATATGTATACCCCATATGAGGTACGCCGGGGGACATCGCCATCCAGAAAAGGTAAATTGACTATATCAAAATCAAAATCGTCCCGTTTATCATAAATTTTGGTGGAAACTGTACCATTAGATATACAAAGATTCAAATCCAAAAACAAAGGTGCCTCGATATCGGAAGAATTTGCTCTATTTAACTGGAGTTCTGTAGGGTATATCCGGTCCACCATTTCGTCAAAGTAAATATTGTCAATATTTAATAAAGTGTCTTTGGGAGAACAAATAATGCACACGTTTTATAACAATGCAGCACATACAAAAACAAAAAAGAACAAAATGCACACGTTTCATGACAATGCAGCACAAGTAAGTAAAGGACAAATAAATCCCGTTTTAAGGAAACAAGAGGGCCATGATGGCCCTGTAACGCTCACCTGAGCAACATAGCACTTTGAGAGCCTGATCTAGAACTGATCAAGGCAAACATTCTGATCAAAGTTCAAAATGATTATAAAGTTTTCTGCTGATTTGGCCCGGTGACCTAGTTTTTGATACCAAGTGACCAAGTTTCGAACTTGACCTAGAACTCAAGACAAATATTTTGTGCAAGATTCATGATGATTGCTTGAAAAAATGTGACCGCTAGTGATAAGATTTTACGCTGATTTGGCCAGGTGACCTAGTTTTTGACCCCAGGTGTTCCAGTTTCGAACGACCTAGAAATCATCAAGACAAACATTTTGAGCAAGATTCATGATGACTGTTTCAAAAATGTGACCGCTAGAGTGTTAACAAGGTTTTCTGCTGATTTGGCCCGGTGACCTAGTTTTTGACCCCAAGTGACCCAGTTTCAAACATATCCTAAAACTGATCAAGACAAACACTTTGAGCAAGATTCATGATAATTGCTTCAAAAATGTGACTGCTAGAGTGTTAACAAGGTTTTCTGCTGGTTTGGCCTGGTGACCTAGTTTTTAATACCACGTGACCCAGTTTCGAACCTGACCTAGAAATAATCAAGACAAACATTTTGAGCAAGATTCATGATTATTGCTTCAATAATGTGACCGCTAGAGTGTTAAGGTTTTCTGCTGATTTGGCCCGGTGACCTAGTTTTTGACTCCAAGTGACCCAGTTTCGAACTCGACCTATAAATCATCAAGACAAACATATTGAGCAAGATTCATGATGATTGCTTCAAAAATGTGACTGCTAGAGGGTTAACAAGGGTTTCTGCTGATCTGGCCAGGTGACCTAGTTTTTGACCCTAGGTGACCCAGTTTTGAACTTGACCTAGAATTCATCAAGACAAACATAATGAGCAAGATTCATGATGATTGCTTCAAAAATGTGACCGCTATTTTTTTGACCCCAAAAGACCCAGTTTCGAACTTGACCTAGAAATCATCAAGACAAACATATTGAGCAAGATTCATGATGATTGCTTCAAAAATGTGACCGCTAGAGTGTTAACAAGGGTTTCTGCTGATCTGGCCATGTGACCTAGTTTTTTACCCTAGGTGACCTAGTTTCGATCTTGACCTAGAATTCATCAAGACAAACATAATGAGCAAGATTCATCATGATGATTGCTTCAAAAATGTGACCGCTAGAGTGTTAACAAGGTTTTCTGCTGATCTGGCCCGGTGACCTAGTTTTTGACCCCAAGTGACCCAGTTTCGAACTTGACCTAGAAATCATCAAGACAAACATATTGAGCAAGATTTATTATGATTGCTTCAAAAATGTGACTGCTAGAGTGTTAACAAGGTTTTCTGCTGATCTGGCCAGGTGGCCCAGTTTCGAACTTGACCTAGAAATCATCAAGACAAATATATTGAGCAAGATTCATGATGATTGCTTCAAAAATGTGACCGCTAGAGTGTTAACAAGGTTTTCTGCTGATCTGGCCCGGTGACCTAGTTTTTCACCCCAGGTGACCCAGTTTCGAACTTGACCTATATTTAATAGAGGCAAACATTTTGAGCAGGTTTCATCAAGATTAGGTCAAAACTATGACCTGTAGAGTGTTAACAAGTTTTTCCTTTGATTTGACCTGGTGACCTAGTTTTTGACCCCAAGTAACTCAGTATCGAACTTGACCTAGATTTCATAGAGGCAAACATTCTGACCAAGTTTCATCAAGATTGGGTCAAAACTGTGACCTCTAGTGTGTTAACAAACTAATTGTTGACGACGATGTTTGTGTTGAAGTTTTACGGCCCAGTCAACCCAATGGGGTCATGTCGAGCGCGGTCAGTTTACCTAACCACACGTTTACTGGGCAGGCTTAGTCCTCTAAGCGGTTAACCAGTATTGTGCACATTCTTTCGCCAGAAACTGACAACTGCCCTTCTTGAATCAGCGGAAGGGAGAGAATGACCGTAGAAAATATTTCATGATCACTCTCCATGAAAGAATGTTGCCGACCTCGGCGGGGGTTGAACCCGCGACCTCCTGGTCTCCAGTCGGACGGCGCATCCAACTGAGCCACCGAGGCCGGCTATTGTTGACGACGAACGACGGACGATGGACATAGGGTGATGACAATAGCTCATCCTGAGCTTTTGCTCAGTTGAGCTAAAAACATTCATCTGAGCCTGCAAAGCCACAATTAAGCGACTGCGCATATCTTTACAATAAAGATATGACTGTGAAAATGGAAAATAAAAATCAGATTAAAATAAAATTGCGTCAACCAAACACTCAGATCAGCCTGTACTTCAGGTCTGTCTATTAAGCGTCTTTGATGACACTCAATCATGAACTCGTATAGGTCCAACTTAAAATAACATAATAAGCATTGAAGATAATAGACATAGATGCATTATATTTAAAATATGCAGATTCATAATATGGTCAAGTTAAAACATAATCAATGATCATTAATAAATATTAGGGGCCGAGTTGGTTAGGGGCCGACTTTGTCAGGGGCAGAGTTTGTTAGGGGCCGAGTTGTCCAGTATCCGTTTGTTACGAATAAGCTCCACTCTTTTCCTCAGAAGTTTTCCAAAAAATGTAAAATGTGTGATACGTTAAAAGCTGTTACTCATTACATCTTGTTCGGATTAGTAGAAGTTATTAAAATTCCGAATAGCTAGGACGATGTTGATTTTTAATCCAATACTAATCGAAGTCCCAGAGATTATTTTGATGGAATGGCGCTGATCGTTTATACAGTGAAATCCTGTTTCATGTATCGGAGAACATATAAGAGCTCACACTGATGAGCATAATTTGTCTCATTCTTCCAGATCGCTGTTAATTGCTGGATAAGATAATATTATTATTCTCTCCTCTTTGAAAATGGTACATCGAGCATGGTTTATTGGTTACTCGCACCTATGAGTTAATGGAATTTGGAAAACAGAGATGTTTTACAGACCGTAGACTGTCCAAAAAAGCGAGATGCGAAGGCGATATACAGTAGAACTTCAATGGCTCGCTTACCATGGATGAGTCGAACACATTCTTGTCCGCAGGGATTTCTTCCAAATACGATATACGGATAATTTAGGGATATTTTCTTCTTTTATTTTGTACATGTATGCTGTGTGCACTCATTAGAATCGCCTCGTAGAGAGCACCGAAAAGATATCCCACAATTATCTCCATTATGCCGCCTGGTGTGGCACCAGTAGTAACCTTGCTTGGCTCGAACAACCGGTCTCAAACAAATTTTCATGGTCCCAAAGAGGTTCGAGCCATCGAAGTTCGACTGTAGACAGAAGTAAAGAAGAAGTGATCTTATGCAAATTAATAAGCAATTCAGCGTTTGGTTGCACGATGGAAAAGGAAAAGTTCCAGAGGATACGTTACAAAGAAGGCAAGAGAGCTGCCTATTAGTTTTCTCAACCAGAACGAACTCAGTGACTCTCTTTGCGAAGTAGAATTTAGCAGATCTGATATATCCATTGATTTACCTATGCAGATAGGGTTTTCTATACTAAATTATGCGAAGTTTTACCTATTATGTTTCTATTCTGACTTTTTATTAAAGTAGGTTAGTTGAGATTTATTTGAATTCATACTTTGTGACAGTTTCTACTAATATCGCAATTTTGTCAAACACATTGGCAGAAAGCATTTTACTCCAAATAAAACCGCGCTTTGAAGCGAGTTTGCAGAATTACTGCACCGATAATTACGAACCAAACGCTAAAAGTTGGTTTGCTCGTTCGTGTTGATATAGCCGGCCTCGATGGCTCAGTTGGATGTGCCATCCGACTGGAGATCAGGAGGCCGCGGGTTCAACCCCCGCCGAAGTCGGCAACATTCTTTCAAGGAGATTTATCATAAAAAAAAATTACGGTCATTCTCTTCCTTCCGCTGATTCAAGAAGGGCAGTTGTCAGTTTCTGGCGAAAGAACGTGCACAATACAGGTTAACCGCTTAGAGGACAGCCTGTCCAGTAAACGTGTGGCTATGTAAACTGACCGCGCTCAACATGACCACATTGGGTTGACTGGGCCGTAAAACCTCAACACAAACGTGTTGATATATATAATATATATATATAAGTTCGGAGAAAGAGCACATCTAACAAAAAAACCTTTTTGGTAGCACTAGATCCAGAAAGGATGCTGAAATGATAGGCGTTAAACTACATGTTGAGAATTAATCATTTACAGTGCAATTGATTTGTTTACCTGAGGCCTTTTGGCTTTCGCCTTCTTCAGAGGTCTCCCATTTTAAATAAGAGACCCACGGGCCACGGCTCGCTCACCTGAGTGACATAGCTTCTGCAGATATGCAGATGTTATGCAAGATTTTTCCAATCCTATCATCCCAACTAATGAAAAGATCATCATTTGAGTTCTTAGTTTTGAAGAATATATGGGCCTGACAGTCAAAGGAGCGTGATTATTTGAACAAACTAATTATCACATTTCAACAGTAGGATCAAAGTGAAATTTGGTGGAAATTGGTTATGTGGGTTCTGAAGAATCATGATTTTATACATGTAAACAGCACAGTGGCACGGATATATAATAAACATGAACAAGTCGGCGGCCATCTTAGATTTCCAATCAGAACGATTTTAGCTACTGTTGATCTACAAGTCACCTCAATTTTTCCAATAAATGTATGTGGCCCATACAAATGCATGGGGACAAAATTTGACCTTACATTAAAAATTTTTAACGTCAACATAGGACCATCATTTTAGCAATTTTCGGAGATCTGTTCCCCATAATTTGTGCAAAGATTAGGGCTCAAGGCATATTTGGTTCTGAAGCAATTTTTTTTTTAAATTACCATATAGGGGGCATTGCAGTCATTTTGATCAATGGACCACGCCCATTTTAGCAGTCCTTCGTTCACCTGTCCCAAGGATGCCCCACATGAAATTTTGAGCAACACTGTATGGCCCAGAAGCTTCAGAGAAGAAGTCAATTGAAATTATCAACAGTTTTCCATACAGTTGTACGGGACCAAGACAAATGCATACAGAAGCAAACTTGATCTTACCGTAAAAAGGTCAAATGTTAATGTGCAACCATCATTTTAGCAACTTTGGTATACCTCCCGTCACTGATGATTTGTGCAAAGATTCAGCCATAAGGTATCCTCTGTTCTGGAGAAGAAGAGTTTTAAAGGTTTTTACCAAATATGGGTAGGGCGGCCATCTTGGTCAATGGACGGCAACTATTTTAGCAATCTTTCATTCTCCTGCCCCAGGGAGGCTCCAAATAAAATTTGAGCAACACTAGCACACAAGCTCCAGAGGAGAAGTCGTTTGAAATTCTCAACATTTTTCCCATACACATGCATTAAGAAGCAGACGACCTCTCCGTAAAAAGGTCAAACGTCAATGTATGACCATTATTTTAACAACTTTGGCAGACCTGTCCCCGATGATTATTGCAAAAGCTTCAGCCACAAGGCATCCTCGGTTCTTGAGAAGATTTTTTAAAGGTTTTTAAAAACCATATATGGACATGGCGGGCATCTTGATCGACGGATGGCAACCATTTTAGAAATCGTTCATTCCCCTGCCCCAGGGAGGCGCCAAATGAAATTTGAGCAACACTGGCATAGAGGCCCCAGATGAGAAGTCATTTGAAATTATTAACATTTTTCCCATACATATGCATAAGGAAGCAAACTTGACCTTGCCATAAAAAGGTCAAATATTTATCAAGTTCGACCATTATTTTAGCAACTTTGGTAGACCTTCCGTCCCCGATGATTTATGCAAAGATTCAGCCACGAGGCATTCTCGGTTCTGGAGAAGATTTTTAAAGGTTTTTACCATATATGGGCATGGTGGCCATTTTTGTCAACGGACCGCGACCCTTTTAGCAATCTTTCGTTCCCCCAACCTAAGGAGGCTCCATATAATGTTTCACCAAAATTAGCTGAGGGGCTTCAGAGGAGAAGTCGTTTGAAAATGTTACCGGACGACGGATGAAAGGTGATCACTGTAGCTCATCCTGAGCATAGCTCAGGTGAGCTAAAAGGCTCATCCTGAGCATAGCTCAGGTGAGCTAAAAAGGAAATGAAAAATGTAAAATTCACAAATAAAAATTGCATGAGTTGAAAACACAGATCATGCCCCTTTTTGGGTTCATGTTACCTGGCCAGTTGCGACTTGATAACTGATCGTGTTTAGATACTATGCGAAATATGGGTAAACACAACGTGCAAAAAGTATAAAAACTTCTTTATTGTCAACAACGCTGTGCCCACATACGCAATGTATACAATGCACACAATCATTTAACCGAAAGGGATATATATGTATATATTATCCGGAAATCAACAGATTGTTTACCGATGTGACCCAGGTACAAACTGCTCTGCTGCAGAGGTAAACTCTGTGTATTGCTATAGAAGTCAGTGTGTTTACATGAGATTTTTGTTTTATTTTTCGTGTTTCTTGCCTTTATAAAAAAAAAAAAAAAAAAAAAAAGCCAACTAAAAATGCTCTTGGGGACAATGGGACATCTGGTAGAAACTTCAAGTTGTGGGATGGGAAAAAAATCTTCTAAGAGAAACCAATGATTGAGGATTTGAGGATTTCTTTCCTAGCCGAAGGAGTAGCTGTTGCAGTCTTAACAACTGTCGGCACAGACAGCACCGAGCGAATTTCCCCAATCCTGCTGTAGTGTCTTCTGAAGGCTTCCTTCTTTGTCTTAGGGTCATCTTTTCCCCTGAAATGATATACAGATATGTTTTATTTTTATTTTTATTAAGAAATAGATTCATGACGGCAGTTATAACGTATCTTAATATATCTCTGCGTGGAGGCCAGTCATAAAAGTGTATAGATCACGAGTGCATATGGCTAAATCAGGGATATCTCTACAATAGGGTAGGTATTTATATGCCCATAAAGACATAAACTCTTTATAAATCTCAGTATCTGCCATAGTCCTATATTTAATTGCTTCTGTCAGATGGGGCTTTTTCAGACGAGACAAAAAGTCTCTTATGGAACAATCCGAAGGTCACCTTGCTATTCGTCGAACAGACAATTTATTGCCTCTGGGACTGGCGATCCAGAACTCAGATCAAGTGTGCCAGTATCTTCTTTATAAAAGTCAACAATGCCAGTGACATGACGTGCAACACGTCAGGCAGTCTACAGACACAAGAAAAAATGACTCTGATAGTTAATTTGTTATTGGACTTCATTCTGGAATTTACAATTTCTATCCAGTTCCTACAGAAGGCACACATGGCGCCTATGGACATTCATAGCCCCTCCTTTTGATTTGAGCCTTTAATCTGGAATATGCTGCAAGAAGTTATTTCGAAGCCAAATAAGATACAAAACATTCTTAAGTTACTACTGGCAGGGATACTGTTTGCCTCTGTTCTGACTGAAAATGAAGTTTTGTACTGTCAGCGCCTGCTGCGCCGACACTGTAATTATACCCCTTCATGTCACCTTTGGCTTGCCACGCAAAATCATTTTCAGCGAATTGATGGCAAACACATTCCTCATATATGCCATAACAAAGCATGCATTAATGTTGATCATCTTTCATCAGAAACTGCAGCAATTAATAATAAAAGAAAAATATGTGTCAGTAATGGAGAATGTACTGGACACTATGGTCACAAGAGGTGCATCCTGAGGTATAAAGTTATTTGTTTATATTTATGCCATATGCATGTTCATGAGAGACATCAGGTGCTGCACTAGCATACAGAGAGTTGTCTCTCATTTTTTGCTGCATTTGTGTTTCCTTGAAAGATGGCGAGAAGTTTTGTACTGCTTGGATTGCTTCCTCTTTGAATGGTACATGACACTGGAGTCTAATTTCAGCATTTGTCTAAATATAGGATTTGTTTTTTTATACTTGATACCAATAGAAGCTGGAATGAAAAGTGATGATTTCCACTGCCTAAGGTTGTTGAGTATACTGCAGAGTGGCAAAGGCCTGTGAAATTTCGACTCCAGATTGTGCACTTGGGCGCATAAGTAAATACTTTATGATGCAAGCTTTCTGCCCTGTTAGTGGTTGACAGTTGAGACATTTTCTCTAGGTTTGCATGTGAGAAGTTCTTTTGAAGTACTCCTCTTAGATGAAGCATGTCAATATAATTAAGCTAAATATGTTTGCCATATGGTACAAAGCTAGTACTGTATGAATCCAGGTGGGCAGTGCAAACCAATGACCCCTGGGTATTAAACTGTCCGCCTTGCCGAGGCCCTGGGGGCTCAATTCCCACTGGGAACGTTGCTGGCGTGGTGAGCAGTAATTGTCCCCTTTGGGAAGAGCGAAGAGGAAATACCACTCGTTTGCCGTGGGTGGCGTCCCGTAAGCCGGATGAAGGGGTCCTGGAGGTTGAGGAATATCGGAAGGTCAGTGCTTCAGGTGCCCAACACACCTCCTTGGCCTGGATTTCGGTTAGACGGGTGGCCGTGCGGTCCGGCACGGTCAGTCGGCTGGTCGTGCCGAGCCCTAGGAATAACCTTTTACTTTCTCTTCCTTGCCTTTTGTATCAATCTGAGTACACACCGTTTGCTTATGAAGTCTTTTTCACAACTGTTCCATTTCTAGAAGGCGACGGCTTCACGGACCAATCGTGCAGCTTCTTGCGTGTACGATAATGAAGATGAATCATACAATCTTTTCATCATTGGAAAAGATAAAAAAAAAAAAAGAAAAACACCTACCTAAGACGACACATCAGATGCTGAGATATCGGACAATGGCGACAACATAACAACAAATGATACTACGACTCAACATTTTCCGCGCTTTTTACTGATTGAAAGTATAGAAGAAAATCAGAACATCACTTCTTTATCTCCTTTCGTCATTCAAAAAGTTATTTTAGGAATTGCTGGTGAACCAGAAAACAAAAAAAATGTACGGATCAAATCAGCTGCTCGTTGAGATCAGTAAAAAATCTCATGCCGAGAATCTCCTGAGGACAACATTATTTCACAATTTGAAAGTGAGAGTATTTCCTCATACTTCGCTGAATTCCTCAAGGGGGGTAATTCGTTCGCCTGATTTGAAAAAGTGCTGAAAAACGCTACTTTAGAAATGATCAAAAAAGATTTGAAAAAACAACAACAAAAACAACAAATATCTCAAAAACAAATTATATCAGATAGACAACGCAAAGGTTCAAGAGACAATATTAAGAATCGCAATCGTTTCGAATGTTCGAGTGACAGCAGCGATATGGAGTTCGAAAACCTACACCACGAAGTGGTAATAATAGATCGAGGTCACCGATTGTACCTCCATAATTTCTAGTCTTATCAAATTCTCTCCACACAATGGATTTAAAACAAAATAATACAGTGGAACTGTCGAGGCCTTAAGTCAAACTATAATGAAATCCTATTACTTCTGTCCTTATTAAACCCATCGATTTTTTGTTTACAAGAAACCTTTTTAAAAACTAATGATAACATCGATATCAAAGGTTTCAAATCATATAACTATACCCATTCTGAAGGTCAAAGACCATCTGGTGGCAGTTCAATTTTTGTCAAATCTTGTTTGCCACAAAGAGATATCAAAATTAAAACACAGCTACAAGCTGTTGCAGTCTCAGTCACGTTCGATAAACTGCAATTTGTTCTATATATATACCCCCTGCGTTTTTCTTAACAACTGAACATCTCCAATCATTAGTCAACTTCCTGCACCCTATATTTTAGTAGGTGACTTTAATGGGCACAACACTCTTTGGGGATGTAAAGATAATAACAGTAGAGGAGACATTATTGAAAATTTTATTGCAAATAACAACCTTTGCTTAATGAATGATAAACCTTGCACTTATCTCCATCCTGCAACAGGACGTTTATCTTCTTTGGATCTCTCTTTGTGTCACCCATCTCTCTTTTTAGACTTTGACTGGTCCGTATATGCTGATCAGTGCGGAAGTGATCACTTCCCTGTTATTATTGAAAGCGTAAATAATTCCACGAACGATCACAACACAAAGTGGAAACTAATTAAAGCAAATTGGGAATTATATTACTCATTATGCGAAGAAGGTCTCAAAATAGATGTTTGACGATTCCTTGAACCCTCTAGATGATTTTACTTCTCTTCTTGACATCGCTAATAAAAGTATACCGAAAACCTCGACAAATCCAAAGAAAAGCAAGCCATGGTACAATGATGAATGCAAAGATGCCATAAAACAGCGCAAGCAAGCATTATCAAAGTTCTGCAGATATCCAACAATGGAGAACTTGAATAACGTTAAAAACTTCAGAGCAAAGGCCCGTCGAACAATAAAGGCCTCCAAACGCAAATCATGGAAATCTTACGTTTCAAACTTAAATCATAAAATTCCAATTAAAAAGGTTTGGGATATGATACGAAAAATATCTGGTAAATCAAAACCACCCAGTTTCACCCACTTAAATACAAAACGTGGAACAAAGGCCACATCAAAGGAAGAGATAGCAAATACACTTGGCGAAACTTTTTTTGGATAATTCCTCATCTCGGAATTATTCAAAGAAGTTTCAAAACCTCAAAACAAGAAGAAAAGATCAAACTTAATTTCACCTCTTCAAATACTGAAGAATATAACAGTCTGTTTAACATAACAGAACTTAAAGATGCTATCGCAATATCAAAAGATACAGCTACAGGCCCTGATGACATCCATTACCAGATGCTTAAACACCTTTCCGAAACCGCCCTTGACACACGTTTACATATTTTCAATGTATATGGACAACAGGAGTTTTTCCAGAAAGCTGGCGTTTGGCCACAATTATACCTATTCCCAAACCAGGGAAAGATCATGCAGAACCAACAAACTACAGACCAATAGCGCCAACAAGTTGCCTTTGCAAAACACTAGAGACAATGATAAACAAACGACTTGTTTGGTACTTAGAATCTAACAATCTTATAACAAAGTTTCAGTCGGGATTCCGAGCTGAACGTAGTACCAATGATAATTCAATTAGACTAGAAACTTTTATCCGCGATGCTTTTATCAAACGAGAACATGTAGTCGCTGTATTTTTCGATTTGGAAAAAGCCTATGATACTTCTTGGCGATACGGAATTTTGAAAGACCTACATAACTTTGGTATGAAAGGAAGACTACCAAACTTTATTTTAAGTTTTCTTGAAGATCGTACTATACAAGTGCGTGTAGGATCGACCCTCTCCGACCTCTATGATCAAGAGCAGGGCGTTCCTCAAGGAGCCATACTTTCAACCACTTTATTCAACGTGAAATTAAACGATATTATAAACTGTCTGGATTACAAGACGGATGGTTCTTTGTACGTTGATGATTTCTGTATATGTTTTCGCTCAAAAAATATTCGCACAATAGAAAGACATCTACAGCAATGTCTAAACAGAATCGAAGACTGGGCAACAAGAAATGGCTTCAAATTTTCCAAATCGAGAACTCAGTGCGTTCATTTCTGTCAACAACGGAAAATACACAATGATCCAGCACTCTACATATATGGATCTCAAATACCAGTTGTTGCTGAATCAAAATTTCTTGGGGTTATATTTGATAGAAAACTCTCCTTCATACCCCATATAAAATACGTGAAAGCGAAATGTTTAAAAGTATTAAACCTTTTAAAAGTTTTATCTCACACAAATTGGGGTGCGGACAGAACAACTCTTCTTCATCTGTATCGTTCTTTAATTTGATCAAAACTTGATTATGGGTCCATCGTATATGGAGCTGCTAGAAAATCTTATCTACAGATGTTAGACATTGTACATAATCAAGGACTTCGTTTGGCATTGGGAGATTTTCGTACGTCTCCAGTATCGAGTCTTAATGTGGAAGCAGATGAGCCATCGTTATGGCTACGCAGAGAGAAAATGTCTCTTCAGTATACCATCAGACTTGCTGCTAACCCTTCTAACCCTGCTTTTGAAGTCACATTTCCACCACAATTTCAGGAATATTATGAAAGAAAACCTAACGCAATTAAATCCTTCGGCCTTCGTATAGCACCACTTTTAGAATTTGCTAATATTAATACTAAAAACATCCAAAAACACTTTTTCTGATATTCCATCCTGGTGCATTACTAAACCAACTATTCTTTTCGATTTACACAACAGCAAAAGTCACTTTCTGTTTCACATCTCATAAAACAAAACTTCCAAGAATTACAATCGCGACTTTCAGATTATCAACACATCTACACTGATGGCTCAAAAGTTGAAGAAAAGGTTGGCTGTGCGTATATATCAGGCAGCACCATGAAAAGATCCGTCTTCCTGATGGCTCATCTATTTTCACTGCTGAATCCAAGGCTATTGATATGGCTTTGGATTACGTTATGAATAATTCTTTAGATAAAAAATTCGTTATTTTCTCGGACTACCTTTCTGTTTTGAAATATGTAAACCACACATCTTTAAAAAATCCCAAAATTCAGAACCTGATAGAAAAACATCATGAGTTGTCGAAAACTAAGGAAATTGTGTTCTGTTGGCTCCCCAGCCATGTTGGCATAAAAGGTAACGAGGCTGCCGACGTAAAAGCAAAGGCCTCACTGTATCTAGAAATTTCGAATTTTAAACTTCCATGTACAGATCTTAAACCTTTTATCAACAGGTACATCTCATCCAAATGGCAGCTGTCATGGGACATAGCGACATTCAATAAACTACACGAAATAAAACCGGTTCTTGGTAAAAATACCATTTATCGATCATTAAGGCGAGAAGAAGTGGTTCTTACTCGTCTACGTATAGGTCATACTAGACTCACACATTCTTATCTACTCAAACGAGAAGATCTGCCATTTTGTATCAGCTGTAATGAACCTTTTTCGGTGAAACACTTTCTGATCGACTGCATTTAATTCTCTGATATGCGATGCGACGTCAATTCTTCCAAACAAATGACCAAATGCACCGACTGATAACATACTTAAGTCTTTAAAACACATCAATATTTTTAACAAAGTATAACTGCTTTAATTTTTAAATTCGTTCTAGTTTTACATTTTATGCATTTATGACTTATCATTATAATCGTTTCACTACAGAACCATGTTAGTTCACCATTTGGACGCAAATGACCCTCATGGGTTGATGCGTCGTTAAACCTGAACTCATCATCAGCAAACCAATGACTGTTTTTTACAATTTTGATGTTGCCCTGAAAAACAGGGTAAGATGTTTGCAATAGTAGCTTCACTTTGCATGATGAAGTCAGTACATGCAGGAAAATGTCTTTTGATTTTAACTAACTCCAGGCGCACCCTGGCGCGTATTGCGACAGAAAGTCTGGTCGAATAGACTTCTTTGTCGCAACCTGGCAGCTTTGACGTTAAGCGTACAATTTTCAGATGCGAAGTTTGTGATTAAAACATTTGTAATGCAGAATTCTTAGTTTTTTATTGGTTGCATAATCACGAATGCTCTTTTCAATCTGAGCGCTTGCATCAGAGGTGACCGAGTGGATTTTCACAATACCTTGTTCTGTAATATTTTCCAAATTGGACTGTACAATTTTTGACTCGCTAGAGGAAATGGTTTCTGCAGTACTAAAATTCTGCTTGCAGTTATTGTTTCTATGGTTACGTTTTCTTTTTAAACATAGTTTATTGGCTGTTGCCATCGACAAAACTATTTTTTTGCTTGTGTCCTGTTCTATCATGGGACAGAATGATTGTGTGGCTGCCTCAAAGCCTGACTGGGGACGATTATTGTAGGCCGCGTCTGTTTCGACATTCACTTTTGCTTCGTCTCCATCCATCACCTTTACCCGCCTTACATATTGTTGGTTTTCAGCCACTGACTCTGTGTTCACCTGTACCACATGGTCAGCAACCTTATTCAGCTTTTTATACAGTCCACTTAAAGCTGGTGGATGAATATTGATACAGCTAAACAAGTACCTGATGTCATTCAGTCCCATTTTAGACTTAAGAACAGGAATCGCAAGAGCATCATTTAAGCTACCTGCATCAGGGCCCCTACCTTTCTTGATTGTTGTAAAAAGCTTGCAGTCTGGAGATTTAAATCCACATGAAACACATTCTGTACTGGCTGTTATACACAAGCCCTACCTTTTTTCAATTTTAACTTTTGGATTTTGTTGTTCACAGGTGTGAGTAAATGCAGCTACCAGAGTGGAGAGGGTACCAAGACTGACTATCACATTTTCTTCAGAACTGTTCATGACACAAGATGATTCAATATCAGTTTTGCTCTTTTTTGCAGGGCGTAATTTACTTGGCACTTGCAGTGGATTGGAAGACATAGTTGTTGCTAGCACTTGATAAGTGTCTTGATATTCCTCGACACTTGGCCTGAATATTTGTGTTGTACTTTCACAGAGATCTTCCATAGTTCCCGGATTTTCATATTTCGGGGAGTAATATGGATGACTTTTTTAAATTGTGTCACTCTGGATTTTCGGTTTTTTCCTCAGACTGCACTTTCTTGAAGACATTTTATGGACCTACTCAGCTGGAGCACTTGTATATCCAAATAAGTATATAAATCCAGAAAAAAATGGTTCCTTCAGATTTACATTCAAGAGCAAGTATGTATCCAAAAGGTATATATAAAATCCAGAAAACAAAAATTATTCCTTAATATTTATATCCAAGAGCAAGCAGACAGCATGTGTGCTGTTCTAAAGCTGATGCACTTCTGCCTAAATGTTACAAAAACAGTCCTAATTTTAAAGATAAACTGGGTGGTGTGGTGAAATGCTTTCAGAATCATGTCATGAGAAAAGGGCCTTTCATAACACACATGCAAAGAGCAGAGACCCTGATCAGAAAGCTGATCAAGGAAGTTGCTCTTTACTACTAAGGTACATAGGCTACTAAGTTACATGGTATACAATACAGATTACAAAAATGAGCCTTTGCTTGAGAAAAATAGTGGCATCTGTCAACACTGAACACCAAGATCAGCCTGTGGTGTGCACATGCACAGAATGGTCAGGGCATTCACTGTTTGCAAGAACATTGTTGAACAGTGTTCCTTTTTTTTTTTAAAGAGAATACCGAAATGCCCAGATGAAGACTGCACAGACTTGTGTATGCCCTCTGCATACATAAACGGGCTCGGCACAGTCCATCATGGATCTGCGCAGCCTGATCTGGGAACCTAAATGTTGTATGGCCTTTTTTCTCATCATCTAGCTCATATCTGGTTTAATGTGCCCATTGGGACTATCATTACGGTGATAAAATGGCTGCACAAGCAGCTGGACAGTCCCACAGTCATAATTATTTCCAAAAGTCCTGGACTGGCATATTTACACAAGAGATAAAAAAAAAGACAGGAAAACATGATCCTGTCTGCTTTGGCCTCTGCACTGTTACTAATGTAGACTGGCATAATCAGCTACAGTGTGACATTGACCTTGGGAATTCATCGGGTGATTTGCTGTTCAAAATTACAGACTGATTTTGATCAACACTGCACCTGCACTCTCCGCAGTCATTTGAATGTTGTTTGGACACTAGTCCTATATACAGAATATGGATACTAAGTCATTTTTATACAAAGCATGCTTCATTTTAATTTTCTTATGCAATGCTATTGAGCTCTTGCTGTATCAATTTTGGTTTACAATGATATCATCAACTACAAATCTTTAGTATGCTTAGGATTCGATGAATTATCTCCCTTTGATCATGTGTACATTTTACAAAGTGTTTGTGTGTTTGGAATACCTATCAAATGCCACTGCAAATGGGTGTGCTGACAAGATGGAAGAGTAATATAAACTCTTAAAATGAAAATTAACTAATACAAGAGTGTTTTGCTGCCTTAGCAGCTCCCAAGTGTCTATTTTTGTATATAAAACATATTTTTGCATGTAGAATGTTGGCAATGTATTGATACAGTATTTAATGGACATGTTCTGTTATATTTTGTTTGCTTGCATTTCTTTTGTGTGACAGCCATGCACAAGTAGAAATGGAAAAAAAACTGTGGAATGCACCCTTATGGTATTTTTTTTAATCCAAACAGCGCTTCTTTAATGTATTATCTCCCTTTGGTCTTTGTTTAGTTGTGTTTATTTCCCTTTGGAACAAAACCAATATACGACATCTTTTTTTAGTGCTATATTTAGATTTTACTAACAAAAACATATGTTGCGCGCGCTTAATATAACTGTCTCATAGGGAATATATGTTGAAAATGGTTTATTCTATATATAACCCAATAAAGAAAACAAAAGTATTGTTTGAATCTATTTACATACACAAAGGCAACTACATAAGCATGTAAAAAAAAAGGATAACCATTTCAAATTATTTTAAGATGCCAGTCGCACCATTGCTTGATAAATGCGCGGAAATGGTGGCGCGAAATTTCACTTTTCTGGAGAGTGAGGCGCAACTAGATTTGGGTACACCAGGGCATCATGTGTTGCGGCACATTTCTAGATTCGTTACTCCTTCCAACGAAAGGGTATTGCGTGTAATGATGACGATTATGTTTGGGAGAGAGCGCATTGGATTTTGAAATTGTAAGCAACGTGCAACAGAATCACAAGATGACTACCTTTATCTGATAAAAACAGCCAGCGTTAGGTTAGCCGTTGATTTTGATAAGCCACTTCCACAAACTATGAAGTGTATAGTGTACAGTGAGTCTCCGGCATATTTTGAAATTAATAAGGAACGCGACATTATAACGGAATGAACACATCACAATTATCATGTTGTGTACATTGTGACCCTGTACTCGCCAAGTTTGTGATGGGTATTTTCCCTGCCGATGAGCTGCCGAAAACTATTATATCTGGTGGTTTCATAGCGAATACAGACAACAGTAATAAACCTGGGCGACATTGGTGTGCTTTTTACTTTGACGGTGGTGGACGAGCAGAGTTTTTTGATAGCTATGGCAAATCCCCTGAATATTATAATAAACAATTCGTAACGTGTTTACAGAGAAATTCAGTCGTACAATCATACAACAGTGAAAAGCTGCAAAACGATTCGTCAAATGTTTGCGAATAGTATTGTTTGTTTTACCTTATCCATCGACTTCGTAACAGGTCGATGTACAGCATTTTGAAACTGTTCGAGAACATTGACTTTCATGATCAATATGTGTATGATTATCTTTCTATGACATTTCCGTATTGCAATAAAATTAATACATTTTCTAATCAAACATGTGTATCATTAAATAAAAGTTTTAAAACGTATTATTTTGTTGTTTTGTCTTTTTGTTTCTCTCCCATTCCCATTTATATTATGTTTATAAATGCACTGAATATATATTTTGAATGCCATTAATCACCTGAGAGGGATGGAAAAAGAAGCTCTGTTAAAATTTTACAGTCCATCGACTGTAATTGTGTCTGGACCATCCGGTTCGGGTAAAACTAGTTTGGTGTATGATATTTTAAAACAGACCAAGGGTATGTTTATTAAGCCTCCAAAACGAATCATTTACTGCTATGGAGTGTATCAGAACCTATACGATGAGATGAAATCAAGGCTCGATAATTTGCTGTTATTCAATGGATTGCCAAGCAAAGAAGATCTAGAGATATGGAGTTCAAATGGCGAGCATTCGCTGATAGTTTTAGACGACTTGATGACAAAAGGCTCATCATCTCAAGACATTTGCGATTTGTTTACAGTTTGTAGTCATCATATGAATTTCACGGTTTTCTTTTTGGTTCAGTTTCGAACTATTTCCCTTAATGCACATCAATGTATCATTTTCAAGAACCAACGGGACGAATTACAAGTAAAAACGTTTGCGAGGCAGGTCTTTCCTGACAATACAAAGTTTTTTATGAGTGCCTATAAAAAGGCTACCGATGCGAATTATGGTTATTGATTCGTGGACGTCTCCACATTCAGATTCGCTGTACAGGTTAAAAACTAAGGTTTTACCTGGTGAAACTACGATAGTGTATCGACCATGAGCAGTACTGTGTTAAAAATGGGCTATTTTATAGGTCTTCTTCTTCGAACTAATAAACGACAAAGACGCGCTTTGCTACAAACAATAACTAAGAACCAGTTGCGAGTTTTGATAGAGATTGCTTATAACGTATTACATGGTTACGGGCATATCGCAGAAAAAGATATGCTTTATTTGAAAAGGTATCAGTCTATCATTCGACGTTTGGTCGCCAAAGGATTATCAGCTCGAAAAAGAAAGAATTTGTTGATGAAGTACGTCAGCATCATCAGTAAACTTCTCAAAGGTATTGAAAAAAACATTTTAATACAATGGCAAGAGAGTTAGTGTTAATACCGCGCGTTAAATACGAAAGCCTTATTCGACAGTTAGAGAATGACAAATCCATTGATTCGGAATTTAAGGTATGTAAGAAAAACATCAATAATGACATGCAAGATATGACTGATAATGTGACAAATAATGTTACGTCAGATCATTCATCGCTCAAGCTAATAAATCAGTTTGCTCCCGCCCACTTAGAACCGAAACAGTCAACGAATATTGACAATGTGATAAGATCAAACATCGAGGTAGCTAAGCGAATGGGTCCAAAGATTAAACGAAAATATGTTAAAAATGCTGCAAACGATCCTTTATCAGTCGAAGTAAAAAATCAAGATATTTCTTCTGATCGTCGCCCAAGAACGAAAATACAAAAGAGCGAACTCTCTAGGCAATCGGGTGGAAATATGAAAAGACGACGATATGTTAATCAGTCCTTTTCAGCATTCATGCAGAATAATAAACCAAATAATCATAGGTGGGTACCTTACAAAATATGAAGTTCTTGGTGAATTTTGGACAGTTCGCGTTTGTGCAGAGCAATGTATCAGTGCAAAATTTGTAAAAAAGACTTTAAGACCAAATGTGGGCATATTAGACACGAGCTAGCACATACGGTAACATTCAAATATGAAACATGCGGGAAGCAATACAGGAGACGCGCGGACTTGAAACAACACCAGAAACTAACGTCACATAATGACGAACGACGACCTATCAGTTTTACCTGTTCGATTTGTGGTCGAACGTTTTTGTCTTCCAGAGAGTTGATTTGTCATGGGTATTCTCATAATCCTCAAGTCGGTGGTATTCTCATAATCCTCAAGTCGGTGGTCAGTCTCGATCTGCTATTAATGGCACCGCCGAAGTAAAAACTTTGCGACCAGTAGGCGAAGACAAATATGATTTGGTTAAGTTTCTTTCGAGTGTTAGAGCTGACACGGAAAAATACCTTTTGGCGAAAGTACATCATCGTGCCATAAAATGGTACATAGTAGCTCAAGTAGAACTGACGCGAGAAGATCGAGAGGGAGAAATTCAAACGGTGCAGCCCTTCTTCAGGAGTACTACCTACTCACTCCTTACAGCAGATACTTTCGAAATACATGATTTGAACGAAGCCTTGCAAAAGCTAGTTATAGGTATAGAGAAATACATCCACGAATCTTCAGGCTGGATACTTCGCACAGTAATTAAGCTCGATAGACACACAGTTTTGTATAAACCATTAGGAGGTACTTCGTATATGCAATTACCAGCCACTTTAGAAAATTCACATTCAGTATTAAATATAAAAAATAAGGATAAATGTTTTGTTTGGGCCATCTTGGGTCATTTTCATAAAGTTCGAGAAAGGCCCGATCAGGTTGAACATTACTTTGCTTATGAAAAGGAACTAGATATGAATGGGATCTCTTTTCCTGTATCATTGTCGAAAATAAATCAATTTGAGCGCCAAAATGACACTATATCGATAAATGTGTTTGGGTTTGAAAGTGGTGAAATTTTCCCGTGGAAGATAACGAAACAAAAAGGCAGAAAACATCATATCAATTTGCTATACTTACAATATGGAGACACATCTCATTATTGCCTTATAAAAGATCTAAACCAATTTTTGTTCAGAACAAAAACTAATTCAAACAGGTATCATTTTTGTCCCCATTGTTTAAACGGATTTACCAGAGAAGACCTGTTGGAGAAACATCAGGAACTGTGTTCTGTGAATGGTGAACAGAAAATTGTGCTGCCTGAGAAGGGTGTAAATGACATTCTAAAATTTGCAGATTTCCGAAAGCAAATGAAATGTCCATTCGTGATCTACTGTGACTCCGAAACTTTAAACAGAGACATAGCAACGTGCGCACCAGATCCAGAAAAATCGAGTACGACTGCCACTAAGCATTTGGACGTGTGTAGTTTGGGTATGAAACGAGTCTGCACTGATCCACGCTATACCAAGGAAACTGTCATATATAAGGGACCTGATGCATCGCAATACTTTATTGAATCATTATTAAAGGAAGAAGAAGAAATAAAAGAAATCCTAAGCCATGTAGAACCTCTAAAAATGAGGGAAGAAGACGAAATCGCTTTCGAAAACGCCGTGAAATGCTTTATCTGTGGGGAGCAAATGGGTAATAACAAAGTTATCGACCATGATCATATTTCTGGAAATTATAGAGGAGCTGCGTGTAGTGTATGCAATCTCCAGTTTCAGGTGTGTAAATTTATTCCAGTAATCTTTCACGGTCTTCGAAACTTCGACAGCCATATTATTTGTCAGTCGATCGGAGAATATGAAATGAAGAACAGGGGAATAAAGTGCATTCCACAAAACATGGAGCGGTACATAAGTTTCAGTTTAGGAGATTTACGTTTTCTAGACAGTTATCAATTTTTGAGCTCTTCTTTGGAGTGTCTAACTGAAAATTTAAAAGCAGCTGGAGGTCTTTCGAACTTCCAACATTTTTCCAGCGAGTTTAAAAATGACAGTGTAGCGGAACTATTACTTCGTAAAAATGTGTACATGTATGATTATATGAATGACGAAAGTAAGTTTCTTGAGACAAACTTACCCCCCCCCAAAAAAAAACTTTCTACTCACACATTAAGAAAACACACATTTCGGAGGATGATTTTCAATACGCTTGCAAAGTTTTTGAAACTTTCGACTGTGCCAATTTAGGTGATTACAGCGATCTGTATCTGAAAAAGGACGTTCTTCTTTTGTGTGATATTTTTGAAAATTTTCGAAATATATCGCAGCGCGATTACAGCCTGGATCCGTGTCAATTCTACTCTGCTCCGGGATTATCTTGGTCGGCCATGTTGCGCATGACGAAAGTAAAATTGCAGCTTCTTACCGATGTCGATGACCGAATCCTTTTTGAAAGAGGAATAAGGGGTGGCGTGAGTCAAATTTCAGACCGCTACGCTTCGGCAAATAATCCGCATCTAGAAACCTATGACGCAACAAAGCCCAATTCATTTATCCAATTTTTAGACGCAAATAATCTGTATGGCTGGGCATGCCAGCAGCCTTTACCTATGCGAAATTTTCGGCATTTGGACAAAGAAGAGCTTCTAAATTTCGATGTCATGAGTATCTCAGATTATTCTGATAAGGGCTACCTTATTGAGGTTAGCTTGAGCTACCCCTCTTATCTACACGATGAGCATAACTGTTTCCCACTTGCACCAGTGAAAAGGAGTATTCGGGACGAAGAATTATCTCCGTATGCAAAGGAAGCATGGAAAGAATTACGAGGTAAAAGCAAAAGACCTAATAATGGAAAATTACATTGTACACTCGTAGACAAAGATTATTACGTTTTATATTACCGAAATTTAAAATTATACTTACAACGCGGATTGCAAATAAAGCAGATACACAGCGTTCTAGAATTCGAACAAGCAGCTTGGCTAAAACCGTATATCGATTTCAACACTCGTAAACGTATGGAAGCAAAAACTGAATTTGAAAAATCCTTTTACAAGATACTTAATGTTAGTGTTTTTGGCAAATTAATGGAGCGGCAGCGATCACATTTAAACGTAACCTTAACGAATTCAAGCACTGTACTGAATAAATTGACAGCAAAGCCTTCTTTTAAAGAATGCAGAATATTTAACGAAAGTTTAGTAGGTGTTCACTGTAAAAGAACCAAAGTACTAATCAGTAAAGCAATCTATGCCGGTCAAACTGTACTAGATCTGAGTAAGTTATTAATGTACCAATTCTGGTATGGCTATCTTAAGTGTAAATACGGTAACCAGTGTCGATTGTTATGCACGGATACAGATTCTCTCTTGATTCACGTGGTAACAAATGATATAGGCGAGGATTTCAAGAGAGATGCATTTTATTTCGACTTTTCGGATTATCCAAAAGACCATGACTTATATTCAGAGGTCAACAAAAAAATTCCAGAGAAGTTAGGGACGAGGTAAATGGAAAACAAATAACCCATTATTGCGGTCTCAGACCGAAAATGTACGCCATCATCTACAAAGAAGATGCAGGAGAGGCAGAGAAGAAAAAAAGCAAAGGGAGTAGCAAAAGCTACAATCGAAAATGAATTACGTTTTGATATGTACCAAAAGACTCTTTTCGATAAAACTGAAATGTCTTCATCTATGGACGTAATACGAAGTCATTCACATAACATATACTGTGAGACTGTGAAAAAGAAAACATTGAGCTCTTTCGATGACAAACGCTATCTTTTGGACGATGGAATTTCTACTTTGGCATATGGCCACTATTATATTAGTTAAAATGTACAGTATAGATGTATATGTTTTTCATAAATAAAAATGATAGAAAAACATTGCTGTTGTTTATTTTATATGGCAGATAATACTCCTAGCAGGCTGGTGCTCTGAGGGTTTACGCCCCTTTCAACAATATTTCATACAGTCGCAGTGACCATCATATACTACTATCATATTTGTAAATGCTTATTTAGCGTTATCTGCTAACATTAATATGCTTTTCACAAAATAAATACAATTCAGCGTTGTTCATGCTGAAGCAGATAGTGTCTACGTAATATCATTGACTACTACCTCTCATTTTTGAATGCTAATCTATTCTGTGATATGTTATAGTAATTTGATAATCGAAATATTACTGCTTCACATTTTCAAATAGTATTATCTATGTGTAATAAAAATCATTAGGCTATTTGACTGGTTGGTTTCGTTAGGTAAGGCGTTTTCATTAAGTTTCTCACACCGAATGGAAGTAGCGATGACAGCCGAGGAGTACGAAAAAACTACCTTAACAAAACGACCAGTCAAATAGCCGTACTGTTATTTGGAAGATTATATAAACAAAGAAAACATGCAAAATTTGCTGGGACAAAAACGGATTTGACAATAATATGTGCTTATGTACAAAAGTAGAATTTTGAATACCAATCGTTTAGTCATGTACATAGGTATACTACAAAAAATATACTCGTCAATACACTGCATCAAATGAGAGTGATGCTCAACTTTTTTCCAGGTGTATATACGGAGTGCTACAACATAGTAAATTCTTGTACTCGTATTGACAATGCTATACATTATACTGTCAAATACTATAAAGATTACTTACCCATGTATAAAATAAAAACGCAATAACAAATTTCAATATATATTTTTATTAATGATACATGGAAGTCCATTAGGAGTTATATACATTGTTTCAATGCCCTTTACTTGCAATAATCCATTACTTTATAATGTAAAATCCAAAAGACACACACTTTATATGAATTACATAGTTTTTCAACCTCGTTACTACAAAAGTCCAGTCACACTAATCTGTATAATGAAATGTGATTAATGACCCAACACCCTAATTAGATAGAGACGCTGTAAATGTACTTCTACTGTTTTATTCCCACGTCCACATTTTCACAGTATATGGAATACATATGAAATACATAGCTTTTCAACCACGTCAGATATAACCAGTCACACTATATATTATAAATGAACCAATACTTCTGTTGTTCACTCCTTACCTTTACGCTGCGTATGTATTTGGCTGTTGTGCTTGTACAACGGCAGCTGTCTGTTGGTAGTTAGCAACCGTAGGTTGTACAACAGCAGCATTCTGTTGGTAGTTAGCAACGGTAGGTTGTTGGTAGTCTTGCTGATTAACACCCAAAGTTTGCGCGTACCCACTGACATCAGGTTGTTGATAATTGCTGTGCGCAAACTGTTGGTAACTGCCAGTCGTTGGCGCAAAGTAATTGCCGAGGGCGGCTATTGCCTGTGTGTAGGCTCCATTCGCTGATTGAGTCGTTGGTTGTTGGTCATTGCTGCTCTGATAATTACTAGCATCAGACCATTGATAGCTGGGGATAGCTGTCGGTTGTCCCTGAGCGCTGGCGGAAGAAGATGGCTGTGCATAAGTGCTAGTTGGCTGTTGGTCATAAACGGTCTGTTAATTAGCAGCAGCTGGCTGCTGGTAGGTTGTTGGTAGTCTTGCTGATTAACACCCAAAGTTTGCGCGTACCCACTGACATCAGGTTGTTGATAATTGCTGTGCGCAAACTGTTGGTAACTGCCAGTCGTTGGCGCAAAGTAATTGCCGAGGGCGGCTATTGCCTGTGTGTAGGCTCCATTCGCTGATTGAGTCGTTGGTTGTTGGTCATTGCTGCTCTGATAATTACTAGCATCAGACCATTGATAGCTGGGGACAGCTGTCGGTTGTGCCTGAGCGCTGGCGGAAGAAGATGGCTGTGCATAAGTGCTAGTTGGCTGTTGGTCATAAACGGTCTGTTAATTAGCAGCAGCTGGCTGCTGGTAGCTAGCAAATGCAGTAGGTTGTGCGTTTGTACCGGCTGCAGAGTGATAGGCAGGAGGCGGAGAATGGCTCATGCCTGTACCCCGTTGGTAAATATCATATTCTGAAAGCCATTTTCCGCTAGTCGTGAACCATTCAGGATCCGCCTTCCTTTTTCTCCCTTGTGTTTGTCCAGAATTAACCAACTCCTGAACTTTAACATCCATATTTGTTAGCTGCAGTAAGCCTCTCAAAGTGCCTACTTCCTCCATATTAAGGGACACAGATTTCGCCAGGTTCTTGTCAAAATCCTTTCCATTATTCTTCAGTGCTTTCGAAATACCACTCATATGTAGATAGGCAAGCTTTGTCTTAGGCACAAGGGTAATATTCACCACTTTGTATTCGGAGAGTTTTCCTTTTAACTTATACAGCACTCCGTTAGTGTTGCGTATTTCTTCAAATACATTTGCCATATTTCTCTTGTAAATCCGCAAAGGACAGTATATAGTAAAAGTCTATAGAAGAATGTGAAAAAACTGAAGAAAGCGCAGCATTTTATAGCGTTTCCAGCAAACCTATTAACATAGTTTAGATTTATTTTTTACTTTATCATCACGGGTTCAAAGGTATGATTTTCATATCAGAAATAGTCATCTCGTACTTTGTGTTGATTTCACCTTCCCACGAAAGATCGAACGTTCCATTTCTGCATATTTATTTAAAAAAAAAAACACACTTAGAAAAGGATAATTACAGCAGATTTTATCAACTAATAGCCGTTTAATGACTTTTAATCATTCGCATGACATATTTCAGATTCACGAAAACATTAATGTGCTTTATTTTATTAAAGCTTTCTATACTTACAACAAACCTGTTCATATTAAGTGATTTTTTTTATTTGGGTTTTACGGCCCTTTCAAGAATATTTCACTTATATCGAGCCGATCGTTCATCGAAGGTGGGCGAAAACCGGAGAACCCGGAGAAAAACCAGCTGACCATCCGCAAGCAGAACGGCTTTCCCACATATGACCCGAGCCAGGCTCGAACCACAGCGGTGAGAAACCTAATGAATCAAGAGTCAACTCTCTTATCCACTAGGCTACGGGGGCCCGTTATCAAGTGAAATGACGAGACGCTTGTATATTTAATGAAATTTATTCGCTAGTATGCCCCGACTTAGAACAGTACCGGTCTTTAGTACCGGACAACAGTACCGGACTTTAGCATTTGGACGTGCGAGCGTCCATTTTGTCAGATCAGTTCGTCCGATAGTTCTAGGTTTTACCCACAAAATTTCCTAAAACATTACATTTCGAAAGGCGGATTTGAAATTTTATTTGTTTATTTACAGGGTTTATAATAAAAAAAATATATATTAATTTAGATTTTGTGTTTCAAAAATAATATTTCCTTTTTTTTTTTTTTTTTGTTATGCAATATAATAAAATAGCATCACAATTTCAAATCCTATTCTCTCCTGCGGGATATCGGAAATGTTCACAGGCGGAAAAAAAAAAGATGGCGAAATTAGAAGTTCTTTTTGTGCTCCCGGCAGTTTTACAATTTTCGTCTGGGAAAGTGTGTAACATGGAATGTCAGAAACATTCAAATATAATATGGAATTTCAAAGCCAATTCTGCCAAATGCCAGGAGTATAAGCATCGTGGATCAATCAACGTCATACGACTTAAATTCACAATCATCAATGCAGCAATTAATATGGGGTCATTTCCCAGAACAACAACTGTTCACGTGAACTTCTTCAACAACGAACAAATAGCATCAGTGTGTATTTTTTTTAAAAATCATATAAACACACTAGTGGTGAATGACAATCACACATGCGTAAGTAGAAAGTGTCCCAAATACCATAGTCATTCAGTTTTAAGGCTTAATCTAACCAGGTGACATCCTAATATGAACGGTCATTTGAATAATTAATCAAATATGTCCGTTTCTTTCCATTGGCCAGATAAGTATGGACAGGCTACAAGAATCACAAACGGTTACATAGTAGATATATTTCGACTTCTTATATTCCTCGTATGTTGTAACCTGTACAATCTGAGAGTATTGAAGTGTTCTGTATGTGAACGTTTCTAGTCTCGTTACCAGTTAACCTTCTAGTGTTCATGCCGCAATATAAACCATACCTTATAAATACTCTCCTTATCATGAAAATAAATTTAGCTGTTTCTTGAATAAAAACAAAAATATAATAGCTGTTTCTTCGTTTGCGTTTTAATAGCTCAATAATCCCTTTTTAGAGATAAATAGCTACAAAACATTACATTCATTCGATAGGGATATAAGCTTTGCTATTATTTCTTTCTACCTTGGCTGCACATGTTCGATTTTGAGCTTTAGCACAAAGGCTCGGATTTGCGAGCTAGACCTCTAAGAAGAATTCTTGCCACGCTAGATCCTTAGCCTGCACAGTGGATGTCTCTCACTATATGGGTGCTCGCCAATTATGTCCAGATCAAAACAGACGGTTCCCTGTTTTTTTTTGTGTTTTTTTGCATCATCCCTGCCAGTGATGCTAATATAAGGTGTTCGGACCCAGAAAAGTTGCCATGCTGTGTGCAGGTTGAATCTGTGACATTCACTAGCACCAGAGGCCGGTACATTAACCACTGCGGTAGCACGATAATTACGAACGAAAATGAGCAAAATACCTCGGCTCTTTCCTGTTATAATGCCCCCCCCCCCGGCTACCCCCGGGGGTTATTACGAGTGATTTGATAATAGGGGGGCTGGGGCTTTTAGCAGCGATTTAACAAAAATAATGTCCCCACAGTGCAGGGCCCTGGGGGTAGCTGTGGTAGTAAATGACTAGTGCATAAATTGTAACTCGTTTAAACATTTCAACCCTAAGTGTCTAAAATGGACTCTCCCAACTTTTACCAAAAAATCACAAACAGAATGGCAAACAGTGTAGATCCTGGATCTGCACTGTTTGCAAAAATTTATGTTTTGGTCGGTGGGGTTGAAATGGTTAAGAGTACGTCTTGAAATAACTGAAATACTGCCGAAAGTGTAAATAAAATGCTAAATTTCATATATTTTTTTTGTATAGCTGCCAGATGTATCGACTGAGATTTCACGAGGTGAAGAGACTACTAGGGCGATGGCTACTAGTCCAAGTTTACGTGGTATAGTGACTAAGGGGTCAACGGCTAGAAGCACGCTTGTAACTACTGCCAGCAGAATGGCTGTTACTTCGAAGGTACTAGGAGTTATTTTTATCACTCAGCGCTGTAACTAAAATAAGTTATTTTTACTGAAGTAATTAATCTATCTTCTAATTTATTCATCAAATATTACCCCATTTCCCCTCTTTATTTCTGAAAGACCAGTTGTGATACTAAGATAATTTCCCTGTCGTAAATTTCTATAATCATTCTACATACTAAAAATTGCTACCTTGGTGTGTGCTGGACCAGTTTCATCATCATAACTTGTTCAACAGGGCTGGACAAATCCTATGTCTGGCAGCCCAGGACAAGTGAAACTTTGTGCTGGGCAAGTAAAAATTTATTTTACTTGCCCAGAAATTTGTATAGAATATTTCTGGAGTGGGCCCTGTGCTAAAAGGCCCATATTTTTTCCAAAAAGCCCAGTCTTCTGGGGATAATGGGCCATTTTAATAATGTAAGGAGATAGGGAGTAGCTGTTCTCAACCTAAGTTTATCGAAAGATTTTGTGGGAAAGGCCCTTGCCATTTGAGAGCCAGAATTATCCCTGAATATATAGGGAAAATCTGCGCATCGGAAGCTGAATATATATTTTAACTTTAAGAAGTTTTTTATATTACTTGTATATGTTATTTCATATATGGGGTTTGTAACTTTGTACATACGATTTCGAATTTATTTCAGTTATCAAATGAACAGCAAATAGAACCCAGAACAGATGACAAGGGAGTACACGTTCAGAAACCTGTAGCAACTCTAATTGTCACCATTTCATATATTTTCGGTTATGAAATGAAACAGGAGCCCAAACAGATGGATGGATGGATATTTCGTTTATAGACGCTCAACCCTAAAAGGGCATATAGCGTCTAATAAGTTTTATGTTATATGATGATTTTATTTAATGAGAAATTTAAAAATATCTAGGATTGATGTGTTTATTTTAAAGAGATAAAGTATCAATGATTTTAAGTTATTAAAAATACTGATCATATTTTATTAAAAAGTCCGATCTCTTTAAGAAAGTCGAGTATTTTCTGAGTTGTTATATCAAAAAGTTCCTTTATAGTTTTTATATTAAAATACTTTGTGCGAATGTGATTAAATTCAGCACAAGTGATAAGAAAATGTTTGACTGTGAAAGGTTCATTACAAGGAATGCAGAATGGAGCTTGTTCATTTTTTAATATGCAGGAATGAGTAATTCTAGTGTGTCCAAGTCTACATCTCGTGATTTTTGTTTGTTCTTTTCTGCTGAGATTAGAGAATGTGCATTTGCTGTTAAAATTTGGTTTGATTTCATTTAATTTATTATAAGTTTGTGTTTCCCAAACAGACTGACATTTGTTGTTGATGTATTGACAGACGTTTGATTTAAAGTCGGAGTTAGGAATTTTAAAATTGGTTATTACTAAGGATAATGCAGATTTGGCTTCTGAATCTGCTAATTCATTTCCACGAATATTAACGTGGCTGGGAAGCCAACAAAATACAATTTCATTTGAAGCGGGAAGATAATAATATTTTTTAAGAATTTGCTGAATTAATGGTTTTCTATGGTGTAAATCTTCAAGAGATTTTAATACAGAAAGAGAATCTGAATAAATGATAAACTGTTTTTCAGACTGATCTCTGATATGGTAAAGTGCAATATCAATTGCCTTGGCTTCGGCGGTAAAAATGGAGCTATTATCAGGTAATCTGATACTGTCAGTAAAATTTGGACTAATAGAACAAGCAACTTTCTCATCTTGTTTCGAACCATCTGTATAAATTGACAGGTAATGTTTATAATTTGATTTGATTTCTAAAAATTCATTCTTAAAAATATGCGACTCGACTTCTGTTTTTTTATTTTTATGAAGGTCTAAAATAATCTTTGGAGGGTTTAACGTCCATGGCTCTTTTGATGGAAAAGAAAAATGCTGAACATTTTTAATATTGATACTGGCCTCTTCAAGTAACGGTTGTATTCTCAGGCCAAGGGGTTTAATAGCCGTTGGTTTGTTGTTGTAAAATCTTTCATATTTAGGATTAAAAACACAATCATAGGCTGAATTACGTGGATTGGCGGCTAATTTAGTAACATATTGAAGAGACAATTTCTGTCTTCTTATATACAATGATGGTTCATTTGATTCAGCGTATAAACTTTCGACGGGGGAAGTACGAAAAGCCCCTTGAGCCAGACGTAAACCTTGGCGATGAATAGTATCCAAAGATTTCAAATAAGATTTTCTAGCGGATCCATAAACTATGGATCCATAATCCAGTTTAGATCGAATTAAAGATCTATAAAGATTTAAAAGAACAGTACGATCTCCTCCCCAGTCGGAACTGGAGAGAACTTTAAGAATATCAAGTGCTTTAAGACATTTAGCTTTTAAAGCTTTGATATGTGGAATAAAAGATAATTTGTTATCGAACAAAAGACCTAGGAATTTTGCTTCACTGACGACTGGAATAGGACTACCGTGTATGGTAAGATGAGGATCTAAATGTAGCTGACGTATTTGACAAAAATGAACGCACTGAGTTTTTGTTTTTGAAAATTTGAAACCATTTTCTGTTGCCCAATCTTCTATATTGTTTAAACATCGTTGTTGTTTGAATTCAATGGTTTCCATATTTTTCGATCTAATAAATATTCCAAAATCGTCAACAAAAAGTGAACAATCAAGGTCTTTCACACATTTAACAATATCGTTTATTTTAATGCCAAACAAGGTAGGTGATAAAATGCTTCCCTGTGGTACACCTTGTTCTTGTTTAAATATGTCCGATAACGTATTACCTATTCGAACATTAAATGTTCGATCTGATAAAAAGTTTTGAATAAAAAGTGGTAATCGGCCTTTAAGGCCTAATTTATGTAAATCTTTCATGATGCCATGTTTCCAAGTAGTATCGTAAGCTTTTTCTAAGTCAACAAATACAGCTACGACATGTTCTTTTTTAACAAAGGCATCACGAATAAAAGATTCCAAACGAATCAAATGATCGTTTGTACAATTATTTTTTCTGAATCCAGCTTGATATTTTGTTATAAGCTGGTTTGATTCTAAGAACCAAACCAGTCTATCATTAATCATTCTCTCCATTGTTTTACACAAACAACTTGTCAAAGCAATAGGTCTATAGTTAGTAGCTTCAGTATGATCTTTATTTGGTTTTGGTATAGGTATAATCGTTGCTTAACTGCAGTCTTTTGGAAATTTTCCAGTGATCCAAATATCATTTAAAATATTTAATAATGTTTTTAAAGCGTTATCGGGTAAATGTTTAAGAATTTGATAATGAATGTCACCAGGACCAGCAGCTGTATCGTGAGATTTATGAAGAGCATCTAATAATTCTGAAGCTGTGAATAGTACATTATATTTTTCATGATTTAGTGACGTAAAATTTAGATGCTCTTTCTCTCGTCCTTGTTTTATGTTTTGAAAGGTTTCGGAATAGTTTTCACTAGAAGAGTTTTTCTGAAAATTCTCTCCTAGTGCATTGGAAATATCTTTAGTCGTTGAGCATATATTTCCATTTGATTTAATATGGACGGACATGCTTGTTATTTTTATTTTTTTCCAGTAATTTTTCGAATCATGTCCCATATCTTCTTTGCTGGAGTTCTAGAATTAAGTTTGGAGACGTATTGCTGCCAAGATGTTCTTTTAGCCGTTTTTATTGTCTTGCGAGCTTTTGCTCGCATTTGTTTGCCATGGATTAGATTTTCTTTTGTTGGCTGCCTATTGAACTTTCGTAAGGCAGATTTTCTTTTATTTATTGAATTTTTAACATCTTTATTAAACCAAGGTCTATTTCTTTTTGAACGTGTCGAGGACTTTGGAATACATTTTTCGGCTACATGAATTAATGTATCAGTAAAAGCTTGTATATCATCTGCTGTTTTAAACATTTCAGGATTTAATTTTTCATTACATAGCTCCATAAAATTCTCCCAGTTTGCTTTATTCAAATTCCATCGGGAATGATGGTCTTCATTTGTCGATTCAATTTCTTCAATTTTAATTGGAAAATGATCGCTCCCATGAAGGTCATCTAAAACTGACCAATCAAAATCTAAGTAAATATTTGGAGAGCATATAGACAAATCTAAAGCAAAATAATTTCTTGTAGGAGAATGAAGATAAGTTGGTTGTTTATCGTTAAATAAACATAAATCATTTTCTGCAATAAAATTTTCTATTATTTCTCCTTTGTCATTTGTATCCAGACAACCCCATAGTTTGCTGTGACTATTAAAGTCACCTAATAGTAAACAAGGACGAGGTAACTGGTTTATAAGATTTTCTAAATCGTGTTTAGAAAATTTACAGTGTGGAGGAAGATTTAGAGAACAAATTGTTATGGATTTAGACAGAGTGACATTTACAGCAACATCTTGTAAATTACTATTTATATCTATCTGTCTATGAGGAACATTTGAGTTTACAAGGATAGATGAATCTCCTGAGGCTTTCTGATTTTCAGTTGCAATATGATTATATAAACTATAATTTTTAAAATTAATATTATCTGTATTTTTTAAAAAAGGTTTCCTGGAGACAAAAGACAGTCGGAGAAAGTAGTGTTGTTAAAATTAAAATTTCGTTATAATTTGCTTTTAGTCCTCGACAGTTCCACTGAATAATTGATTTTTTATCCATGATAAATGGAGAGATGATTTGAAAATAAGGAACTTAATCCTTTTGTTTTCTCTGAGACTGCGAGAACATGGAGGAGTCAATCTCTAACTCCATGTTCTCAAGGGAATCGAACCGACTGACCAACTTGATCGGATCGGTCGACGCCCCTTTACTATATGGATTTGGTTCTTTATCTTTTTCTTTTCCATTTTTTCCTTTCTGGTCAGCTGTCCTGGACCTGGATCTCTGTTGTGATCCACTTGTTTTAGTCGGCTGTGTTTGTGAACTGTTTTGAGATTTTGTTGGTGGTCTAGACTGATGAGTAGATGTGGGTTTAGGTTTAGGTTTTAGAGTAGGAGTAATTTTTGAATTTGCTTTAATGACAGAATCTTTTTCGTTAAACTGGGTAGAAGTTTCTTTGGTTTCAGGTTTAGTGTTTAGGGATTGAACAACTTTTGCAAAGGTGATTTCAGGTTGATTTTCTTGAATCTTTTTGGCTTCCAAATAAGTGATTTTTTGCGTAACTTTAATTTTCATGATTTCTGTCTCTTTTTTCCAAATTTCACACTGATTTGATTTTGATTGATGGTTTTTGTGACAGTTCACACACTTGGCTTCATTTTTACAAGCATTTGTAGGGTGATCAAATTCACCCATACCACATTTTTCACATATTGATCCAGGTGCTTCCGGACAGCCGTTTTCATGATGTCCAAACCTCTGACAGTTGAAACACCGCAGAGGATTTGGAATGTAGACTTCAACCGGTATAATTCGGTAAAAAATTCTTAGTGATTTCGGTAAGGTTGTGGTGTTGAAAGTCAATAAAAGTGTATTTGTTTCTATAAAGTTTCCATCTTTTTTAATTTTAAAACGTTTGCAAGCTGTTACTCCTTGTGTGTTAAGATATTCTGTGATATTTTCTTCAGTTTCATGTTTTAGCATTCTGTCACGGATAATACCTTTGCAAGTGTTGAGAGTTTTATGTTCCGTGACAGTGACATTAATATTAAAAAACTTTGTAATTTTCAAGAGATTATCAGTTTGTGATTTTCTGTTTGTTTCGACCAAAAGAGTTCCATGTTTTAAATTTTTAACATTTTTTGGAGTGCCTATTAAAGATTCAATTTGTTTTTCTATGATGAATGGAGATAGAGAAGTAATTGGTTTGTCTTCCTTACTCGAAATCACTAAAAATTTAGCGAAGTTCTCATTTGCTTTGAAAGTAAAAGTAGTCGGTTGCGTGTCGTCCTCCGAAGAGTCGAACGCCAGAAATCGTTTTCGAGAGGCCATGGTGATAAAATTTTTGATTCGATAGCTATGCGCCCCACCCTCCATGGAGCCCTACAAGGGGACGTTTAACAGAAATGGATCTCCTATTTCTAACGTCAAGGCTACATTGCTATTATACTCGGTGTCAAGATCAGAGTCTTCAGCTCGGCCTCATGCTTAGATGATTTCCCACCTATTCATCTAAATTTCCATAGAAAAATTTATGAACAGTTGAGTTCATCCCCCTATCCACAGCCTCCACTCACAGAGGTTTCCGCCAAAGCCCCAATACAAGCCCACCAATTGACCCTTCAGCCGCCGCCCATTGAAACTCACTTAAAGTTAGAGGAACATGAGAAAAATAAGCCCGGTAGGTACCATAAAGATACGTATGAAAGTGAGAAAGAAGCTAAGAACAAGTTGTGCGCTTCTAGAGCTTGGCACGACTGAGCCGATTGATCCAGGCCGGATCTAACCCAGACCGCTCTTCTATCTGAAATAAGGGCCAAAATGATGTGTTGAAAAGCTGGAGATCCCTGGGCTTTCCTCAATCATCAGGTTCCCCTCTCCCAGCATACGAGACGCCACCCACGGCAAACAGGTGGTTCCTGTTTTAATAGGGGATTACACCCTATCCACTACAGAAGGAAAGTGATCTGTAGATTTTATTCCCTACAGACAAGGGAGGCCGAAAACGTCTGGGAAATTGAAAGGTTATTTTTAACATTAGGAGATCCATATTTAAAATAAACAGTTTATTAAAGAAAGAAGGATTCATTTTGGATGGATATTTTTAAAGAGAGTCAAACAGTGTTAGATGATATGTAGCTTTCAAATGATATGTAGCTTTCATACCTTGAAAAACGTTTAGTTTTTTTATCTAACAATAATAAATGCATCTTACTTTTTAATGTGGAGAATGCTAGAGTTCGGAAAAATGACACAAACACAAGACAAACACATATGTTAAATACAGATGAGGTTATAATCTTCGTCCCATGTGCGACCCACGGGCACAGAATGATACACAAACAAATGAAGCATGTTAGTAACATGAGATAGGAAAGGTTTAAAAGGATAGATCTCGCGAAATTTGTTTTTTCCTATTTAAGATGCATTTCAGTAAATTTAATTTTATAGTCTGGAATTATACCGGTTGAACGGACGGTTGCTCTGTTATGTTAGGGGTTTTACCCAACTGCCACAGAAGCGGAAGGCAGCCACCTATTTCGAGGGCCCGGGTGGTCACGGGCAGCCTCTTTTAGACGACTCGTACGTCACGCAGAGGGTACGTCTGGCCTATTCTAAGCCCGGAACCAGCACGGGGCGAGCCCAAACAGAGGGAATTCCTTTTTTCAAATGAAAGAGCTGTAGAGATAGTGCATAAATTGTAACTCGTTTAAACATTTCAACCCTAAGTGTCTAAAATGGACTCTCCCAACTTTTACCAAAAAATCACAAACAGAATGGCAAACAGTGTAGATCCTGGATCTGCACTGTTTGCGAAAATTTATGTTTTGGTCGGTGGGGTTGAAATGGTTAAGAGTACGTCTTGGAATAAATGAATAAATTTCATACATTTTTTTTTGTATAGCTGCCAGATGTATCGACTGAGATTTCACGAGGTGAAGAGACTACTAGGGCGATGGCTACTAGTCCAAGTTTACGTGGTATAGTGACTAAGGGGTCAACGGCTAGAAGCACGCTTGTAACTACTGCCAGCAGAATGGCTGTTACTTCGTCGAAGGTACTAGAAGTTATTTTTATCACTCAGCGCTGTAACTAAAATAAGTTATTTTTACTGAAGTAATTAATCTATCTTCTAATTTATTCATCAAATATTTCCCCTCTTTTTTTTCTGAAAGACCAGTTGTGATACTAAGATAATTACCCTGTCGTAAAATTGCATAATCATTCTACATATTAAAAGTGTTGTTATCTACTGGAAATGGGTTGGACCACTTTTCATCATCATAACTTGTTCAAGTTATTATTTAAAACAAAAAAAGAGGGGAAGTGAATATTCACAAGTTACCTTCTAAATAACGGTTCTAAATAATTATATCCATTACCACTATGCTTGTATATATATATATATATATATATATATATATATATATATATATATATATATATATATATATATATATATATATAAAGCAAATTCCAGAAATTATTTCTTTTTTATATATTTATTGAATATTATATGTTTAATTTTAAAACGTTTTTATATTACTTGTATATACAACATGATATGATGTTTGTACATACGATTTCGAATTTATTTCAGTTATCAAATGAACAGCAAATAGGACCCAGAACAGATGACAAGCGAGTACACGTTCAGAGACCTGTAGCAACTTGATTCTTACCATTTCATATATATTCAGTTATCAAATGAAACAGGAGCCCAAACAGAGGGAATTCCTTTCTCAAATGAAACCGAGGCCGAAACAGTGGCCCAGACAGATGAAATCCTGACAGGTGTGTTAACATGTTCAGGCATCGCAATTTTAATTGTCATCATTCCATATATAGTGTACAAAACTAAAATAAACAAAAACAGTATAGAAAAGGGAAATCAAAATTGTTGTGGAGTGTTGAAAAAAAAAAAAAACAGACTACGGACATAATATTTATGATTCTGAAATGCTTTAAAATTGAAAAAAGAAAAAGTTATGTTCATAAACACAGCCTTGTAGATCTTGGCATTGGTAAATTGTCCATGTCTCACATGTGCATAGGAGAGTTGGCAGTATAACAGTCCTTTTGATATAATATTTACATGTATACAATTCTGAGCTGTCAAGAGAGAAAAGTATCCTTATTGGTGTCAGTATGCAATGACTTTTGAACCGTTAGAGATACAAACATGCACTTTACATAAAATGTGTAGCAAATGCTAAGTTTTGATACTATATTTTAATTTCAAAGCTGTCAGACAAAATCTCACTACATTTAAGAAGAAAAAAAAAACATATTTAATTTTCAGGTTTACGTTTCTGCTTTTAACACCCTTCTAAAGAGAATAGTGTGATTTTTCTAAGGCTATCTAGGTTATAAAAACTGACATTTGAGCTTAGTTATAGAATTCTTAAAATAACATAATTTGCATAAACATGCAAATTAGCATAAAATACTGAACTTTAACATTTAAATATTTTGACAGTGGACCGATTTTCATGTATGATATTATTTGAAACCTCAGTGTTATCTTTTCGTCCATCATTTATGACACTTGCAATTAAAAACAAAAGTTGTATATTTTTATTTATAGAACGTGCATTTTTATACAAGCGATACATTCCATCAATTTGTAAATAAATAAGAATAACAATATATATGACTTTCACAGAATGATACTAACTTATATTTGTATCTTGAGCGGTTTAAAAGTTATTATTTTTTACGGACCTTTTTCGCTTTCTAATAAGTCACATCTTTGTAGAAGTCAAATGTCTATAGTTCATATATTATTAATTTTAAACCCATTTATTTGATCAAAATATTTTGTTTCTTTTTTATTTTTTCACAGAATCGGAAGTCATTATTTTCATAGTCATTTTCACTTTGAGGAAAAGAGGACAAAGAAGAGAACAAGAGGAAGAACATGAAATAGAACTATCTTCATTTCCATCGCCGACCGCACTGTTGCCATTGTCCTCTGCTGTGTCATCACCAGCTCTTTTAGAGACTCCAGTTTATTCGCCTGTTTCCTCCAGAACAAGGGCAAAGAGGTGGTCTCTAGAAATCTGGTGATGACACAGTAGTGGAGAATGCAAATCGCTTAGTGGCGGAGAAGGTCACTATGCAGCAGCACTTGTATGGGGTTCATCATCACTGACTACAATTGATATTTGAATAGCATCATCCTCATCCTCACCAACATCTTCATAATCAGCCTCTAGTCTGAAACATCAGCATCACTATCACTTTGATTATTTGAAGTGTCATCTTGATTTACAACATTATCATTCATTTCCGCATCATCATGATTTTCAGTTTGTGCCCCATCATTTTGCTCTGTGCTGCTTTCCGCATGCACTCCCTCGTATTGATCTGCATTGTTTTCCATTTGCATCCCATCTTGTTCACTGTTGCTTTCTTCGTCCATGTCTCGTGGTACAAATGTACGTCTGGGCATATAATCACTTAATTGTTCCCCTGAATCGGGATGTTTGGACCATATTTTGTCAAATATAAAATTATATCCCTCCATAAAGAGAGCTGCTCGACGGATATTTCTGCTGTTATTGATTGTATCAATTTCGGCCCGATCGTGTCCATGTCTGAGTAGTTGAATTACAGTCTTATGCTGTACATTGTGTAGATATGAAGTAATTTGAAGCATTCTGATTAGCATTATTATGGTGCGTTGAAAATATGTATGGATATGTGCCAGTTCATAAGGAACTTCCCCGGTTTTAACTTGATAGCATTCATGATTTCTGTCCAGTGCACGTCCCTGTAAACATTCCGGGCATTTAGCCAAGGCTGTTTCACACATAAGCCTCTCTATTTCACATATCATCAAAAAATATAGTTCCCTTTTGAAACAAACAGTTATCATCTTGATTCAAATTTACTTCTGTACAGTTCAATAATTCAGCATTAGATGAGGGGTTTAAACTTACAGCAAACACATACACTTAATTCTATGTATATTGAGGAAACACTGAGGCAATAACAAATTAATATGTGTTGCAATATTTTCATATCTAGTCAGAGTTAATAAAGCTGATGTGGAGTTGTTAGTATCTTGTAGTATGCTATATTTTGTTAGCATATCAATGTAAACGTTTATATTTTGTTAGAATACAGTATAAATAGATACACTGTTAGCAAGCAACTTTATTGTTGTCTTAGTAAAGCCAGTAATATGACTTATTGTTTTGGCTCTAGTTTATATTGTTTTAAAGATTGAATAGCAAGTATTGTGAATGCTTCTCTTTGTGTGTGTTATAAGTATTCTGTTATTGCATCAATTAAAGTGACACTATGTTAGTTTTGCTGTAGGCATGAATTACTACTTTTACATAGCCAGAAAACATATGAAAACTTTGCTTGGCCTATCATCGTGAGTCTTGATTTATGATTTGATTTTATGTGACAACATGTTCTCTTGAACCAAAAGAAAAATTGGCTTCCAAAAAGATAAAAATCATGGCATTTGATTATTTAAAATTCAAAAACATTCCATATTTGAAAGAACATTCAAGATGATTGATGCTGATAAAATATGACATAAATTATAATGCGAGACATTACAAATTATTTTGGTTATAACATTACATTAATAATTCACAGGTTTCAATAGCAACTTTTATTTCTTGAGAAGATTTTCATGTTGTGAAAAAGATATTTGAACCAAGAGATGAGAAAGGGGCTCTTGGTTTTGAGAATATGGACAGTGAATAACTGGATCAGCCTGCACATTCATACATTCTGATCATGACCTTTATTGCTCACTCACTGGATCATCTGATATTCTAAACTGGTGAAGAGTGAAGAATTGAAGAACCTGATCAAATTGTAGCGACCTGACCTGGGGCCCTCCGCTGTTCTCATATAGCATAAGACCCTTTTTCTCATGGCTTGGTTCTTTTTAATAACGTTTTCATCATACACTTATACTGATCAGCAGGTGCTTATATATTGTATTAAGTGTATGAGTAGAGATATTACAGGAGTAGTATTTTGTTTTGTTCTTGTTGATGTTTATTATATGCCTTTTGTATTTGTGGGAAAAGTACCTTACAAAAAAAAAAAAAAAAAAATGATGTGCCATTTTAGCTCATTAGTATTCCTGGAATATGTATTTCCCACATTACGGTGAGGACTCCATTTTAGATTGTAACGGAACTTGAGATTATTTGTATTCTATTGTGAATTTTAAGAATTGATAAAATACATGTTATAGATATACTTTACCTCTAACTCTTGATATGGTAGAATGTCTTGCTAAATTGAACAGCAGCTAATAATAAAATAGGCAGTTTCTGTGTACAGGACAGACTTTATCCTGACAATTTTTGCTTTGTTTTAGATTATATTAGTCATTTAACCCTGTGAAACTGAGCAAGACAACTATCAAAATCATGAGGATTCCATCCATAAGCTCAGTGGTGTTTGTTCCACTAGTTATTGAGAGATTTTTATCGGATCATTTGTTATCATTATATGAGCCACATCAAACAAAACTGGGGCTTATATATAAGCTAAGAGCGAAGACCCGAATCAGTCTGAATTGGAAGTTTCACAATTTCTTACAGATTGCACAGATACATGTGGACTGATTTGGACCTTCGCTGTTCTAATATGAGTTAAGCCCCTTTTTGCATGACAGGACTCTTACATTTTGACATTGTTAATTTCTATTTAATGCTTGTTCACTAGCATAAAGATCCATTTTCTGATTTAAAAAAATGGGGACGATTTTTCTGATGTAATAACCGGTGGCTCAGTTGGATGCGCCGTCCGACTGGAGACCAGGAGGTCGCGGGTTCAACCCCCGCCGAGGTTGGCAACATTCTTTCGTGGAGATTGATCATGAAATATTTTCTACGGTCATTCTCTCCCTTCCGCTGATTCAAGAAGGGCAGTTGTCAGTTTCTGGCGAAAGAATGTGCACAATACTGGTTAACCGCTTAGAGGACTAAGCCTGCCCAGTAAACGTGTGGTTAGGCAAACTGACCGCGCTCGACATGACCCCATTGGGTTGACTGGGCCGTAAAACCTCAACACAAACAAACAAACTTTTGGTAAAGATAAGATCTTGGTAATTACTCTATCAAGATGTAATAAAAACACATTCCACATTTGAAAATTCCTTCTAGGAGCACAGATATTCATAATTCTTAATTTAAAATAAACTATGTTGCTCTAGATATGTTGTCATTTTGAAGATAAAATTTTTCGACTATAGTTATTATTTCTCCATAAAAACAAATCTTGTAAGAGCTCATTAGAACCATCTTGCTGAGATAGTCGTGCATTTAATTAGACTGATCTCATTGAGATGATTCTAATGTAAAATCTCATTGAGCTGATTCTAATGACATCCATCATAACATTTTCGTAGGTATATAAAAAGATCTAAAATGTCTGCACATCTAGAGCCTGGATACAGTTCATAACCTATTCGATGTTGTTGGTTTTTTTTGTTTGATTTTTTTTTACGTATCGAAAATCAGGTGCTATTACTCTTATGCAAACCCTTGAGAATTCCATTGTGTATTTTTTGAGAAAAACTTCATTCTTTATATACCTGCTTGTTATTTTTAAATAGATGATTTTTGATAAAGATATATATTTTACATATTGATGTTGCATTAGGTGATAATTTGTATATGTTGTTATTCTCCAATTACAGTCTAAAGGGTGGGGGTGTCATTAAGAGATTGTGTGCGAGATTTTGCCTTTAGGATTCCAGAATGATTTGGCTGTTTCTGTAGAATATCTACGAGTATGATTAATGACACCCCTATGTAGAAACTAGTCATTCCATGAGAATTGTTATTTTTAATTTTGATGAGAAAAAATAAATCATAAAAATGCCAATATTGTTTGTATAATTTCTTCAGAAAAAAAAAAAAAAATCATATTCGCTCATTTAAGCATCCTGCTGGCATTAAGTTAGAACTGAAATTATCATTGATTGAAAAACTGAAAACTTTACTGTAGGTAAATGGGCTTGTTTTACCTTTAATTACGAAGTTGGGGGTGCTTACAGGAGCCTACATGGTTAAAGGGGCGAATACGTTATCCTCATAGCATTCATAAATTGATGTGATGTAAACCGAATCCATACATCAAGAGGTCAAAGATGGTATCTCTGTAAGAAAGCTAGATGATGTAAGCAATTCTTCAAAGAAAGAGAACTCGATAAAAATGATATATCAGCCTCTAATTATATGTATGATAGGCTATGCAGATTAGCAACATATGCTGATAAAATACAGATTAGCAACTTATGTTAATTAGATACAGATACTGTTCGGATCTACTTAGATATACAACATATTATAACATGAAATGACACTAATTAACTATTACACACACACACACACACACACACACACAAAATAACAGTCTTGACATACCCCAGCTATACTCTTCGCGTCGGCTACGGTAGCTCACCACGGGTGATACGTTTTACAATTTGACTTAACTTGGTAGGTTAGTAAAATTGTTTAACAATATCAATACGACTCCACCCAAGTGTGCTGAACCCTGGGCCGATGCGAAGAGAATATGCTGGGTTATCTTCCGAATTCTTTATATGTTAATACGGGCCCTTTACTTATACACTTTATAACATACTAGTTATTTCCTTTAAGGATCCTGTTTATATTAATTATATTTCATATTCTTAGTTGACAGAAATTTCTAGGTGAACTGGCGCCTTTGCGACCGTAAATTTCACCATAGGCGAACCTCGCCTCTATGTGCGTCGGCTAATAACACATATTTGTTGTACAGGCTCTAAGGGCCTGTATGAAGTAATCTGAATGAAGGGCTACAATAAAAAAAAGAACATAACAATTACTAGATAGAATTAACAATCACTAGATAGAATTACACCACCATATGATGAAGCTTGCCGTATGACTACATATATATTCAATCAACAATGACGCTATACGTCGCCGGCGTCGCAGCTGAATCATCGACGTCTATTATCGACGTCGCCGTGATTCATCCGCGGCTTCAATCCAATTGTCGACGTCGGCGCAGTCGACAGCTAGTTATTGTTTCGTGGAGATTGATCATGAAATATTTTCTACGGTCATTCTCTCCCTTCCGCTGATTCAAGAAGGGCAGTTATCAGTTTCTGGCGAAAGAATGTGCACAGTACTGGTTAACCGCTTAGAGGACTAAGCCTGCCCAGTAAATGTGTGGTTAGGTAAACTGACCGCGCTCGACATGACCCCATTGTGTTGACTGGGCCGTAAAACCTCAACACAAACAAAACCAGCTCTCGGCAGCGTCGCTCCTCGACGTCATATGCAAAACTCCATATTATTACAATAACTGACATAACAGTAATAAATAAAATTAGGGACATGACATTTGAAATGCACACAGATAGCAACCAGAGCAAAGACATTTCATCCGCTCTACCTGCGATCAGGACATTTCACATCAGGGTCATGACACATCAGATGCCCATGGCTAAACTGACATTTCGATTGTCAACCCATTATTATGACATTTCAACCTTCTAGTATTTGGGACCCAACATTTGTACTGTCGACCCAAATGTCATTGACTAATAAATGTCAACCCCTAACATATATAATACATACAGCTTTACGGTATATTTCGTCTGCCGCATCAGGGCAAAAAATTTGAGCATACGAAAAAATATTTACAAATTGATAATGATTTTAGCTTTACTAAATTATGTTGCCCGGTCCTATGTAACTGCGAATGCTTGCAATTTATCTGTTTTAAAATTTAACAATAAAGGTTATTTTACACTGCACGTACACTGGGCAGGCTTGGTCCTCTAAGCATCTATTTGCCCATATTCCGTGCTGTCTTTCGCCAAGAGGGCATAAATTACATATATGCGTGTCTGTCATGCGTGTATGCCTTCATGTCGCGAATTTGATGACTATCGCGATGCTCCTATGTGCTCATCGGCAAGTCCGGCTCTGCTCTGTTCACAAGCCCCTTATATTTTGCGTCTGCTATAAAGAACCGATCAGACTGAACATACTGCACAGTCCGATCAGCGTCCTTTATAGCCACATCATTCCCGCAAAATGAAGACACCGACTAGACCGAAGTCGCGCTTGACAGGAAAAACCCCGATAAGACTGATTATACTGCTCAGCGCCTTTCCAATACACCTCCTGCGTTGGGAAAAACCGCACCAGCCTGTAACATTTTTGCGCAACTGGTCAAGTATACGTGAACAAATCTAAACAATAAAATGCAGAACCGTACTACCATGCGTCTGTTATATAGACCGTGTAATCAACAATTCGTAGGTTTTAAATCAGACAGTAATTCATTTCTGGCCGTTCAGACCTTGCAAATAAAACCTACAAACCGATGACTAACACTAAAATTATCAAAAGTAATAAATATTCACTCACCGAAATTAATACTATATAGCCGAAAATTGGTGTCCTATGACACTCCTGTGTACAATTTCGCCCTTATGGGAATCATTTACGGTGGAGTTTATATAGGGCCGGTATTACGCCACCACGTGGATTATACGCGCGTTACACGGGCAACCTGTGTACTTAAGTTATTTATGGTAACATCGTATGATATTTTAATAGCTACATAGGGTTAAGGCGAAAATGGCCTTATGTAGGTGAAAAGGTACCCTACGTAAGAAAAAAGAAACTGTCCCCTTCGGTGTTCCCTTTCTGTGTCGTCACAAGAAGAATTAAATTTATTGGTGCGTCTTATAGAAAAAGTTCAAGAACTTCAAACCTAGTCAGAAGTTAAACCCCATACAAAACGATTTAAAGGACAATAGTAATGTTCATGGCAGTAACAACACACAGATGACGCTGTCGGCGACGATAATCGCCTTGGCGAATTAAAAAAAAAAAAGGCAAAAACATATCGGCTCACTATTGTCGAGAAAGAAAAAAAGACAAAGATGTAACTTTTCACATTTGTTTAAAAAAAAAAAAAAAGAAATATTTGCTTCCATGACGTACTTAAAATCCTTTTTCGCTAGTTTTATTTTTGTTTTATATATATGTTTCACTATTTTATAAAAAAAAAAAAAAAAAAAAAATACTCACGCGTTATTAGGTTTTTACTAGCGCTTTTTTTTTCCTCTGACCTTCCCAAACTTTGTAAACTTTTAATATATATATTGTAAGGTTTTTAATATTTCCTAAAAAATTTTACAACAGTATGGATTTTTACTCTTTTTTTTTTCTAGATAAAAGTACATTACAAAAATAGATACTACTTTAATCTAAAAATAGTTTACATATTCTAAAAATTTATCTAATAGTAGGTTATACTTTGGATCTGAAGAACGTATGAAGTTTTACAACCTACTAAACGTAAATTTCTCTGGAGACATGGAGAATTTAATTAGACGCCACGATTTAAGCAAGTATACGGCAGAAGAAGATTTATTTAAATATGGAAAGATGAGACAGGTTTTTTTTTTACATTTAATGGAAAGTGTTCAGAAAGGTGAAAAAGATGGAGATAAAGTCGATAAAAAGTTAGAAAAAGAATATTTTGATAGATATGTATCTCCTAATCTTGATAATTCAAAATAAATTTATTAGTTATAATTTTTATATAAAGATTTATACTTTATATAAAAATGACTATTGTTAGGGTTTTCTGGTAAGATTGGTTCCGGAAAAGATGATTTTACAAAAAATGTATTTTTACCTTTACTAGAGAAGAAATTTAAGGTTAAATATATAATTTTAGCATTTGCTGATAGTTTAAAACAAGAATGTGCTTTACGATATGGGTATAATTATGATAAGTTATATAATAACAAAGATACTCTCGTAAGAGAAAGACTTAAATTGATTGGAGATGAATATAGAAGCAAATATGGTGAAAATGTTTTTGTTAATAACATTAAATTACAAAATAGAGTTATTAAAAAACAGAAACGATGTTAATGTTATACTAATAACAGATGTTCGATATCCAGCAGAAATGAAATTTATTAAAGAATATGGTGGAAAAATATACAGTTATTGCAAAAATAGAACTATGACTAAGATAAGGCATGAATGTAAAAATAAGGAAAAAGACATGGATAAAATATCAAATGCCTTATCAGTAACATTATTAGACGATGAAAAGTTTGATGGATATATCAAAAATGATTGTAATGATGATGCTATGAAAGAATGTTTGAAACTATTTTGACTAAGAATAGCTTCTACTCCTAAACCCAAAAGCCAATTGACTCCAAACTTGGTAGGAGGCATTGGGTTACTTATAGATCAACCCCCGCCGAGGTCGGCAACATTCTTTCGTGGAGATTGATCATGAAATATTTTCTACGGTCATTCTCTCCCTTCCGCTGATTCAAGAAGGGCAGTTGTCAGTTTCTGGCGAAAGAATGTGCACAATACTGGTTAACCGCTTGGAGGACTAAGCCTGCCCAGTAAACGTGTGGTTAGGTAAACTGACCGCGCTCGACATGACCCCATTGGGTTGACTGGGCCGTAAAACCTCAACACAACAACAACTTATAGATCAAAAACAGCTAAAATCGTGCCTATCGGAAATCCGAGATGGCCGCCATGGCAGCCATCTTGAAAATCTATTTTTAGCTTCTTCTCCTGAACCGAAAGGCCAGTTGACTCCAAACTTGCTAGGAAGCATCGGGGTGACTTGTAGATCAAAAATAGCTAAAATCATGCCGATCGTAAAACCAGGATGCCGCCATGGCAGCCATCTTAAAAAATCTTTTTCACTTCTTCTCCTGAACCGAAAGGCCAGTTGACTCGAAACTTGGTTGGAAGCATTTGGGTGACTTGTAGATCAAAAATAGCTAAAATCATGCCGATCGTAAATCCAAGATGGCCGCCATGGCGGCTATCTTGAAAATCTATTTTTCGCTTCTTCTCCTAAACCCAAAAGTCATTGACTCGAAATTTAGTAGGAAGCATCAGGGTGACTTGTAGATCAAATATAGCTAAAATCGTTCTGATCAGAAATCCCAGATGGCCACCATGGTCGCTATCTTGAAAATCTATATTTAGCTTCTTCTCCTGCACAGAAAGGCCAATTGACTCCAAACTTCGTAGGAGACATTGGGGTGACTTGTAGATCAAAAACAGCTAAAATCGTGCCATTTCGGATATCCAAGATGGCCGCCATGGCAGCCATCTTGAAAATCTATTTTTTGCCTCTTCTGAACTGAAAGGCCAGTTGACTCAAAACTTGGTAGGAAGCATTGGGGTGACTCGTAGATCGAAAATAGTTAAAATCGTGCCGATCGTATATCCAAGCTGGCTGCCATTTAGAGTTTGTTCAAATGATCACGCTCAATTGACTGGCATGCCTTATATCTTCTTCAAAATAAAGAACTGCTTAAATGATGATCTTTTCATTAGTTGCGATGACAGGATTGGAAAAAATGTTGCATAACATCTGCATATCTGCAGTGGCTATGTCACTCAGCTGAGTGGCCCGTGGGCCTCTTGTCTTTTTTTTTAGCTCACCTGAGCAAAAGCTCAGGGTGAGCTATTGGCATCACCCTTTGTCCGTCGTCGTCCGTCGTTCGTCGTCAACAACTAGTTTGTTAACACTCTAGAGGTCACAGTTTTGACCCAATCTTGATGAAACTTGGTCAGAATGTTTGCCTCTATGAAATCTTGGTCGTTCGATACTGGGTTACTTGGGGTCAAAAACTAGGTCACCCGGTCAAATCAAAGGAAAAACTTAACACTCTACAGGTCACAGTTTTGACCCAATCTTGATGAAACATGCTCAAAATGTTTGCCTCTATTAAATCTAGGTCAAGTTCGAAACTGGGTCACTTGGGGTCAAAAACTAGGTCACCAGGCCAGATCAGCAGAAAACCTTGTTAACACTCTAGCGGTCACATTTTTGAAGCAATCATCATGAATCTTGCTCAATATATTTGTCTTGATGATATCTAGGTCAAGTTCGAAACTGGGTCACCTTGGTTCAAAAACTTGGTCACCTGGCCAGATCAACAGAAAACCTTGTTAACACTCTAGCAGTCACATTTTTATAGCAATCATCATGAATATTGCTCAATATGTTTGTCTTGATGATTTCTAGGTCAAGTTCGAAACTGGGTCACTTGGGGTCAAAAACTAGGTCACCGGGCCAGATCAGCAGAAAACCTTGTTAACACTCTAGCGGTCACATTTTTGAAGCAATCATCATGAATCTTGCTCTTTATGTTTGTCTTCATGATTTCTAGGTCAAGTTCGAAACTGGGTCACCTTGGGTCAAAAACTAGGTCACCTGGCCAGATCAGCAGAAAACTTTGTTAACACTCTAGCGGTCACATTTTTGAAGCAATCATCATGAATCTTGCTCAATATGTTTGTCTTGATGATTTCTAGGTCAAGTTCGAAACCGGGTCACTTGAGTTCAAAAACCAGGTCACCTGGCCAGATCAGCAGAAAACCGTTATAACACTCTAGCGGTGATTTATGAAGCAATCATCACGAATCTTGCTCAAAATGTTTGTCTTGATGATTTATAGGTCGAGTTCGAAACTGGGTCACTTGGAGTCAAAAACTAGGTCACCGGGCCAAATCAGCAGAAAACCTTGTTAATGCTCTAGCGGTCACATTTTTGAAGCAATAATCATGAATCTTTCTCAAAATGTTTGTCTTGATGATTTCGAGGTCAGGTTCGAAACTGGGTCACGTGGTGTCAAAAACTAGGTCACCAGGCCGAACCAGCAGAAAACCTTGTTAACACTAGCAGTCACATTTTATAAGCAATTATCATGAATCTTGCTCAAAATGTTTGTCTTGATGAGTTCTAGGATATGTTGGAAACTGGGTCACCGGGCCAAATCAGCAGAAAACCTTGTTAACACTAGCGGTCACATTTTTGAAACAATCATCATGAATCTGGCTCAAAATCTTTGTCTTGATGATTTCTAGGTCAAGTTCGAAACTGGAACACCTGGGGTCAAAAACTAGGTCACCTGGCCAAATCAGCGTAAAATCTTATCACTTGGTCACATTTTTCAAGCAATCATCATGAATCTTGCATAAAATGTTTGTCTTGATGAGTTCTAGGTCAAGTTCGAAACTGGGTCACTTGGTATTAAAAACTATGTCACCGGGCTAAATCAGCAGAAAACTTTGTTATAATCATTTTGAACTTTGATCAGAATGTTTGCCTTGATCAGTTCTAGATCAGGCTCTCAAAGTGCTATGTTGCTCAGGTGAGCGTTACAGGGCCATCATGGCCCTCTTGTTTTTTTTTGTTTTTTTTTTTTTTTTTTTTTTTTTTGCATAAAGTCTCTTTTAGCCATGGCAGACATTTTGAATTATGGATTTGTCTGAAACACATAAACTTTCCTTTCCCCTTCACCAACGTTTACCAACGTGCTAAATATGTAATATGGACCCAAAAAGCTGAGTGGTTTCAGAGGAGATGTCATTTGAAAAGGCTCCAGTTCTGGTGTGATAAAAACATGTCGATAGACAATTCTTATTCATTGCTTCTACTTTAGAGAAACTATGAAAAGTATTCTTAAAGCGGATCGCTACCAACCGCAAAATGCGGAATTTCCAACTTTAAAGTAAATCCACTATAAACAAAATGCCCCATTAACATATATGAAAAAATCTTACTCAAAATTTGACAAAAATATTCTTACCGAGTATTTTGGTTTAGATCTCATATCCTTTAAGCTTGCTTACCAAGTAATGCTTACTATCCGCGGACGCCTGATTACACCCTTTGTTCTGGGGTCCATGTCTGTTGGTCTGAACATTCTGATTCGTCATTCGTTTATGGATTTATGATTTTGGATTACGGCTTTGGTACCATGACCGCAACTACTTAATATAGGCACATCATGTGTGAGAATGTCGTTGAGTTTATTAATGAAGAAAAAAAAAAAAAAACAGAAATGTTTCGCCTTTAAAGTGCTACAATTTGCCCCATTTTAGAGGTAAAGGGTAAAACTTGGGTCATGCCATCTTGTGATGTCAAAACTCAACACACTCTGAACGGAAGAGAAATCAAATGGACAGGGTTCAAGAGTGATTTGTGATGTAACCAGATGGCAGGACATTGATCTTTCCTTTTGACTCTTAAATGGGCAACCTGTAGTAATTCAAAGAAAAAACTTTTATTTTCCTCACTAATAAGCAAAGGGCATATTCACATAATCTTCAGATGTTTTTTTAGATGCTAATATTAAAGGATGTATGAAAACTAAATCAAAATACATAAATTTTTGCAGAATTAAAAAAAAAAAATTTATCATGTCACAGATGGCACAATTTCTTCACATCTGCTATTTTCACTGTCCTATTTGTCAGCACAGCAAAATTCACTATCACTGTTCCTGCTGCTTGAGTAGTTGCGCTCATCATTTACATAAAAAAAAAAAACGCTTTAACTTCAGCGATAGGGGTTCTGCAATTAGGGCATGGCTGCCCAAAAGCCTGAATTTGCGTGCATGCATGGCATTAAACATGTGTTAGTTAACCTATCTGCACAAATTGTGCACTTGGCAGGAGGCTGTTGGGGCTGAGCTGAAGTTGACAATGCCACTGCGGCTGGAGTAGAGGTGTTAGTACATGAAGTTGATACTCGAGTAGGCTCTTGGCTGATAACCTACACAAAAAAACATCAAGTAGCCCAATGGGCAACAGGAGTGTTTGATCAGTTGTTATTGGAACCAAGGTAACTCCTGGTGTGTTTTAAAGATACAATTAATTCAATTCATTCAAGATGCTTTCGCTGCTTTTATTTTTGTTTATTACAGTTTGAAAGTGTGGACGATAGACAGACGACGAACCAAGCCCATACTATAAGCTCACATTGTCAACTGAGCTAAACAAAAACTGAAACTGAACAATAGTCAAAATAGGCATTATGTGCATGGAAGTCCGTATGTCATAAAGAGTTTCACGTATTCACCAAACATGATGAGGCTTTTTTACATTTATATTCTCACTTTTAAGTGAGGTGTGCAGTATTTACCTGGGCGTTTCAAGGAAGGGCTTATATTCCCCAGTAATTTTCTATCACATTGTTTTTGATAGAGAGTTAGGCCCCCAGTATCTATAAACAAGACCACCAGCATCTATTAGCAAGAGCACCGCAAAGTGGGGCAATATACGCCCGTTTACCATTTTTACAACGGTAGCCATCTGTGTAACTGGGCAAGCCATAATATCTGCAATTTTACAAATATACACTCGTTATGTTGCCCAAATGGAAGCCATGACTACATAGGTATCAAGGGATCTGTTGAACATATATCCTTCGCAGAATTAGAAGTAGAAGATATTCTATGCAGAAGTAGCTATTGAGTACCTTAACCCTCTTAGTCATATGACCCCCTGAGTATTAAACTTTCCGCCTTGCCGAGGCCCTGGGGGCTCAATTCCCACTGGGAACGTTGCTAGCGTGGTGAGCAGTAATTGTCCCCTTTGGGAAGAGCGAAGAGAAATACCACCCGTTTGCCGTGGGTGGCAGCCCGTAAGCCGGAAGAAGGGATCCTGGAGGTTGAGAGTTATTGGGAGTTTGGTCTCTCCTGATAGCTCAACACGCCTCTTTGGCCTGGATTTCGGTGTAGAAGGGTGTCCGTGAGACCACGGTCAATCGGCTGGTCGCGCCAAGCCCTAGAAAAAATCTTTTCTTTCTCTTCCTTGTCTTTTGTATCATACTGATACTCACCGTTTGCCCATAATTCTTATTTCTCAATCTTTCCAATCCTAAGAACGCGGCGGCTAACGGGTCAATCGTGCAGCATTTTGCTCGTGCGAGTATATCTTCTGTGTATCTCTAGCACAAGTGAGTAGGAAAGCCACTCCATTTATGTGTTCCCTTGTTGGGCTCCGTGGTGGGCGGAGAGCATGGAGGACGAATTTTAATACATCTTTATCATGGGTTCTAATCGAAGAGAAAGAATTAAAACTATGTTCAGAATCTGATATTTCAGATATTGACGAAAGCACTCAACCTCCAACAACCTCTACCAAAGATACATCAGCTCAACATTTTCCGCGTTTCATTTTAGTTGAAAGCGAGGACGAAAACAAACAAATAACATCTTTATCTCCGTTTTTGATACAAAAAGTCATTCAAGCTGGTGAGCCGGAAAACATAAAGAAACTACACAGGTCGTATCAGCTACTCATTGAGGTATCCAGGAAAGCCCATGTCGACAATCTTCTACGTGCACAGACTTTTCACGACTCGAAAGTCCGGGTGTACCCTCATACTTCGCTGAACTCCTCAAATGGGGTAATTCGTTGCCCCGAATTGGGGAATTGCAGCGAAGAGGAGATTCTCGAAGGCACAAGATCTCAAGGAGTAACTTCAATAAAACGATTCAAAGTTAAACGAAACGGAGAGTTAAAAAACACAAACACCTTTTTCTTTACATTCAATACATTAGTTCTACCAAAGACAAGAAAAGTAGCATTCTTTAGAGTCAACGTAGAAGTCTACATACCAAATCCTTTGCGTTGTCATCATTGCCAGAAATATGGACACCATGAGGATAGGTGTTCTAAAGACCCTATCTGTTCGAAATGCGGTCAGGTAGCAGAACACCTTGAAAGTCAATGTACAAACGAACTGCAATGTGTTAATTGTGGTGAAAAACACAGTGCTGACTTTAAAGAATGCCAAATTTGGCACAAAGAAAAAGAAATCTTACGTCTTAAGTTTACCAGAAATATTTCTTTCATTGAAGCGCGGAAACTTGTTGAGGCCCCAACTCCAATTACTGGAATCAGTTACGCCAACATTACCCAGTCTTCTATGAAAAAGGTTTCTGTGGTTGATACTGCCACTCAAACTGATCCGATTACTATTGTCGACCCTGCAGTCCAATCAAAAACAACAAGTTCAAACAACAAAACAGAAGAATTACAAAATCAAAAACTCCAAAGTAATACCACCAAGAAAAGTCAAACAAAAACATCTATCGAGGAGAAACAAACAGAGGATGGCCTGAAAAATGCCACCATAGAAATGATAAGAAAAGATTGGAAAAAACAACAACAGAAAGAAAGACAAGCCAGAAGTCAATCAACACCACCTACAAAAGACCAAACAAAATCAAAATCTACTCAGGGATCACAAAGATCAATCAGAACAAACAGAGAACAAAAAGGCTCTAATGATGCGATTCAACAACATAATAGATTCGGATCTTTGAGTGACAGTAGCGATGATATGGAGTTAGGACAGACTCCAGATCGCCCACGAGCTAACCGCAGTAGATCGAGATCACCAGAACATCCACCTACTAACAATAGTAATAATCGATCAAAATCACAAATAACTTATCCTTAGTTTCTAGCCTAACTAAAACATTCCACTGTAAAATGAATTCCAAACACAAAATAATACAATGGAACTGTCGAGGTCTAAAGTCAAACTATAACGAGATCTTATTACTTTTATCCTTATTGAATCCATCAGTTTTTGCTTGCAAGAAACTTTTTTTAACAACTGATGATCAATTAAATATCAGAGATTTCAATACATACAATTATATATATTCAGAAGGCCAGAGGCCGTCTGGTGGAAGCTCAATTTTAGTTCACTCTTCATGTCCGCAGCGAGAAATTAAACTTGTAACCAATCTTCAAGCCGTTGCGCTTTCTGTTACTTTAGATAAAGAAATTACTATTTGTTCTGCGTATATACCTCCGAATTTTCATTTAGAGACCGGACATTTAGACACTTTACTGAAACAACTCCCTTCACCCTGTATACTAGTTGGTGACTTCAATGGTCACAATGTCCTTTGGGGATGTAAAGATAACAACCCTAAAGGTAATATTATTGAAGACTTTATAACCAAAAACGATATTTGTCTTATGAATGACAAATCTCACACTTATCTCCATCCTGCAACAGGAAAATTTTCTTCTTTAGATCTTTCCATATGTCACCCATCTCTCCTGCTGGACTTCGACTGGACGGTCAGTGAAGACCAACATGGAAGTGATCACTTCCCTGTTATTATTGAAAGCGTAAATAATTCCACGAATGATCACAACGCAAAGTGGAAACTAAATAAAGCAAATTGGGAATTATATCACTTATTATGCGAAGAAAGTCTCAAAAAAGATAAGTTTGACAATTCCTTGGACCCTCTAGATGATTTTACTTCTCTTCTTGACATAGCTAATAAAAATATACCGAAAACCTCGACAAATCCAAAGAAAAACAAACCATGGTACAATGATGAGTGCAAAGATGCCATAAAACAGCGCAAGCAAGCATTATCAAAGTTCTGCAGATATCCAACAAAGGAGAACTTGAATAACGTAAAAAAACTTTAGAGCAAAAGCCCGTCGAACAATAAAGGCCTCCAAACACAAATCATGGAAATCTTACGTTTCCAATTAATCAGGTTTGGGATATGATACGATAAAATATATCTGGTAAATCAAAATCACCCAGTTTCACCCACTTAAATACAAAACGTGGAACAAAGGCCGTATCAAAGGAAGAGATAGCAAACACACTTGGCGAAACTTTTTTGGATAATTCCTCATTTCGGAATTATTCAGAGAAGTTTCAAAACATCAAAAAACAAGAAGAAAAAATCAAACTTAATTTCACCTCTTCAAATACTGAAGAATATAACAGTCTGTTTAACATTACAGAACTTTAAGATGCTATCGCAGTATCAAAAGATACAGCTACAGGCCCTGATGACATCCATTACCAAATGCTTTAACACCTTCCCGAAAACGCCCTTGACACACTTTTTCATATTTTCAACGGTATATGGACAACAGGAGTTTTTCCAGAAAGCTGGCGTTTGGCCACAATTATACCTATTCCCAAACCAGGGAAAGATCATGCAGAACCAACAAACTACAGACCAATAGCGCTAACAAGTTGCCTTTGCAAAACACTAGAAAGAATGATAAACAAACGACTTGTTTGGTACTTAGAATCTAACAATCTTATAACAAAACTTCAGTCGGGATTCCGAGCTGAATGTAGTACCAATGATAATTTAATTAGACTAGAAACTTTTATCCGTGATGCGTTTATCAAACGAGAACATGTATTCGCTGTATTTTTCGATTTGGAAAAAGCCTATGATACCACTTGGCAATATGGAACTTTAAAAGACCTACATAACTTTGATATGAAAGGAAGACTACCAAACTTTATTAAAAGTTTTCTTGAAGATCGTACAATACAAGTGCGTGTAGGATCGACCCTATCTGATCTCTATGATCAAGAACAGGGCGTTCCTGAAGGAGCCATACTTTCAACCACGTTATTCAACGTGAAATTAAACGATATTATAAACTGTCTGGATTACAGATGGTTCTTTGTACGTTGATGATTTCTGTATTTGTTTTCGCTCGAAAATTATGCGCACAATAGAAAGACATCTACAGCAATGTCTAAATAGAATTGAAAACTGGGCAACTAGAAATGGCTTTAAATTTTCCAAATCGAAAACTCAGTGCGTTCATTTCTGTCAACAACGGAAAATACACAACGATCAAGCGCTCTACATATATGGATCTCAAATACAAGTTGTTGCTGAATAAAAATTTCTTGGGGTTATATTTGATAAAAAAAAACTCTCCTTCATACCCCATATAAAATACTTGAAAGCGAAATGTTTAAAAGCATTAAACCTTTTAAAAGTTTTATCTCACACAAGTTGGGGAGCGGACAGAACAACTCTTCTTCACCTGTATCGTTCTTTAATTCGATCAAAACTTGATTATGGATCCATCGTATATGGATCTGCTAGAAAATCTTATCTACAGATGTTAGACACTGTACATAATAAAGGACTTCGTTCGGCATTGGGAGCTTTTCGTACATCTCCAGTATCGAGTCTTAACGTGGAAGCAGATGAGCCATCGTTCTGGCTACGGAGAAAAAAATTGTCTCTTCAGTATGCCATCAGACTTGCTGCTAATCCGTCTAACCCTGCTTTTGAAGTCACATTTCCACCACATTTTCAGGAATATTATGAAAGAAAACCTAACGCTATTAAATCCTTTGGCCTTCGTATAGCACCACTTTTAGAATCTACTAATATTAACATTGAAAACATTCAAAAACACTCTTTTTCTGATATTCAATCCTGGTGCATTACTAAACCAAATATTCTTTTCGATTTACACAACAGCAAAAAGTCACTTTCTGATTCACATCTCATGAAACAAAACTTCCAAGAATTACAGTCGCGACTTTCAGATTATCAACACATCTACACTGATGGCTCAAAAGCTGAAGATAAGGTTGGCTGTGCGTATATATCGGGCAGCCACCATGAAAAGATCCGTCTTCCTGATGGCTCATCTGTTTTCACTGCTGAATCCAAGGCTATTGATATGGCTTTGGATTACGTTATGAATAACTCATTAGAGAACAAATTCGTTATTTTCTCTTTCCGCCTTGTCGAGGCCCTGGTGGTTCAATTCCCACTGGGAACGTTGCTAGCTTTGTGAGAAGTAATTGTCCCCTTTGGGAAGAGCGAAGAGGAAATACCACCCGTTTCCCGTGGGTGGCAACCCGTAAGCCGGAAGAAGGAATCCTGGAGGTTGAGAGTTATTGGGAGTTTGTTCTCTCCTGATGGCTCAACACGCTTCTTTGGCCTAGATTTCGGTGTAGAAGGGTGTCCGTGAGACCCGGCACGGTCAATCGGCTGGTCGCGCCAAGCCCTATGAAAAACCTTTTTTTTTCTTCCTTGTCTTTTGTATCATACTGATACTCACCGTTTGCCCATAACTCTTATTTCTCAATCTTTCCAATCCTTAGAAGGTGGCGGCTTAACGGGTCAATCGTGCAGCATTTTGCTCGTGCGAGTATATCTTCTGTGTATCTCTAGCACATGTGAGTAGGAAAGCCTCTCCATTTATGTGTTCCCTTGTTGGGCTCCGTGGTGGGCGGAGAGCACGGAGGACGAATTTTAATACAACTTCATCATGGGTAATGATAAAAGAAAAAGAACTAAACAAACCCCAGACACTGATAATTCAGATTTTGACGAAAATTCTCAACCTCCAACTACCTCAACAAATGATACGTCTCCTCAACATTTTCCACGCTTCATTTTAGTTGAAAGCAAACAAGAGGGCAGACAGATAACATCTCTGTCCCCTTTTTTGATACAAAAAGTCATACAGAGTATGGCTGGTGAACCGGAAAACATAAAAAAAACTACACAGATCGAACCAGTTACTAATTGAGGTATACAAGAAAGCCCATGCCGAGAATCTTCTTCGTGCACAGACTTTTCACGATTTGAAAGTCCGAGTGTTACCTCCATACCTCGCTTAATTCCTCAAAAGGGGTAATTCGTTGTCCCGAATTGAGGAATTGCGGCGAGGAGGAGATTCTCGAGGGCACAAAATCTCAAGGAGTTACTGGAGTAAAAAGATACAAAATAAAACGAAACGGAGAGTTAAAAGACACAAACAGCTTTGTTTTTACTTTCAATACGCCAGTTTTACCCAAAACGGTCAAAGTGGCATACTTTAGAGTCAACGTAGAAGTCTACGTACCAAATCCCTTGCGTTGTCATAATTGCCAAAAATATGGACACCATGAGGATAGGTGTTCTAAAGCCCTATCTGTTCGAAATGCGGTCAAACAGGAGAACACCTCGAAAGTAGATGTAGCAACGAACTACACTGTGTCAATTGTGGTGAAAAACACAGTGCTTACTCTAAAGAATGCCGAATTTGGCACAAAGAAAAGGAAATTCTACGTCTTAAGTTTACCAGAAATATTTCTTTCGTTGAAGCGCAGAAACTTGTTGAGACCCCAACTCCAATACCTGGAATCAGCTATGCCAACATCACCCAGTCTTCTATGAAAAAGGTCTCTGTGGTTGATACTGCCACTCAAACCGATCCGATCACTATTCTCGACTCTGCAGTACAATCAAATACAACAAATACAAACAGCAAAACAGAAGATCTGCAGAAACAAAAAGGTCAAACAAACACCACAAACAAAAATCAAACAAAGACACATCAATCTTTTTAACAAAGTATAACTGCTTTAATTTTTTAAATTCGTTCTAGTTTTACATTTTATGCATTTATGACTTTTCATTATAATCGTTTCATTACAGAACCATGTTAGTTCACCATTTTGACGCAAATGACCCTCATGGGTTGATGCGTCGTTAAACCTGAAATCATCATCATCATATCTAGATAATCGGAAGGAAATGTTCAACAGTAAAAGACGAGCATCTTGGTTGCTCTAAAATTCCGTGAAAAATGTCTGAATTTGTATCCTAAGTTTTCCGTGTCAGATTTAAGCGACTCTATTCAGGAATCTAAAGATGCGCCCAGGAACTGAAGTGAATCGATGAAACGTAAATTCTCAAAACTAAAGCTGATGTATATCTCTGAATTTTTGGGTATACATGTAATGTTTTTTTTTTGTTGTTGTTTTTTGTTTGTTTGTTTTTTTTGTTGTTTTTATTTTTTTGTTGTTGTTGTTTTATTTTTATTTTCTATTTTCAGAGCCTGGCAAATGATATGTGAATCAAAATTTTGTAAACCGTGTAACAGCAGGAACGAATGCTGGTGGTAGGAGATTACAGGTCATATGCATGACGTGGCGGTATTTACCACTTATATGACAATGGTCACGACATTTTTCATTTTCTTCCATGAATAGCTCACCACATAAATAAACAATGCTTAATGAAATATTTTACATATTCGGAAGTTATAACAATGGGCTCATTACTCTGCAGAATTTGTTTGATTTCTCATTGTTCGGCTCTCATGTTTTTGATAAATATGTCAGCAGCATTAGGTCCTCGGTAGGTCTTAGTTGGTAAAACACACAATCTTATATCCAAAACTGCAAACTGAGGTGTTTTGTTGTTTTTGTGTGAGAAACGTTATTTCTATTTCACACATGTGTATGGGCGTTTGAATTTGTTTCAAAATCCGCGTAAATGATTAGGTCAATGGGATAGGCTTTTAAATGATCCAAAAACTTTAATAAATCTGCTTTGCCTGGCTTCTCGTTGATCCGCGGCATGCCAAGCAAAAGGAAGTTCTATCCACCAGAAATCATGCCCGTTTATGGAGTGATATATTCTGTGAAATAAAGTCGGTATTTAAGTGCCAGCTAAATCGGGTTTAAATAATGAACAAATATTACTCTTTGAAGAAAAAGTTAACACTAGCACTGAGGCTAATTTTTTTAGACAAAAATCGCATTTTGATGAGTGTTATGGTATAAAAGCCAGCGCAAAACCTGGTTTTACAATCGACAGTGTAAAGAATGACAGCAAAGAAGACCCATTTGAGGGCTCAGATACATGTAGATGCTCAAACTCCATAAAAGATTCTGGTTGTAAATAGTTAAAAAAAACAAACAAACAAAAACACAGAAACGTAAACCACACGAAATTGTGTAGATGTTGGAAAAAAACACAACAAAGACTTTAATAAAAAAAAAAAAAAAAAAAAAAAAAAAATAGATGATTTCCACACAGAAACGTTAAGCAGGCTTGATAGGTGTCTTGATCTCTATGAAAAAGACATTAACTCAAGAAATGAAAAACAGTGATGATGATGATGATGAGTTCAGGTTTAACGACGCATCAACCCATGAGGGTCATTTGCGTCAAAATGGTGAACTAACATGGTTCTGTAATGAAACGATTATAATGATAAGTCATAAATGCATAAAATGTAAAACTAGAACGAATTTAAAAACTAAAGCAGTTATACTTTGTTAAAAAGATTGATGTGTTTTAAAAACATAAGTATGTTATCAATTGGTACATTTTCAAATAAGTATCTCAGGTCATTTGTTTGGAAGAATTGACGTCGTATATGAGAGAATTCAATGCAATCGATCAGAAAGTGTTTTACTGTAAAAGGTTCATTACAGCTGATACAAAATGGCTGATCTTCTCGTTTGAGTAGATAAGAATGTGTGAGTCTAGTATGACCTATACGTAGACGAGAAAGAACCACTTCTTCTCGCCTTAATGACCGATAAATGTTATTTTTACCAAGAACCGGTTTTATTTCATGTAGTTTATTGAATGTCGCTCTGTCCCATGACAGCTGCCATTTGGATAATATGTACCTGTTGATAAAAGGTTTAAAATCTGTACATGGAAGTTTAAAGTTCGAAATTTCTAGATCGAGTGAGGCCTTTGCTTTTACGTCGGCAGTCTCGTTACCTTTTATGCCAACATGGCTGGGGAGCCAACAGAATAAAATTTCCTTAGTTTTTGACATCGTGATGTTTTTCTATCACGTTCTGGATTTTGGGATTTTTTGAAGCTGTGTGATTTAGAGATTTCAAAACAGAAAGGGAGTCCGAGAAAATAACGAATTTGTTCTCTAAAGAGTTATTCAGTACGTAATCCAAAGCCATATCAATAGCCTTGGATTCAGCAGTGAAAATAGATGAGCCATCAGGAAGACGGATCTTTTCATGGTGGTTGTCCGATATAAACGCACAGCCAACCTTATCTTCAACTTTTGAGCCATCAGTGTAGATGTGTTGATAATCTGAAAGTCGCGACTGTAATTCTTGGAAGTTTTGTTTCATGAGATGTGAATCAGAAAGTGACTTTTTGCTGTTGTGTAAATCGAAAAGAATATTTGGTTTAGTAATGCACCAGGATGGAATATCAGAAAACGAGTGTTTTTGAATGTTTTTAATGTTAATATTAGTAGATTCTAAAAGTGGTGCTATACGAAGGCCGAAGGATTTAATAGCGTTAGGTTTTCTTTCATAATATTCCTGAAATTGTGGTGGGAATGTGACTTCAAAAGCAGGGTTAGAAGGGTTAGCAGCAAGTCTGATGGCATACTGAAGAGACAATTTTTCTCTGCGTAGCCATAACGATGGCTCATCTGCTTCCACGTTAAGACTCGATACTGGAGATGTACGAAAAGCTCCCAATGCCAAACGAAGTCCTTGATTATGTACAGTGTCTAACATCTGTAGATAACATTTTCTAGCAGATCCATATACGATGGACCCATAATCAAGTTTTGGTCGAATTAAAGAACGATACAGGTGAAGAAGAGTTGTTCTGTCCGCTCCCCAACTTGTGTGAGATAAAACTTTTAAAAGGTTTAATGCTTTTAAACATTTCGCTTTCAAGTATTTTATATGGGGTATGAAGGAGAGTTTTTTATCAAATATAACCCCAAGAAATTTTGATTCAGCAACAACTGGTATTTGAGATCCATATATGTAGAGCGATGGATCGTTGTGTATTTTCTGTTGCTGACAGAAATGAACGCACTGAGTTTTCGATTTGGAAAATTTAAAGCCATTTCTAGTTGCCCAGTCTTCAATTCTATTTAGACATTGCTGTAGATGTCTTTCTATTGTGCGCATATTTTTCGAGCGAAAACAAATACAGAAATCATCAACGTACAAAGAAGCATCTGTTTTGTAATCCAGGCAGTTTATAATATCGTTTAATTTCACGTTAAATAACGTGGTTGAAAGTATTGCTCCTTGAGGAACGCCCTGTTCTTGATCATAGAGATCAGACAGGGTCGATCCTACACGCACTTGTATTGTACGATCTTCAAGAAAACTTTTAATAAAATTTGGTAGTCTTCCTTTCATACCAAAGTTATGTAGGTCTTTTAAAATTCCATATCGCCAAGTGGTATCATAGGCTTTTTCCAAATCGAAAAATACAGCGACTACATGTTCTCGTTTGATAAAAGCATCACGGATAAAAGTTTCTAGTCTAACTAAATTATCATTGGTACTACGTTCAGCTCGGAATCCCGACTGAAGTTTTGTTATAAGATTGTTAGATTCTAAGTACCAAACAAGTCGTTTGTTAATCATTCTCTCTAGTGTTTTGCAAAGGCAACTTGTTAGCGCTATTGGTCTGTAGTTTGTTGGTTCTGCATGATCTTTCCCTGGTTTGGGAATAGGTATAATTGTGGCCAAACGCCAGCTTTCTGGAAAAACTCCTGTTGTCCATATACCGTTGAAAATATGTAAAAGTGTGTCAAGGGCGGTTTCCGGAAGGTGTTTAAGCATCTGGTAATGGATGTCATCAGGGCCTGTAGCTGTATCTTTTGATACTGCGATAGCATCTTTAAGTTCTGTAATGTTAAACAGGCTGTTATATTCTTCAGTATTTGAAGAGGTGAAATTAAGAATGATTTTTTCTTCTTGTTTTTTGATGTTTTGAAACTTCTCTGAATAATTCCGAGATGAAGAATTATCCAAAAAAGTTTCGCCAAGTGTGTTTGCTATCTCTTCCTTTGATGTGGCCTTTGTTCCACGTTTTGTATTTAAGTGGGTGAAACTGGGTGATTTTGATTTACCAGATATTTTTCGTATCATGTCCCAAACCTTTTTAATTGGAGTTTTATAATTTAAATTCGAAACGTAAGATTTCCATGATTTGCGTTTGGAGGCCTTTATTGTTCGACGAGCCTTTGCTCTGAAATTCTTTACTTTATTCAGGTTCTCCTTTGTTGGATATCTGCAGAACTTTGATAATGCTTGCTTGCGCTGTTTTATGGCATCTTTGCATTCATCATTGTACCATGGTTTGTTTTTCTTTGGATTTGTCGAGGTTTTCGGTATACTTTTGTTAGAGATATCGAGAAGAGAAGAAGTAAAATCATCTAGAGGATCCAAGGAATTCTTAAACTTATCTATTTTGAGACTTTCTTCGCATAATAAGTGGTATAATTCCCAATTTGCTTTATTTAGTTTCCACTTTGCGTTGTGATCGTTCGTGGAATTATTTACGCTTTCAATAATAACAGGGAAGTGATCACTTCCATGTTGGTCTTCACTGACCGTCCAGTCGAAGTCCAGCAGGAGAGATGGGTGACATATGGAAAGATCTAAAGAAGAAAATTTTCCTGTTGCAGGATGGAGATAAGTGTGAGATTTGTCATTCATAAGACAAAGATCGTTTTTGGTTATAAAGTCTTCAATAATATTACCTTTAGGGTTGTTATCTTTACATCCCCAAAGGATATTGTGACCATTGAAGTCACCAACTAGTATACAGGGCGAAGGGAGTTGTTTCAGTAAAATGTCTAAATGTTCGGTCTCTAAATGAAAATTCGGAGGTATATACACAGAACAAATAGTAATTTCTTTATCTAAAGTAACAGAAACCGCAACGGATTGAAGATTGGTTACAAGTTTAATTTCTCGCTGCGGACATGAAGAGTGAACTAAGATTGAGCTTCCACCAGACGGCCTCTGGCCTTCTGAATATATATAATTGTACGTATTGAAATCTCTGATATTTAATTGATCATCAGTTTTTAAAAAAGTTTCTTGCAAGCAAAAAACTGATGGATTCAATAAGGATAAAAGTAATAAGATCTCGTTATAGTTTGACTTTAGACCTCGACAGTTCCATTGTATTATTTTGTGATTTGAATTCATTTTAGAGTTGTTAGATTTTAGTTAGACAAACAACTAAGGATATGTTATTGGTGATTTTGATCTATTATTACTATTGTTGACGTGTGAATGTTCTGATGATCTCGATCTATTTCTGTTAGTTCGTGGGCGATCTGGAGCTTCTCCTAACTCCATATCATCGCTACTGTCACTCAAAGATCCGAACCTGTTATGTTGTTGAATAACATTATTTGAACCTTTTCGTTCTCTGTTTGATGTGCTTGGTCTTTGTGTTCCTTGACTAGATTTTGACTTTGTTTCTTTCGTAGGTGGAGATGATTGACTTCTTGCTTGTCTTTCTTTCTGTTGTTGTTTCTTCCAATCTTTTCTTATCATTTCAATGGTGGCTTTTTTCAGGCCACCATCTCCTTTTTTCTCTTCAGAAGGTGTCTTTGTTTGATTTTTGTTTGTAGTGTTTGTTTGACCTTTTTGTTTCTGCAGATCTTCTGTTTTGCTGTTTGTGTTTGTTGAACTTGATTGAACTGCAGAGTCGAGAATATTGATCGGATCGGTTTGAGTGGCAGTATCAACCACAGAAACCTTTTTCATAGAAGACTGGGTGATGTTGGCATAACTGATTCCAGGAATTGGAGTTGGGGCCTCAACAAGTTTCCGCGCTTCAATGAAAGAAATATTTCTGGTAAACTTAAGACGTAAGATTTCTTTTTCTTTGTGCCAAACTTGGCATTCTTTAGAGTCAGCACTGTGTTTTTCACCACAATTGACACAGTGCAGTTCGTTTCTACATTGACTTTCTGGGTGTTCTGCTACCTGACCGCATTTCGAACAGATAGGGTCCTTAGAACACCTATCCTCATGGTGTCCATATTTCTGGCAATGATGACAACGCAAAGGATTTGGTATGTAGACTTCTACGTTGACTCTAAAGTATGCTACTTTTATTGTTTTTGGTAGAACTGATGTATTGAATGTAAAGACAAAGGTGTTTGTGTTTTTTAACTCTCCGTTTCGTTTAACTTTGAATCGTTTTATTGCAGTTACTCCTTGAGATCTTGTGCCTTCGAGAATCTCCTCCTCGCTGCAATTCCCCAATTCGGGGCAACGAATTACCCCCTTTGAGGAGTTCAGCGAAGTATGAGGGTACACCCGGACTTTCAAGTCGTGAAAAGTCTGTGCACGTAGAAGATTCTCGGCATGGGCTTTCCTGGATACCTCAATGAGTAGCTGATTCGACCTGTGTAGTTTCTTTATGTTTTCCGGCTCACCAGCTATACTTTGAATGACTTTTTGTATTACAAACGGAGATAAAGATGTTACTGGTTTGTTTTCTTCCTTGCTTTCAACTAAAATGAAACGCGGAAAATGTTGAGATGATGTATCTTTGGTAGAGGTTGTTGGAGGTTGAGTGCTTTCGTTAACATCTGAAATATCAGATTCTGAACATTGTTTAGTTCTTTTTCTTCGATTAGAACCCATGATAAAGATGTATTAAAATTCGTCCTCCATGCTCTCCGCCCACCACGGAGCCCAACAAGGGAACACATCAATGGAGTGGTTTTCCTACTCACTTGTGCTAGAGATACACAGAAGATATACTCGCACGAGCAAAATGCTGCACGATTGACCCGTTAAGCCGCCGCCTTCTTAGGATTGGAAAGGTTAAGAAAAAAGAATTATGGGCAAACGGTGAGTATCAGTATGATACAAAAGACAAGGAAGAGAAAGAAAAGATATTTCCTAGGGCTTGGCGCGACCAGCCGATTGACCGTGCCGGGTCTCACGGACACCCTTCTACACCGAAATCCAGGCCAAAGAGGCGTGTTGAGCCATCAGGAGAGACCAAACTCCCAATAACTCTCAACCTCCAGGATCCCTTCTTCCGGCTTACGGGCTGCCACCCACGGCAAACGGGTGGTATTTTCTCTTCGCTCTTCCCAAAGGGGACAATTACTGCTCACCACGCTAGCAACGTTCCCAGTGGGAATTGAGCCCCCAGGGCCTCGGCAAGGCGGAAAGTTTAATACCCAGGGGTGAAAAACAGTGAGAAATGGATCAGGGCAACCTGATATATGAGGTTTTTATGGCCCGCCACAAAAAGTGGCTGGGGTATTATGTTATACCCTCCGAAATTCTGAGTGTCTGTCCATCCGTCCGTAAGCACCTCACAGTTTCGTATCTGCTCCATTACTGATGCTGTTTGAGATATTTTCACGAAACTTCACAAATATGTAAAGCACCATAAAACGAAGTGCAGAACATATGGACTCTGATTTTCCTACTTTTGGTGTTATGTTTACTGGGCAGGTTTAGTCCTCTAAGCAGTTAAGCAGTATTGTGCACATTCTTTCGCCAGAAACTGACTAAAGAATGTGCACAATACTGGTTAACATAAACATCTGTCCATTTTCATGTCCATTTGATGTCTTATATTTCCGAAAGGAACTGTCAACAGTACCTGTAAGTACTGTAGATCAAAACATAAAAAGTATAGAATAAAATTTCAGCCCCGCCATGAATTTTGAAAAAAATATGAATGAGAATCTAACAATTTATTATGACCTTAGCACCATCAGACGACGTGCAGTGTACAAAGAGCCGTAACTGATTTACATACTTTTGGAGTTACGGCCCTTTGAACATTGTAAATAATGAGCCAAATCATGTACTTGTGAAGCACCACAATCTGCAGAAGACAAGTCTTAGCCGCTTTAACTACGTTATGAGTTATTGGTCTTTCAAAATTGAAAACAGTGATTTTTGTCATATATTTATATGTCCGTAGAACACGAGCAGAATACAAAGAGAATAACTTTGTTTTATCTTCTTTATGAGTTATTGCTCTTTGAAAAAGTGATCCCAAATTAGACTCCTATCCGCTCTGTAACTGGAACACCTTTTTTGATTTTTTCATGAAACATTGCAGAAATGTAAAGCAGCTTGAGGTTGCATGCCAAACACACACACACACACACACACACACAAAATAACTCTGATTTACTTACTTTTTGAGTTATTGTCCCTTTGGCCAGTTGCGTCCCATCTATTAGCTGAAAACCGTTTTCGATAGTTTCATGAAAATTATACAAAAACACAAAGCACCATGCAGATCACAAGAACTGTAACTCTGGCCTATTAACACTCGCTTACTGTATAAAGCAGTACTCCAAATGGCGATGATGGAGGGGAGCGGGGATACATCTGTTCTCATCCAGAAAACAAATTCTAGTAGTTAATTCTATTAAAGAGCAGCTAAAAATCGAGAAGCAGAATTTCCTGTCACAGTGTGCACCTTATTACTACTTTCAACTTGGGAGCTTCACATGTCATAGAAGTTCTACATAAGGCTTAAGGCGTGTAGCCACTGGCTCTGATTATGAAGAATACGCACGATGCATTACATCTTCTTGTGCAAATGTATCGGTTCAGGTGGTCTGGCCCCAAAACGTTTGGAAACTACCAAGAATATGTTTAAGAATGGCTAATAGCTGAACTTATTGACCAGAATATTCTGGATGAAAAACCCGACACTGGGGTACCTGATGAAGAGAGACTACCACTATATATGACAGCTGAAGACACCAGACCCAAGGAGAATCCAGATGAAAAGAATCAGTATGATGAGCTACAAGGAGGTAGACAACCTGGTTAGGAACAACCATATGGAGTGAAAGGACTTAATTACCAGCATTCACTGGATGGCCAACCAGACTCTGGAGTCCTGATGAAGAGAGACTATCACTATATAGGACAGATGAAGACAACAGACCTAAGGAGAATCCAGATTAAAGGAATCAGTATGATGATCTACAAGGAGATAGGCTTACTTCTTTTTGTATGTTCGTCTGTCATAACTGACAATGGCCACAATCATAATCAACTGTGTGATGTGTTATTATTTGTGTGTTCTAAAATGGCTGATGATTTTGCAGATTGAACAAGAGAGACCTGAGAAAGAAAGTTCTGTTGGTGATGTCTTAGCTCTGGCTTTCCGCTGTGCATGTTTCAGCTCGGCTTCGATGATTCTTTTTGCTTTGTATTCATCAGCTCCCCTTTTTATTAGGCCTCGCAACTTTGTTCGATTCTGTGCAATCTGTTCCCACGACTCTGTTGGTATGTTGAAGTCTTTTAGGGAGGCTTTGAGGGTGTCCTTGTATCGCTTCTTTTGACCACCATGGGAGCGTCTTCCAACTTGTAGTTCTCCATAGAGGATTTTCTTTGGCAAACGTTCATCAGGCATTCTGGTAACATGGCCTGTCCATCTTAACTGTGCCAATTTCAGATGAGTATGTTCACTCTGCATCCCTGCCCTTTTCATGACTTCTGTGTCTGGAATCCTGTCTTGCCACTTAATCTTTAGAAGTTTTCTAAGAAAGCTTGTATGGAAGTGGTTCAGTCTTTTGGCATGCCGTTGGTAAACTGTCCGAGTTTCGCATGCGTATAATAGTGTTGGCAGCACCACCGATCTATATACGTTCAGCTTTGTTTCAAGTTTGATTCCACTTCGGTCCCAAATACTTCCACGCAGCCGGCCAAATGCTGCACTAGCTTAGGCAAACCTAGCATTGACTTCATCATCAATGTGCACAACTCTAGACAATGTGCTTCGAAGGTAGGTGAATAAAAGGCATTCTTGTTTGGAACAACCTGGTTAGGAACAACCATATAGAGTGAAAAAACTTACTGACAAGAATACACTGGATGAACTACCTGACAACGAGATATCTGATGGAAAGCAACTACCACTATGTATGATGATGAGTTCAGGTGTAACGACGCATCAACCCATGAGAGGGTCATTTACGTCAAAATGGTGAACTAACATGGTTCTGTAATGAAACGGTTATAATGATGTCATATGACCATTAAAGTCACCAACTAATATATAGGGTGAAGGGAGTTGTTTCAGTAAAGTGTCTAAATGTTCGGTCTCTTAATAAAAATTCGGAGGTATATACACAGAACAAATAGTAATTTCTTTATCTAAATTGACAGAAACCGCAACGGCTTGAAGATTAATTTCTCGCTGGAGACATGAAGAGTGAACTAAGATTGAGCTTCCACCAGACGGCCTCTGGCCTTCTGAATATATATAATTGTATGTATTGAAATCTCTGATATTTAATTGATCATCAGTTTTTCAAAAAAGTTTCTTGCAAGCAAAAAACTGATGGACTCAATAAAGATAAAAGTAATAAGATCTCATTATTGTTTGACCTTAGACCTCGACAGTTCCATTGTATTATTCTGTGATTTGAATTCATTTTAGAGGTTAGATTTTAGTTAGACTAGAAATTAAGGACATGCTATTGGTGATTTTGATCTATTATTACTATTGTTGACGAGTGAATGTTCTGATGATCTCGATCTATATCTGTTAGTTCGTGGGCGATCTGGAGCTTCCTAATTCCATATCATCGCTACTGTCACTCAAAGATCCGAATCTTATTATGTTGCTGAATAACATCATTTGAACCTTTTCGTTCTCTGTTTGATGTGCTTGGTCTTTGTGTTCCTTGACTAGATTTTGATTTTGTTTGTTCTTTCGTAGGTGGAGATGATTGACTTCTTGCTTGTCTTTTTTTCTGTTGTTGTTTCCTCCAACCTTCTCTTATCATCTCCATGGTGGCTTTTTTCAGGCCAGCCTCTCCTTTTTTTCTCCACAATAGGTGTCTTTATTTGACTTTTGTTTGTGGTGTTTGTTTGACCTTTTTGTTTCTGCAGATCTTCTGTTTTGCTGTTTGTGTTTTTTGTATTTGATTGTACTGCAGAGTCGAGAATAGTAATCGGATCGGTTTTAGTGGCAGTGTCAACCACAGAAACCTTTTTCATAGAAGACTGGGTGATGTTTGCATAACTGATTCCAGGTATTGGAGTTGGGGCCTGAACAAGTTTCCGCGCTTCAACGAAAGAAATATTTCTGGTGAACTTAATACGTAAGATTTCCTTTTCTGTGTGCCAAATTCGACATTCTTTAGAGTCAGCACTGTGTTTTTCACCACAATTGACACAGTGTAATTCGTTGCTACATCTATTGTCGAGGTGTTCTGCTGTTTGACCGCATTTCGAACAGATAGGGTCTTTAGAACACCTATCCTCAAGGTGTCCATATTTTTGGCAATTATGACAACGCAAGGGATTTGAAACGTAGACTTCTACGTTGACTCTAAAGTATGCAACTTGGACCGTTTTAAGTAAAACTGGCGTTGATGATGATGATGAGTTCAGGTTTAACGACGCATCAACCCATGAGGGTCATTTGCGTCAAAATGGTTAACTAACATGGTTCTGTAATGAAACGATTATAATGATAAGTCATGAATGCATAAAATGTAAAACTAGAACGAATTTAAAAATTAAAGCAGTTATACTTTGTTAAAAAGATTGATGTGTTTTAAAAACATAAGTATGTTATCAGTTGGTACATTTTCGTATCTCAGGTCATTTGTTTGGAAGAATTGACGTCGTGTATGAGAGAATTCAATGCAATCGATCAGAAAGTGTTTTACCGTAAAAGGTTCATTACAGCTGATACAAAATGGCTGATCTTCTCGTTTGAGTAGATAAGAATGTGTGAGTCTAGTATGACCTATACGTAGACGAGTAAGAACTACTTCTTCTCGCCTTAATGATCGATAAATGTTATTTTTACCAAGAACCGGTTTTATTTAATGTAGTTTATTGAACGTCGCTCTGTCCCATGACAGCTGCCATTTGGATAAGATGTACCTGTTGATAAAAGGTTTAAAATCTGTACATGGAAGTTTAAAATTCGAAATTTCTAGATCGAGTGAGGCCTTTGCTTTTACGTCGGCAGCCTCGTTACCTTTTATGCCAACATGGCTGGGGAGCCAACAGAACAAAATTTCCTTAGATTTCGATAGCTCGTGATATTTTTCTATCACGTTCTGGATTTTGGGATTTTTTCAAGATGTGTGATTTAGAGATTTCAAAACAGAAAGGGAGTCAGAGAAAATAACGAATTTGTTCTCTAAAGAGTTATTCATAACGTAATCCAAAGCCATATCAATAGCCTTGGATTCAGCAGTGAAAATAGATGAGCCATCAGGAAGACGGATCTTTTCATGGTGGCTGCCCGATATATACGCACAGCCAACCTTATCGTCAACTTTTGAGCCATCAGTGTAGATGTATTGATAATCTGAAAGTCGCGACTGTAATTCTTGGAAGTTTTGTTTCATGAGATGTGAATCAGAAAGTGACTTTTTGCTGTTGTGTAAATCGAAAAGAATATTTGGTTTAGTAATGCACCAGGATGGAATATCAGAAAAAGAGTATTTTTGAATGTTTTTAATGTTAATATTAGTAGATTCTAAAAGTAGTGCTATACGAAGGCCAAAGGATTTAATAGCGTTAGGTTTTCTTTCATAATATTCCTGGAAATGTGGTGGAAATGTGACTTCAAAAGCAGGGTTAGATGGGTTAGCAGCAAGTCTGATGGCATACTGAAGAGACAATTTTTCTCTGCCTAGCCATAACGATGGCTCATCTGCTTCCACGTTAAGACTCGATACTGGAGATGTACGAAAAGCTCCCAATGCCAAACGAAGTCCTTGATTATGTACAGTGTCTAACATCTGTAGATAAGATTTTCTAGCAGATCCATATACGATGGACCCATAATCAAGTTTTGATCGAATTAAAGAACGATACAGGTGAAGAAGAGTTGTTCTGTCCGCTCCCCAACTTGTGTGAGATAAAACTTTTAAAGGAGAGTTTTTTTATCAAATATAACCCCAAGAAATTTTGATTCAGCAACAACTGGTATTTGAGATCCATATATGTAGAGCGCTGGATCGTTGTGTATTTTCCGTTGTTGACAGAAATGAACGCACTGAGTTTTCGATTTGGAAAATTTAAAGCCATTTCTAGTTGCCCAGTCTTCAATTCTATTTAGACATTGCTGCAGATGTCTTTCGATTGTGCGCATATTTTTCGAGCGAAAACAAATACAAAAATCATCAACGTACAAAGTATAACCATCTGTTTTGTAATCCAGACAGTTTATAATATCGTTTAATTTCACGTTGAATAACGTGGTTGAAAGTATTGCTCCTTGAGGAACGCCCTGTTCTTGATCATAGAGATCAGACAGGGTCGATCCTACACGCACTTGTATTGTACGATCTTAAAGAAAACTTTTAATAAAGTTTGGTAGTCTTCCTTTCATACCAAAGTTATGTAGGTCTTTTAAAATTCCATATCGCCAAGTCGTATCATAGGCTTTTTCCAAATCGAAAAATACAGCGACTACATGTTCTCGTTTGATAAAAGCATCACGGATAAAAGTTTCCAGTCTAACTAAATTATCATTGGTACTACGTTCAGCTCGGAATCCCGACTGAAGTTTTGTTATAAGATTGTTAGATTCTAAGTACCAAACAAGTCGTTTGTTAATCATTCTCTCTAGTGTTTTGCAAAGGCAACTTGTTAGCGCTATTGGTCTGTAGTTTGTTGGTTCTGCATGATCTTTCCCTGGTTTGGGAATAGCTATAATTGTGGCCAAACGCCAGCTTTCTGGAAAAACTCCTGTTGTCCATATACCGTTGAAAATATGTAAAAGAGTGTCAAGGGTGGTTTCCGGAAGGTGTTTAAGCATCTGGTAATGGATGTCATCAGGGCCTGTAGCTGTATCTTTTGATACTGCGATAGCATCTTTAAGTTCTGTAATGTTAAACAGGCTGTTATATTCTTCAGTATTTGAAGAGGTGAAATTAAGTTTGTTTTTTTTCTTCTTGTTTTTTGATGTTTTGAAACGTCTCTGAATAATTCCGAGATGAGGAATTATCCAAAAAAGTTTCGCCAAGTGTGTTTGCTATCTCTTCCTTTGATGTGGCTTTTGTTCCACGTTTTGTATTTAAGTGGGTGAAACTGGGTGATTTTGATTTACCAGATATTTTTCGTATCATATCCCAAACTTTTTTAATTGGAGTTTTATAATTTAAGTTTGAAACGTAAGATTTCCATGATTTGCGTTTGGAGGCCTTTATTGTTCGACGGGCTTTTGCTCTAAAGTTTTTGACGTTATTCAAGTTCTCCTTTGTTGGATATCTGCAGAACTTTGATAATGCTTGCTTGCGCTGTTTTATGGCATCTTTGCATTCATCATTGTACCATGGTTTGTTTTTCTTTGGATTTGTCGAGGTTTTCGGTATACTTTTATTAGCTATGTCAAGAAGAGAAGAAGTAAAATCATCTAGAGGGTCCAAGGAATTGTCAAACGTATCTATTTTGAGACTTTCTTCGCATAATAAGTGATATAATTCCCAATTTGCTTTATTTAGTTTCCACTTTGCGTTGTGATCATTCGTGGAATTATTTACGCTTTCAATAGTAACAGGGAAGTGATCACTTCCATGTTGGTCTTCACTGACCGTCCAGTCGAAGTCCAGCAGGAGAGATGGGTGTCATATGGAAAGATCTAAAGAAGAAAAATTTCCTGTTGCAGGATGGAGATAAGTGTGAGATTTGTCATTCATAAGACAAAGATCGTTTTTGGTTATAAAGTCTTCAATAATATTACCTTTAGGGTTGTTATCTTTACATCCCCAAAGGATATTGTGACCACTGAAGTCACCAACTAGTATATAGGGTGAAGGGAGTTGTTTCAGTAAAGTGTCTAAATGTTCGGTCTCTAAATGAAAATTCGGAGGTATATACACAGAACAAATAGTAATTTCTTTATCTAAAGTAACAGAAACCGCAACGGCTTGAAGGTTGGTTACAAGTTTAATTTCTCGCTGCGGACATGAAGAGTGAACTAAGACTGAGCTTCCACCAGACGGTCTCTGGCCTTCTGAATATATATAATTGTATGTATTGAAATCTCTGATATTTAACTGATCATCAGTTTTTAAAAAAGTTTCTTGCAAGCAAAAAACTGATGGAATCAATAAGGATAAAAGTAATAAGATCTCGTTATAGTTTGACTTTAGACCTCGACAGTTCCATTGTATTATTTTGTGTTTGGAATTCATTTTACAGTGGAATGTTTTAATTAGACTAGAAACTAAGGATAAGTTATTGGTGATTTTGATCTATTATTACTATTGTTAGTAGATGGATGTTCTGATGATCTCGATCTACTGCGGTTAGCTCGTGGGCGATCTGGAGTCTGTCCTAACTCCATATCATCGCTACTGTCACTCAAAGATCCGAATCGATTATGTTGTTGAATCGCATCATTAGAACCTTTTTGTTCTCTGTTTGTTCTGATTGATCTTTGTGATCCCTGAATAGATTTTGATTTTGTTTGGTCTTTTGTAGGTGGTGATGATTGGCTTCTGGCTTGTCTTTCTTTCTGTTGTTGTTTTTTCCAATCTTTTCTTATTATTTCTATGGTGGCATTTTTCAGGCCAGCCTCTGTTTGTTTCTCCTCGATAGATGCTTTTGTTTGACTTTTCTTGCTGGTATTACTTTGGTCTTTTTGTTTTTGTAATTCTTCTGTTTTGTTGTTTGAACTTGTTGTTTTTGATTGGACTGCAGGGTCGACAATAGTAATCGGATCAGTTTGAGTGGCAGTATCAACCACAGAAACCTTTTTCATAGAAGACTGGGTAATGTTGGCGTAACTGATTCCAGGAATTGGAGTTGAGGCCTCAACAAGTTTCCGCGCTTCAATGAAAGAAATATTTCTGGTAAACTTAAGACGTAAGATTTCTTTTTCTTTGTGCCAAATTTGGCATTCTTTAGAGTCAGCACTGTGTTTTTCACCACAATTAACACAGTGCAGTTCGTTTCTACATTGACTTTCTGGCCCCTGGGTATTAAACTTTCCGCCTTGTCGAGGCCCTGGGGGCTCAATTCCCACTGGGAACGTTGCTAGCTTGGTGAGCAGTAATTGTCCCCTTTGGGAAGAGCGAAGAGGAAATACCACCCGTTTGCCGTGGGTGGCAACCCGTAAGCCGGAAGAAGGGATCCTGGAGGTTGAGAGTTATTGGGAGTTTGTTCTCTCCTGATGGCTCAACACGCCTCTTTGGCCTGGATTTCGGTGTAGAAGGGTGTCCGTGAGACCCGGCACGGTCAATCGGCTGGTCGCGTCAAGCCCTAGGAAAAACCTTTTCTTTCTCTTCCTTGTCTTTTGTATCATACTGATACTCACCGTTTGCCCATAATTCTTATTTCTCAATCTTTCCAATCCTAAGAAGGCGGCGGCTTAACGGGTCAATCGTGCAGCATTTTGCTCGTGCGAGTATATCTTCTGTGTATCTCTAGCACATGTGAGTAGGAAAGCCACTCCATTTATGTGTTCCCTCGTTGGGCTCCGTGGTGGGCGGAGAGCACGGAGGACGAATTTTAATACAACTTCATCATGGGTAATGATAAAAGAAAAAGAACTAAACAAACCCCAGACACTGATAATTCAGATTTTGACGAAAATTCTCAACCTCCAACTACCTCAACAAATGATACGTCTCATCAACATTTTCCACGCTTCATTTTAGTTGAAAGCAAAGAAGAGGGCAGACAGATAACATCTCTGTCTCCTTTTTTGATACAAAAGGTTATACAGAGTATAGCTGGTGAACCGGAAAACATAAAAAAACTAAACAGATCGAACCAGTTACTCATTGAGGTATCCAAGAAAGCCCATGCCGAGAATCTTCTTCGTGCACAGACTTTTCACGACTTGAAAGTCCGAGTGTACCCCCATACCTCGCTTAATTCCTCAAAAGGGGTAATTCGTTGTCCCGAATTGAGGAATTGCGGCGAGGAGGAGATTCTCGAGGGCACAAAATCTCAAGGAGTTACTGGAGTAAAAAGATTCAAAATAAAACGAAACGGAGAGTTAAAAGACACAAACACCTTTGTTTTTACTTTCAATACGCCAGTTTTACCCAAAACGGTCAAAGTGGCATACTTTAGAGTCAACGTAGAAGTCTACGTACCAAATCCCTTGCGTTGTCATAATTGTCAAAAATATGGACACCATGAGGATAGGTGTTCTAAAGACCCTATCTGTTCGAAATGCGGTCAAACAGGAGAACACCTCGAAAGTAGATGTAGCAACGAATTACACTGTGTCAATTGTGGTGAAAAACACAGTGCTGACTCTAAAGAATGCCGAATTTGGCACAAAGAAAAGGAAATTCTACGTCTTAAGTTTACCAGAAATATTTCTTTCGTTGAAGCGCGGAAACTTGTTGAGACCCCCCCAACTCCAATACCTGGAATCAGTTATGCCAACATCACCCAGTCTTCTATGAGAAAGGTTTCCGTGGTTGATACTGCCACTCAAACTGATCCGATCACTATTCTCGACTCTGCAGTACAATCAAATACAACAAACACAAACAGCAAAACAGAAGATCTGCAGAAACAAAAAGGTCAAACAAACACCACAAACAAAAATCAAACAAAGACACCTATTGAGGAGAAAAAAGGAGAGGGTGGCCTGAAAAATGCCACCATTGAGATGATAAGGAAAGATTGGAAGAAACAACAACAGAAAGAAAGACAAGCAAGAAGTCATTCATCTCCACCTACGAAAGAAACAAAATCAAAATCTAGTCAAGGAACACAAAGACCAAGCACATCAAACAGAGAACGAAAAGGCTCAAATAATGTTATTCAACAACATAACAGATTCGGATCTTTGAGTGACAGTAGCGATGATATGGAGTTAGGAGAAGCTCCAGATCGCCCACGATCTAATAGAAATAGATCGAGATCATCAGAACAAAAACACGTCAACAATAATAGATCAAAATCACCAATAACATATCCTTAGTTGCTAGTCTAACTAAAATTTAACAAGTCTAAAATGAATTCAAATCACAAAATAATACAATGGAACTGTCGAGGTCTAAAGTCAAACTATAACGAGATCTTATTACTTTTATCTTTATTGAGTCCATCAGTTTTTTGCTTGCAAGAAACTTTTTTAAAAACTGATGATCAATTACATATCAGAGATTTCATTACATACAATTATATATATTCCGAAGGCCAGAGGCCGTCTGGTGGAAGCTCAATCTTAGTTCACTCTTCATGTCCCCAGCGAGAAATTAAACTTGTAACCAATCTTCAAGCCGTTGCGATTTCTGTCACTTTAGATAAAGAAATTACTATTTGTTCTGTGTATATACCTCCAAATTTTCATTTAGAGACCGAACATTTAGACACTTTACTCAAACAACTCCCTTCACCCTATATACTAGTTGGTGACTTCAATGGTCACAATATCCTTTGGGGATGTAAAGATAACAACCCTAAAGGTAATATTATTGAAGACTTTATAATCAAAAACGATCTTTGTCTTATGAATGACAAATCTCACACCTATCTCCATCCTGCAACTGGAAATTTTTCTTCTTTAGATCTTTCCCTATGTCATCCATCTCTTCTGCTGGATTTCGATTGGACGGTCAGTGAAGATCAACATGGAAGTGACCACTTCCCTGTTATTATTGAAAGCGTAAATAATTCCACAAACGATCACAACGCAAAGTGGAAACTAAATAAAGCAAATTGGGAATTGTATCACTCATTATGTGAAGAAAGTCTAAAAATAGATAAGTTAAACAATTCCTTGGATCCTCTAGATGATTTTACTTCTTCTCTTCTCGATATCTCTAACAAAAGTATACCGAAAACCTCGACAAATCCAAAGAAAAGCAAGCCATGGTACAATGATGAATGCAAAGATGCCATAAAACAGCGCAAGCAAGCATTATCAAAGTTCTGCAGATATCCAACAAAGGAGAACCTGAATAAAGTAAAGAATTTCAGAGCAAAGGCTCGTCGAACAATAAAGGCCTCCAAACGCAAATCATGGCAATCTTACGTTTCGAATTTAAATTATAAAACTCCAATTAAAAAGGTTTGGGACATGATACGAAAAATATCTGGTAAATCAAAATCACCCAGTTTCACCCACTTAAATACAAAACGTGGAACAAAGGCCACATCAAAGGAAGAGATAGCAAACACACTTGGGGAAACTTTTTTGGATAATTCTTCATCTCGGAATTATTCAGAGAAGTTTCAAAACATCAAAAAACAAGAAGAAAAGATCAAACTTAATTTCACCTCTTCAAATACTGAAGAATATAACAGCCTGTTTAACATTACAGAACTTAAAGATGCTATCGCAGTATCAAAAGATACAGCTACAGGCCCTGATGACATCCATTACCAGATGCTTAAACACCTTCCCGAAACCGCCCTTGACACACTTTTACATATTTTCAACGGTATATGGACAACAGGAGTTTTTCCAGAAAGCTGGCGTTTGGCCACAATTATACCTATTCCCAAACCAGGGAAAGATCATGCAGAACCAACAAACTACAGACCAATAGCGCTAACAAGTTGCCTTTGCAAAACACTAGAGAGAATGATAAACAAACGACTTGTTTGGTACTTAGAATCTAACAATCTGATAACAAAACTTCAGTCGGGATTCCGAGCTGAACGTAGTACCAATGATAATTTAGTTAGACTAGAAACTTTTATCCGTGATGCTTTTATCAAACGAGAACATGTAGTCGCTGTATTTTTCGATTTGGAAAAAGCCTATGATACCACTTGGCGATATGGAATTTTAAAAGACCTACATAACTTTGGTATGAAAGGAAGACTACCAAACTTTATTAAAAGTTTTCTTGAAGATCGAACAATACAAGTGCGTGTAGGATCGACCCTGTCTGATCTCTATGATCAAGAACAGGGCGTTCCTCAAGGAGCCATACTTTCAACCACGTTATTCAACGTGAAATTAAACGATATTATAAACTGTCTGGATTACAAAACAGATGGTTCTTTGTACGTTGATGATTTCTGTATTTGTTTTCGCTCGAAAAATATGCGCACAATAGAAAGACATCTACAGCAATGTCTAAATAGAATTGAAGACTGGGCAACTAGAAATGGCTTTAAATTTTCCAAATCGAAAACTCAGTGCGTTCATTTCTGTCAACAACGGAAAATACACAACGATCCAGCGCTCTACATATATGGATCTCAAATACCAGTTGTTGCTGAATCTAAATTTCTTGGGGTTATATTTGATAAAAAACTCTCCTTCATACCCCATATAAAATACTTGAAAGCGAAATGTTTAAAAGCATTAAACCTTTTAAAAGTTTTATCTCACACAAGTTGGGGAGCGGACAGAACAACTCTTCTTCACCTGTATCGTTCTTTAATTCGATCAAAACTTGATTATGGGTCCATCGTATATGGATCTGCTAGAAAATCTTATCTACAGATGTTAGACACTGTACATAATCAAGGACTTCGTTTAGCATTGGGAGCTTTTCGTACATCTCCAGTATCGAGTCTTAACGTGGAAGCAGATGAGCCATCGTTATGGCTACGCAGAGAAAAATTGTCCCTTCAGTATGCCATCAGACTTGCTGCTAACCCTTCTAACCCTGCTTTTGAAGTCACATTTCCACCACAATTTCAGGAATATTATGAAAGAAAACCTAACGCTATTAAATCCTTCGGCCTTCGTATAGCACCACTTTTAGAATCTACTAATATTAACATTAAAAACATTCAAAAACACTCGTTTTCTGATATTCCATCCTGGTGCATTACTAAACCAAATATTCTTTTCGATTTACACAACAGCAAAAAGTCACTTACTGATTCACATCTCATGAAACAAAACTTCCAAGAATTACAGTCGCGACTTTCAGATTATCAACACATCTACACTGATGGCTCAAAAGTTGAAGATAAGGTTGGCTGTGCGTATATATCGGGCAGCCACCATGAAAAGATCCGTCTTCCTGATGGCTCATCTATTTTCACTGCTGAATCCAAGGCTATTGATATGGCTTTGGATTACGTTATGAATAACTCTTTAGAGAACAAATTCGTTATTTTCTCTGACTCCCTTTCAGTTTTGAAATCTCTAAATCATACATCTTCAACAAATCCCAAAATCCAGAACGTGATAGAAAAACACCACGAGCTATCGAAAACTAAGGAAATTTTGTTCTGTTGGCTCCCCAGCCATGTGGGCATAAAAGGTAACGAGGCTGCCGACGTAAAAGCAAAGGCCTCACTCGGTCTAGAAATTTCGAATTTTAAACTTCCATGTACAGATTTTAAATCTTTTATCAACAGGTACATCTTATCCAAATGGCAGCTGTCATGGGACAGAGCGACATTCAATAAACTACATGAAATAAAACCGGTTCTTGGTAAAAATAATATTTATCGGTCATTAAGGCGAGAAGAAGTGGTTCTTACTCGTCTACGTATAGGTCATACTAGACTCACAAATTCTTATCTACTCAAACGAGAAGATCAGCCATTTTGTATCAGCTGTAATGAACCTTTTACGGTAAAACACTTTCTGATCGATTGCATTGAATTCTCTCATGTACGACGTCAATTCTTCCAAACAAATGACCTGAGATACTTATTTGAAAATGTATCAAATGATAGCATACTTATGTTTTTAAAACACATCAATCTTTTTAACAAAGTATAACTGCTTTAATTTTTAAATTCGTTCTAGTTTTACATTTTATGCATTTATGACTTATCATTATAATCGTTTCACTACAGAACCATGTTAGTTCACCATTTTGACGCAAATGACCCTCATGGGTTGATGCGTCGTTAAACCTGAACTCATCATCATCATCATCATTGACTTTCTGGGTGTTCTGCTACCTGACCGCATTTCGAACAGCTAGGGTCCTTAGAACACCTATCCTCATGGTGTCCATATTTCTGGCAATGATGACAACGCAAAGGATTTGGTATGTAGACTTCTACGTTGACTCTAAAGTATGCTACTTTTATTGTTTTTGGTAGAACTGATGTATTGAATGTAAAGACAAAGGTGTTTGTGTTTTTTAACTCTCCGTTTCGTTTAACTTTGAATCGTTTTATTGCAGTTACTCCTTGAGATCTTGTGCCTTCGAGAATCTCCTCCTCGCTGCAATTCCCCAATTCGGGGCAACGAATTACCCCCTTTGAGGAGTTCAGCGAAGTATGAGGGTACACCCGGACTTTCAAGTCGTGAAAAGTCTGTGCACGTAGAAGATTCTCGGCATGGGCTTTCCTGGATACCTCAATGAGTAGCTGATTCGACCTGTGTAGTTTCTTTATGTTTTCCGGCTCACCAGCTATACTTTGAATGACTTTTTGTATCACAAACGATGAAACGCGGAAAATGTTGAGATGATGTATCTTTGGTAGAGGTTGTTGGAGGTTGAGTGCTTTCGTTAACATCTGAAATATCAGATTCTGAACATTGTTTAGTTCTTTTTCTTCGATTAGAACCCATGATAAAGATGTATTAAAATTCGTCCTCCATGCTCTCCGCCCACCACGGAGCCCAACAAGGGAACACATCAATGGAGTGGTTTTCCTACTCACTTGTGCTAGAGATACACAGAAGATATACTCGCACGAGCAAAATGCTGCACGATTGACCCGTTAAGCCGCCGCCTTCTTAGGATTGGAAAGGTTAAGAAAAAAGAATTATGGGCAAACGGTGAGTATCAGTATGATACAAAAGACAAGGAAGAGAAAGAAGTAGTTGCGGTCATGGTACCAAAGCCGTAATTCAAAATCATAAATCCATAAACGAATGACGAATCAGAATGTTCAGACCAACAGACATGGACCCCAGAACAAAGGGTGTAATCAGGCGTCCGCGGATAGTAAGCATTACTTGGTAAGCAAGCTTCGCCCACCATGCCCATGGGCCTGAACGAAGGAAATATCGGTAGAAGCGTATGTCCGGGATTTGGGAAGTCTACTTATGGCGCGTCACTGGCAAAAACATCAGAAACAATTCTGGAAACTGCCACATTGTAGGGATTGACTAGATCATGATGTCTCCCATAGAACTTCTTGTGTTGCTACCAGTTTGGTTTTTTGATACCCCTGGCTCAACAACTTTTGAGTGAGCACTTTCCCACGCTCCATGAAGTCCTGATAATTTGAACAAGTTCTGGCATAACGGATTAACTGTGAAACGTAAACGCCGTATGCTGGTGCAGAAGGGATATTACTGCTCAGGAAAGGAAAGTTAACGATGGGAAAATTGAAGTCATCCCGTTTGTCGTAAAGCCTAGTAGTAAGCTTTCCATTGTCGATGTAGAGATAACAATCCAAGTATGAGGAGGAGGCTGAAGTCTCCGTTGTTTCCTTTATTTCAAGAAAAGATATTTCCTAGGGCTTGGCGCGACCAGCCGATTGACCGTGCCGGGTCTCACGGACACCCTTCTTCACCGAAATCCAGGCCAAAGAGGCGTGTTGAGCCATCAGGAGAGACCAAACTCCCAATAACTCTCAACCTCCAGAATCCCTTCTTCCGGCTTACGGGCTGCCACCCACGGCAAACGGGTGGTATTTTCTCTTCGCTCTTCCCAAAGGGGACAATTACTGCTCACCACGCTAGCAACGTTCCCAGTGGGAATTGAGCCCCCAGGGCCTCGGCAAGGCGGAAAGTTTAATACCCAGGGGTAAAACTGGCGTATTGAATGTAAAAACAAAGGTGTTTTGTGTCTTTTAACTCCCCGTTTCGTTCTACTTTGAATCTTTTTACTGGAGTTACTCCTTGAGATCTTGTGCCCTCGAGAATCTCCTCCTCGACGCAATTCCCCAATTCGGGACAACGAATTACCCCGTTTGAGGAATTCAACGAGGTATGAGGGTACACTCGGACTTTCAAGTCGTGAAATGTCTGTACACGAAGAAGATCCTCGGCATGGGCTTTTTTGGATACCTCAATGAGTAGCTGATTCGATCTGTGTAGTTTTCTGATGTTTTCAGGTTCACCAGTTATACTCTGTATGACTTTTTGTATTAGAAATGGGGACAGGGATGTCATCTGTCTGTTATCTTCTTTGCTTTCAACTAAAATGAAGCGTGGAAAGTGTTGAGCAGACGTATCATTTGTTGAGGTAGTTGGAGGTTGGGTGTTTTCGTCAAAATCTGAAATATCAGAGTCTGGACTTTGTCTAATTCTTTTTCTTTTATCTAAACCCATGATGAAGATGTATTAAAATTCGTCCTCCGTGCTCTCCGCCCACCATGGAGCCCAACAAGGGAACACATAAATGGAATGGCTTTCCTACTCACTTGTGCTAGAGATACACAGAAGATATACTCGCACGAGCAAAATGCTGCACGATTGACCCGTTAAGCCGCCGCCTTCTTAGGATTGGAAAGGTTGAGAAATAAGACTTATGAGCAAACGGTGAGTATCAGTGCGATATAAAAGGCAGGGAAGAGAAAGAAAAGATTTTTCCTAGGGCTTGGCGCGACCAGCCGATTGACCGTGCCCGGTCTCACGGACACCCTTCTACACCGAAATCCAGGCCAGAGGCGTGTTGAGCCATCAGGAGAGACCAAACTCCCAATAACTCTCAACCTCCAGGGTCCCTTCTTCCGGCTTACGGGCTGCCACCCACGGCAAACGGGTGGTATTTCCTCTTTGCTCTTCCCAAAAGGGACACTTACTGCTCACCAAGCTAGCAACGTTTCCAATGGGAATTGAGCCCCCAGGGCCTCGGCAAGGCGGGAAGTTTAATACCCAGGGGCCAACAAGGGAACACATAAATGGAGTGGTTTTCCTACTCACTTGTGCTAGAGATACACAGAAGATATACTCGCACGAGCAACATGCTGCATGATTGACCCGTTAAGCCGCCGCCTTCTTAGGATTGGAAAGGTTGAGAAATAAGACTTATGGGCAAACGGTGAGTATCAGTATGATACAAAAGACAAGGAAGAGAAAGAAAAGATTTTTCCTAGGGCTTGGCGCGACCAGCCGATTGACCGTGCCGGGTCTCACGGACACCCTTCTTCACCGAAATCCAGGCCAAAGAGGCGTGTTGAGCCATAAGGAGAGACCAAACTCCCAATAACTCTTAACCCCCAGGGTCCCTTCGTCCGGCTTACGGGTCGCCACCCATGGCAAACGGGTGGTATTTCCTCTTCGCTCTTCCCAAAGGGAATAATTACCGCTCACCAAGCCAGCAACATTCCCAGTGGGAATTGAGCCCCCAGGACCTCGGGTAGGCGGAAAATTTAATACCCAGGGGTATTTTCTGTTGATCTTGATCTATTACTGTTAGTTCGTGGGCGATCTGGAGCTTCTCCTAACTCCATATCATCGCTACTGTCACTCAAAGATCCAAATCTATTATGCTGTTGATAGCATCATTTGCACCTTTTTGTTCTCTGTTTGATGGGACTAGTTTTTGCGTTCCTTGACTAGATTTTATTTTTGTTTGGCCTTTCATAGATGGTGATGATTGACTTCTTGCTTGTCTTTCTTTCTGTTGTTGTATTTTCAAATCTTTTTTTATCATCTCAGTGGTGGCTTTTTTCAGGCCAACCTCTGTTTTTTTTCTCCTCGATAGATGTCTTTGTTCAGGGATGAGAACGACAAAGAAGGAAGAAAACTGAAAGGCCGGGGGTCAAGAGGGCCGCCTAGGCCCCTTGCAAGTCCAGGGCAGCGCCCTGGTCAGGGGGCCAGGGGGCGAAGCCTCCACCCCCCCCCCCTCCGGCCGAAAATGATTTTAAGCATTTCCAGAAGCATTTTGAATGCATTTCCAGGAGGTATTACAGCATTCTCAGGAGCCATTTTTTTGCTACTGAAACAATATATAACTTAAGAATACTTATTGTAGACTAATATACATACCCAATATAAACTCTGCTATTATTGGTGTTATTGCTGTCCTGTATTTTTTTGTGTTCTCTTCTGACAAATAACAAGGTTTAATCACCTTGTTGTACATGTATTCACTTTATTAGTTTTTGAAATAGTTTAATTGATTTTCAAAACTTTGTACATGTATCACTTATATGGTACTTAGAGTATGAACATTAATCACAAATTGTAACCATGGAAACAAAATTTAACATTTTTACAGCTTTACAATATATATCTAATACTTTGTCTTCTTCCTTGCTGTTTCAACCAAAGCCTCTAGTGCTCTTTTTCTTGCCTTTTTCTGATATTTTAGGAGATTATTCTGTACCCTATCTTTGACTAATACGTTTGACATTGCTTTTGACACTGGGACACTATTTACCACTGACACCTTTAGTTTCCCTTTCCTGTTTTCCTTTATTTGTCTTTTCCTTTCCTTTCTTATATCTCGAGACGGCCTTTCTAAGGCTTACACAGACAGACTTTCATACAGGGTCTTTTTTCACATCGTTGCGTTTGAAATATTCTAGAGCTGTAGTTTTTCAGGCCTTAAATACATATTTTACAATCTGAACAGCACTCAACGTTTCGGTGTTCATTCTAGTGGACCTGATATCTACAACATCCCCCATAAGGTTGAATGCTGACTCCACTTGTGGTCCATGGAATATACTCATAACAGCATTAATAATCTTCGTAAGAGCTGGATATCTTCATTTTGAATACCTCCGTCCACCAAGTCAGTTTCAGCACTGTACTCTGGAAGTCTGATGTCAACTGGAATTTTGTGATTTCCAGCAAGACATCACTTTGTTCTTTTTCACTTAAGAAGTGATTAAGATGCTGGGACAGCCTTTTCAAGCCCTTACCACCTTTATGATGTCCTCTGACTTTTGGGTCTGTACAAGAAATTGATTTCAGTAAGTCACTGTTCAACGGCATTTTTTGCTGGAGCTGTTTCGCACATTCTACATATGCAGCACTGGCTTGGTCCCTGAATTGATTAATATCAGTATCCTTCTTCTCAGCTGCCTTTATTATTTTTTCTGCTGCTGCACCAACAAACATATCCTTCTGTTTCATATATAGCCCATCATCATCATTGTCAAGGTCCAACATTTTGAGCTGTTTGCCAGACTTTCCAATTAAATGTTCTGGTTTTATAAAGCAGCCTAAAAAATCAGTAAATACCTGAACTTGTTGATCATGCAGCATGTGTATCAAAGTATCTTTTCCTTGAAACAGGCATACATAACTTTTTAGCATTGGAAGTACAGCTATGTAGAAGCTCAGCTGAAGCTTCGTTTTCTTTTCTTGGTAGAACAACTTTTCAACAATCCTATGTTTACGATTTTTTCCATCATCAGTTAGTTTCTTGGCTGTTAATTCGCTTCTAATTTCTCTTATCCTTTTGCTTGATTCAACACTAATACGTAAGTCTTTGCTGTCTTCAACAACAATTTCAACATAATCATTTTTCAAACTCTTAGGTGAGTATATGTATGATACAAAAGACAGGAAGAGAAAGAAAAAAATTTTCCTAGGGCTTGGTGCGACCAGCCGATTGACCCAGGTCTCACGGACACCCTTCTACACCGAAATCCAGGCTAAAGAGGCGTGTTTCTTCTTCAGGCTTACCGGTTGCCACCCACGGCAAACGGGTGGTGTATCCTCTTCGCTCTTCCCAAAGGGGACAATTTGTTTTTGTTGAGGTTTTACGGCCCAGTCAACCCAATGGGGTCATGTCGAGCGCGGTCAGTTTACCTAACCATACGTTTACTGGGCAGGCTTAGTCCTCTAAGCGGTTAACCAGTATTGTGCACATTCTTTCGCCAGAAACTGACAACTGCCCTTCTTGAATCAGCGGAAGGGAGAGAATGACCGTAGAAAACATTTCATGATCAACCTCCATGAAAGAATGTTACCGACCTCGGCGGGGGTTGAACTCGCGACCTCCTGGTCTCCAGTCGGACGGCGCATCCAACTGAGCCCCCGAGGCCGGCAAAGGGGACAATTACTGCTCACCAAGCTAGCAACGTTCCCAGTGGGAATTGAGCCCCCAGGGCCTCGGCAAGGCGGAAAGTTTAATACCCAGGGGACCACTATGTATGACAGATGAAGACAACAGACCTCAGGAGAATCCAGATGAAAAATATCAATATGATGAGCTGAACGTCTTGCTGATACTGAAGCTGATAGTAATTTTGATGGTCGTTCAAAAGTGAGAACGGACGAGACGGACGGGGAGTGATCACAATAGCTCATCATAAGCCTTCGGCTCAGTTGAGCTAAAGAGCAACTGGCAGGAATTTGTACTTGTACTCCTAAACTGATTTATGGCAAGCGGCTTGCCGTGGGTGGCAGCCCTTAAGCCAGAAGACGGGACCCTGGCGGTTGAGAGTTATTGGGAGTTTGGTCTCTCCTGATGGCTCAACACGCCTCTTTGGCCTGGATTTCGATGTAGAAGGGTGTCCGTGAGACCCGGCCGAAGATGATTTTAAGCATTTCCAGAAGCCTTTTGAAAGCATTTCAAGGAGATATTACAGCATTCTCAGGAGTAAAGACCAAGGTGTTTGTGTCTTTTAACTCTCCGTTTCGTTTTACTTTGAATCTTTTTACTGCAGTCACTCCTTTAGATCTTGGGCCTTCGAGAATCTCCTCCTCGCCGCAATTCCTCAATTCGGGGCAACGAATTACCCCTTCTGACGAATTCAGCGAGGTACGAGGGTACACTCTGACTTTCATCGAGAAAAGTCTGTGCATAAAGAAAATTCTCTGCATGGGCTTTCTTAGATACCTCAATAAGTAGCTGATTCGATCTGTGTAGTTTTTTTTATGTTTTCAGGTTAACCAACTATACTCTGTATGACTTTTTGTATCACAAAAGGGGACAGAGATGTTATCTGTCTGTTCTCTTCTATGCTTTCAACTAAAATGAAACGCGGAAAAATTTGAGTTGTATCATTTGTTGAGGTAGTTGGAGGTTGATTGTTTTCGTCAAAATCTGAAATATCAGAGTCTGGGGTTTGTTTAGTTCTTTTTCTTTTATCATTACCCATTATGAAGTTGTATTAAAATTCGTCGTCCGTGCTCCGCCCACCACGGAGCCCAACAAGGGAACACATAAATGGAATGGCTTACCTACTCACTTGTGCTAGAGATACACAGAAGATATACTCGCACGAGCAAAATGCTGCACGATTGACCCGTTAAGCCGCCACCTTCTTAGGCTTGGAAAGATTGATAAATAAGACTAACGGGCAAACTCTTCTAATCTGTAGGAAATCAAATGTGTCTTATTACCCATGGAAACATTTGGTGTTGTCCTCATCAGAACCATCTCAGTGAGATGAATCTATTGAGGTCATAACATATGTTGTTAGAGATTCAAGAAAATTTATCAAAAAGTGCCTAAGTTGGACTTCTAGTATCAACAAACTATAGTTATTTGTGAGGCCAAATCAATGTGTTTTCATTTGTATATCGAGTTAAATATGAGTGGTTATTTTTGTACCAATCCATTCATTTTCCAGCAAAAAGTTTGATTTGATATGTAAATTCCACAGGATAGTCAAGTTATGGAGTTAAGATGAAAGTCTAAAGTGCAGAAATGGCAGAAAGTATAAAAGTTGTGGAGACAAGATTTCGGATGGGTGGAAGGAAGGTTGGGAAATTACACAAACACATGACGAACAACCGTTATTTCTACAGTCTACTTCTGCCTACATGTATGTTTGATGACGAAAGTAATAACATGTAATCAGTTGTATATATGCATTTGGCACTAAAAGAAGATACGTTAATATAAAAAAAAATGATAAACTGTGAAAATAGATGTAAAATAACAGTATGGTTAACTTTTCAGTAAGGTTTGATGGAATTTACTTTGGTATGTTTTAAGTACCCAATTTGACCTGTGATCCTCTATTGTAGTCTTGACCTTGGGTATAGGCATTTGTTACAAAAAGTGATCAACATTTATAAGAATATGTGATAATACTGTAGAAGGCCGAGTACTAGTTGCTTCAAGTACTATCCACACCCTGATTTTTTTACCAAAATTCGGGGAAAAGAATGAAGTAGATCGTATAAAACACATTCAAAAATTATCGGGGAAAGATGATCTCCTGAATCAACATTTATGTGATAATACTGTAGAAGGCCGAGTACCAGTTGCTTCAAGTACTAACCACACCCTGATTTTTTTACCAAAATTGGGGGAAAAGAATGAAGCAGATCGTATAAAACACATTCAACAATCATCGGGGAAAGATTATCTCCTGAATCAACATTTATAAGAATATGTCATAATACTGTAGAAGGCCGAGTAGTAGTTGCTTCAAGTACTAACCACACCATGATTTTTTTACCAAAATTCGGGGAAAAGAATGAAGCAGATCGTATAAAACACATTCAAAAATCATCGGGGAAAGATGATCTCCTGAATCATTTCACAGAATCAAAAATGAAAGTAGAGACTCCAGATTGAAGAGATTCAATGCGGTCACACGATATAATGCAAGGTAAACTAATCTCAAGTAACATATAGCGGTACCGGCAGACGGCGAAAAGTTACAACTGGACAATTTTTGCAAACATGTTTTTTTTTTGTTTTTTTTCTGCCAAATTAAAAAAAAAGGGGGGGGGGGGGTGGAGGGGACGGGAGCTTTCTGATTGTTTCTGTGTGAGCATGTTTGTTTTTTGGGGTTTTTTTACTTTTGTTTCTAAACAAAGTTCATCTTGACACAGTGTTGATCACAAGCGTCAGGTGTTTTGCACATGTAATTAGCGGCAAAATACCGAAGCCGATTAATGTTTTGAATGGGAGTTTTAATGCGTCCTTCTGTTTTTCAGTTCGGATTCTGCTTTGGCAATACACACTTTTGAAAACAACCCTGTTGTGGGCCTCAAAATTGATCAAATTTTTGTAAGCCAATCAAATGCGCGTTCTAGACTGTGACTACCGGAAATGAATCAGACAATGCAATGGTGGAAAAATGCTGTTTATTTAATCGAAATTGTGATGTTGGCTGATAAAAACATTTGGATTTTGGATAAATCAAAAACAATGGATGAAATACAGAATCGATACACCACTTGTGTGTAAGTATAGCCCACAAACGGTAGATTTTGTGGTGATTATGTTCTGAACTTCGCCGAAATTTGGTGAAGATCGGTTGATTTTGAGGTTTCTGGCTAAAATTTTGAAGGAAAAAAAAATGGTCAAAAATATTCTAGAATGTTTTAACCGCACCCTTATTCCAAATTTACAGTTTTGGGGTAAAAAAAAGTGCGGGTTGTACTCGGCCTTATACAGTAGATGTAAAAGAAGGTCACAGGAAGTTTTTTTTTGAGGACGGATGGGGGAAAAATGCTATAAAAATGGTAATAAAATGTAATCAATTGTTTACATGCATTTGGCAGTAAGATGAAATCACTAAAGGTATTTCCCTTTCAATAAAGACAAGAAAAAGATGAAGTTGTAACCATACACCTTACTTCTGGATTATTATATAAACTAGACAAACGTCTGTGACCTTGACTTAAAAGCCATGCCCCTGCTTGGGGATGGAGCCCAGGAAAACTTCAGACCTATATATACCATCATGCTTAATATTAATGAAACCAACAAAAAAGGCTTCATAATAGAGAGCTCTATATAAACTTAGATGCAATTTTTTTTTACTTTTATATGAAATTTCTAAGTCTGTGACCTTGACCTCAAGGTCATACCCCAGGATAAGGATGATGCTGAGTAAAACTCTAAACCTATATCTACCAACATGTAAAATATATATGATATTCCTCAAAGGGTCTTGATGGTATAGCTATACAAACATAAACACAAAAGTTTTGACTTATTTATAGGGTTGGTGCTAATAAAAACTTAACCCTATATCTACCATCAGGCCAAACATGAATTAAATCCATCAAAAAGGCTCTTCATAATATAAGGTCTTATAAACGTTAACGTAAAAACTTTGACCCTAAGATAAAAATAAAGTATGAACGAATAATGCTTCAACGGATGGATGGACAGACAAACAGATTCCTTGCTGATAGCTATATCCGGGGATAATAATATTTAACAAAAGGTCTTGATGATATGGCTATATAAACTTAAAAGCAAAAACTTTTACTTTTAAATGAAACTTCTAAGTTTGTGACCTTCACTTCAGCCACACCCGGGGTGGGGATTATGCGGAGTAAGACTCTAGGCCGATATATAGCATCATGTCAAATATAAATGAAATTCCAAAAGGGTCTTGATGATACAGTTATATAAACTTAAACACTAAAATTGGACATTTTTATGAAAATTTGAAGTCCGTGACCTTGACCCAAAGGTCACCCCCAGGTGGGAGATGGTGCCAATAAAAACTTTAGAGCTGTATCTACCATCATGCCAAATATGAATGAAATCCATCAAAGGGTCTTCAAAATATGAGATCTTACAAACTTTAACGTAAAAATTTTGACCCCAAGACAACAATAAAGTATGAACGAATAATGTTTCAACGGATGTTGACAGACCAACATATTCCTTGCTGATAGCTATATCCGCTGGACTTTTCAATTAGGGAATACTGAAATTTAACAAAAGGTCTTGATGATATGGCTATATAAACTTAAAACACATTTTTTTTTTTTACTTTTATATGAAAATTCTAAGTTCGTGACCATGACCTCGGCACACCCTGAGTGGGGATCATGTGGAGTAAGACTCTAGGCCGATATCTAGCAACATGTCAAATATAAATGAAATTCCTAAAGGGTCTTGATGATATTGCTATATAAATTGAAAAACAAAAAACTTTCACATTTTTATGAAAATTCAAAGTCCGTGACCTTGATCCCAAGGTCACCCTGACCCCAAGGTTACCACCGGGGTTGGGATGGGATAATGCTATAAAAACTTTAGACCTATATCTACAATGATGCCAAATATGAATGAAATCCATCAAAGGGTCTTCAAAATATGAGGTCTTATAAACTTAAACGCAAAAACTTTGACCCTGACTTTTTTTATGAAAATTCGAAGTCTGTGACCTTGACCCAAAGGTCATCCCTGGGGTGGGGATGGTGCTGATAAAAACTTTACACCTATATCTACCATCATGCTAAATATGAATGAAATCCATCAAAGAGACTTCAAAATATGAGGTCTTATAAACTTTAACGCAAAAACTTTGACCCTGACTTTTTTATGAAAATTCTATGTCTGTGACCTTGACCCCAAGGTCACCCCTGGGGTGGGGATGGTGCTGATAAAAACTTTAGACCTATATCTACCATGATGCCAAATATGAAAGAAATCCATCAAAGGGTCTTCAAAATATGAGGTATTAAAAACTTTAATGCAAAAACTTTTACCCTGTGATGGAAAGACGAACGAATGAAAGTACGTATGAATGAACGAACGGAAAAGCGAAAACTATATACCCCCACATACTTCGTATGTCGTGTATATAATTATAGTAATGTGGTTCCACATTCTACTTCTGGCAAAACACTAATTTGTCTAACATTTGTTACAAAAAGTCATCAACATTTATAAGAATATGTGATAATAGATGTAAAAGGTCGCAGAAAGTTTTTTCGTGGATGGCTGGGGGGAAAATGCTATAAAAATCATGATAAAATGTAATCAGTTGTTTACATGCATCTGGCACTAAGATGAAATCACTAATTAAAAGGTATTTCCCTTTCAATAAAGACCAGGAAAAGATGGAGATGTAACCATACACCTTACTTCTGGATTATTATATATATTATTGTACCGTATTTACCATATGATTTGGACAGACAGGCCTGAACAAACGGTGTAGACGCAGATGAGACGCCACAGAATGCGGCGTCTCATCATGGTCTGCACTGTTTGCCATTCATCCAGCAATTTTTAGACACTGTATTGGGTAGTAAATTGTACTTGTGAAAATTTTAGAACAAGTATGGTAAGGAGCTGAGGTGTCCGAATATTTAGGGTAAAGACGGTAATGTGGTTCCTCATTCTACTTCTTCTGGTAAAACAGTAATTTGTCTAACCTGTATGTTTTGTCACAAAAGAGTTAATTTAGAAAATTAACAAAAGTTTACACTGCAAATCCTATTTACTGTGAAAAAAGTGATATATGTGTATCTCCCTTCAAAATAAATACCGTCTTGGATTTTAAAATAAAAACTTCTTTATGTGTGACCAGCAGGGGATGTCACCACACAACAAGGGATACTCAACGACAAGTTCACCGCTTTCAGTTTATTTCAGTTGTGACAAAGAAGTCTGAAACATACATTTAAAATACACATAAGTTCTAGTTAAAGAGCTTATATAACAGTGTTAACATATGCATCAATCATATTACATGTACTTAGGCACTGTATATCACATATTCAGAGACAATGGCAAACGGATTAAACTAATACGTTTCCATAACACAGTTTTTAACATTGTTTTGGATACAACATAATTCACAAATTAATGGGTCCAAAGTTGCTGTTCTAAAGAAATTATAACTCAATAGCACTTGTACTGAGTGGCAGCATAGTTTAATTGTCGTTAAAATGCATCAAAGCAACAATAAAGATGCTTCTCCAAATAACGTCACAATCAAAGTAAAATCATGCAATACTCTCAACATATTTCAACAGCAATACTATTTTGCAATATAGTGGGTTTCCTTGACCTGTTCCAATGATCATTTTCGCAATTAGGAAATTGTGTTATTGCTCAGACCTGAACAATGAAACCAGCTAAATAGCCATATCAGTTTTGACTAAAAGCCTAAAATTCACTTCATTGCATGATTTTACATTATTCTTAATCCAATAAGCCATTCACTCTGAATACCATAACATATTTAATTATTTATGTCAGAAATTACTAGAAGTTTTGGCAAAATTACACTTTGGACGACAGACATTATTAACTTCAGCCATTTATCTATTTTACTTTTCACCTTGACAATTCAATAATAAGTAAAATACAAGTTAACAATGGCTTGAGCTGTAACATTACCATATTCAGTTTATTCAACTGCTCATTTGGCAGACCGGTCTATCAACATATTCCACTGCATCGTTTTGCTCACTGAAATCTTACGGCAAATCCGACATTTAGTCGGTGACAAATAGTACAAATTTGCCGAATTCAGCCAAAAGCCTTGTTACAGGACCTTGCTCAGACCATATCGCATGTGTCCCTATATTTCGACTAGAGAACCAGCATGAGCTTCCGTAACTACCTTACTGTATTCAACAAACAACCCAAATAATGGTAATTGCATGTTTATTTTACAAGTTTAAGGCTTAGTTAATTCTTCTTGCATAACTCTGACCGGCTGCTTATTTTGCATACTCACCCTAAGTAAGGACTTCTTTCAACCAAATATTCCAACTAGAATATGGATGGAGATCTCAGCTCGACTACATGTTATGATGGTGTATCTGAAACAATGTGCAAATATGCCTAATTTCTGACTTCTAACGTGCCTGTTTTTCCAATTAATTCAGACCCCACTTACAAATTGAAGTAACACAAAATACAATACAATATTGAACAATATAATAACTATTAATTATATAGAATCTTACATTAGTAGTCATGTATTATTGAATCCATCAAATGAGTCAAAGTGATAAAATGCGAGGCTTTGCCGAGCATCTAACACCTTTTCGCAACCAGTAATAAATCCAATAATACAGGCGCACCAATGCATCATTCTATACATCATATGACTGAATTATCACATAACTCTATGACTTTCACATAAAGCACATAAATTTCTCATAAGAGAAAACATCTTTTTTTTTTCTTTTTTTTTTAAAAAAACATTGCCATTCATTGTTTGGCAATGTACTCAGATAACCCGCATATTCGTAACTAATTCCATAATGAATTACAGAATTTATTGCATGACATTATTACACTCAACTCTGTCATATGATAAAACACATTTGATATTACATCGTCCTGAAAAATATACCAGCTTATAACCTACAATGATTTTACCATACTAACCAAATTATTTCCGTACTGAGCCATGCCACGAGAAAACAGCCATTCCGACATACCCAATGGTAGCGTTTCAAAATCCATGCATGCATCAACATGATTCTATGATGGACACACTTAAATCCACAAATCAAAGGGCCCTTAGTCAAAGCATCAAATTCTACCCACATTATGGGTCTGAAACTGCGCATTTCAGTGAAGACATTTCAGACTGTCCGAAAGACTGTTTTCGGTGTCACAACACATTTAAAATGTATGGTGAAACTTCAACACGGAAAGTATATTACATAATCATGGGACATGTGGGAAACATACATCAGCATTTTCAGAAATTAACAATTTCTCAATTTTACGGAGCTTTATTGTTTTTGACAAACACGAACGACCGTAAAATATGTCAAACTGTGTAGTTTATCATCAAGAAATCAAACGTATGATTTTAGCTACCATGCACAGTACATGTATGTTTAAAAAATGTCCAGGAAATTTCAATACTTCAACAATGATGAATGCAAAGATGCCATAAAACAGCGCAAGCAAGCATTATCAAAGTTCTGCAGATATCCAACAAAGGAGAACCTGAATAAAGTAAAGAATTTCAGAGCAAAGGCTCGTCGAACAATAAAGGCCTCCAAACGCAAATCATGGCAATCTTACGTTTCGAATTTAAATTATAAAACTCCAATTAAAAAGGTTTGGGACATGATACGAAAAATATCTGGTAAATCAAAATCACCCAGTTTCACCCACTTAAAAACAAAACGTGGAACAAAGGCCACATCAAAGGAAGAGATAGCAAACACACTTGGGGAAACTTTTTTGGATAATTCTTCATCTCGGAATTATTCAGAGAAGTTTCAAAACATCAAAAAACAAGAAGAAAAGATCAAACTTAATTTCACCTCTTCAAATACTGAAGAATATAACAGCCTGTTTAACATTACAGAACTTAAAGATGCTATCGCAGTATCAAAAGATACAGCTACAGGCCCTGATGACATCCATTACCAGATGCTTAAACACCTTCCCGAAACCGCCCTTGACACACTTTTACATATTTTCAACGGTATATGGACAACAGGAGTTTTTCCAGAAAGCTGGCGTTTGGCCACAATTATACCTATTCCCAAACCAGGGAAAGATCATGCAGAACCAACAAACTACAGACCAATAGCGCTAACAAGTTGCCTTTGCAAAACACTAGAGAGAATGATAAACAAACGACTTGTTTGGTACTTAGATGATGATGATGAGTTCAGGTTTAACGACGCATCAACCCATGAGGGTCATTTGTGTCAAAATGGTGAACTAACATGGTTATGTAATGAAACGATTATAATGATAAGTCATAAATGCATAAAATGTAAAACTAGAACGAATTTAAAAACTAAAGCAGTTATACTTTGTTAAAAAGATTGATGTGTTTTAAAAACGTAAGTATGTTATCAGTTGGTACATTTTCAAATAAGTATCTCAGGTCATTTGTTTGGAAGAATTGACGTCGTATATGAGAGAATTCAATGCAATCGATCAGAAAGTGTTTTACTGTAAAAGGTTCATTACAGCTGATACAAAATGGCTGATTTTCTCGTTTGAGTAGATAAGAATGTGTGAGTCTAGTATGACCTATACGTAGACGAGTAAGAACCACTTCTTCTCGCCTTAATGACCGATAAATGTTATTTTTACCAAGAACCGGTTTTATTTCATGTAGTTTATTGAATGTCGCTCTGTCCCATGACAGCTGCCATTTGGATAAGATGTACCTGTTGATAAAAGGTTTAAAATCTGTACATGGAAGTTTAAAATTCGAAATTTCTAGATCGAGTGAGGCCTTTGCTTTTACGTCGGCAGCCTCGTTACCTTTTATGCCAACATGGCTGGGGAGCCAACAGAATAAAATTTCCTTAGTTTTCGATAACTCGTGATGTTTTTCTATCACGTTCTGGATTTTGGGATTTTTTGAAGCTGTGTGATTTAGAGATTTCAAAACAGAAAGGGAGTCCGAGAAAATAACGAATTTGTTCTCTAAAGAGTTATTCATAACGTAATCCAAAGCCATATCAATAGCCTTGGATTCAGCAGTGAAAATAGATGAGCCATCAGGAAGACGGATCTTTTCATGGTGGTTGCCCGATATAAACGCACAGCCAACCTTATCTTCAACTTTTGAGCCATCAGTGTAGATGTGTTGATAATCTGAAAGTCGCGACTGTAATTCTTGGAAGTTTTGTTTCATGAGATGTGAATCAGAAAGTGACTTTTTGCTGTTGTGTAAATCGAAAAGAATATTTGGTTTAGTAATGCACCAGGATGGAATATCAGAAAACGAGTGTTTTTGAATGTTTTTAATGTTAATATTAGTAGATTCTAAAAGTGGTGCTATACGAAGGCCGAAGGATTTAATAGCGTTAGGTTTTCTTTCATAATATTCCTGAAATTGTGGTACTTATACTTATTTGAAAATGTACCAACTGATAACATACTTACGTTTTTAAAACACATCAATCTTTTTAACAAAGTATAACTGCTTTAGTTTTTAAATTCGTTCTAGTTTTACATTTTATGCATTTATGACTTATCATTATAATCGTTTCATTACATAACCATGTTAGTTCACCATTTTGACACAAATGACCCTCATGGGTTGATGCGTCGTTAAACCTGAACTCATCATCATCATCTAAGTACCAAACAAGTCGTTTGTTTATCATTCTCTCTAGTGTTTTGCAAAGGCAACTTGTTAGCGCTATTGGTCTGTAGTTTGTTGGTTCTGCATGATCTTTCCCTGGTTTGGGAATAGGTATAATTGTGGCCAAACGCCAGCTTTCTGGAAAAACTCCTGTTGTCCATATACCGTTGAAAATATGTAAAAGTGTGTCAAGGGCGGTTTCGGGAAGGTGTTTAAGCATCTGGTAATGGATGTCATCAGGGCCTGTAGCTGTATCTTTTGATACTGCGATAGCATCTTTAAGTTCTGTAATGTTAAACAGGCTGTTATATTCTTCAGTATTTGAAGAGGTGAAATTAAGTTTGATTTTTTCTTCTTGTTTTTTGATGTTTTGAAACTTCTCTGAATAATTCCGAGATGAAGAATTATCCAGAAAAGTTTCGCCAAGTGTGTTTGCTATCTCTTCCTTTGATGTGGCCTTTGTTCCACGTTTTGTATTTAAGTGGGTGAAACGGGGTGATTTTGATTTACCAGATATTTTTCGTATCATGTCCCAAACCTTTTTTATTGGAGTTTTATAATTTAAATTCGAAACGTACGATTTCCATGATTTGCGTTTGGAGGCCTTTATTGTTCGACGAGCCTTTGCTCTGAAATTCTTTACTTTATTCAGGTTCTCCTTTGTTGGATATCTGCAGAACTTTGATAATGCTTGCTTGCGCTGTTTTATGGCATCTTTGCATTCATCATTGTACCATGGCTTGCTTTTCTTTGGATTTGTCGAGGTTTTCGGTATACTTTTGGTAGAGATATCGAGAAGAGAAGAAGTAAAATCATCTAGAGGATCCAAGGAATTCTTAAACTTATCTATTTTGAGACTTTCTTCACATAATAAGTGGTATAATTCCCAATTTGCTTTATTTAGTTTCCACTTTGCGTTGTGATCGTTCGTGGAATTATTTACGCTTTCAATAATAACAGGGAAGTGATCACTTCCATGTTGGTCTTCACTGACCGTCCAGTCGAAGTCCAGCAGGAGAGATGGGTGACATATGGAAAGATCTAAAGAAGAAAATTTTCCTGTTGCAGGATGGAGATAAGTGTGAGATTTGTCATTCATAAGACAAAGATCGTTTTTGGTTATAAAGTCTTCAATAATATTACCTTTAGGGTTGTTATCTTTACATCCCCAAAGGATATTGTGACCATTGAAGTCACCAACTAGTATACAGGGTGAAGGGAGTTGTTTCAGTAAAATGTCTAAATGTTCAGTCTCTAAATGAAAATTCGGAGGTATATACACAGAACAAAATGTAATTTCTTTATCTAAAGTAACAGAAACCGCAACGGCTTGAAGATTGGTTACAAGTTTAATTTCTCGCTGCGGACATGAAGAGTGAACTAAGATTGAGCTTCCACCAGACGGCCTCTGGCCTTCTGAATATATATAATTGTATGTATTGAAATCTCTGATATTTAATTGATCATCAGTTTTTAAAAAAGTTTCTTGCAAGCAAAAAACTGATGGATTCAATAAGGATAAAAGTAACAAGATCTCGTTATAGTTTGACTTTAGACCTCGACAGTTCCATTGTATTATTTTGTGATTTGAATTCATTTTAGAGTTGTTAGATTTTAGTTAGACTACCAACTAAGGATATGTTATTGGTGATTTTGATCTATTATTACTATTGTTGACGTGTGAATGTTCTGATGATCTCGATCTATTTCTGTTAGTTCGTGGGCGATCTGGAGCTTCTCCTAACTCCATATCATCGCTACTGTCACTCAAAGATCCGAACCTGTTATGTTGTTGAATAACATTATTTGAACCTTTTCGTTCTCTGTTTGATGTGCTTGGTCTTTGTGTTCCTTGACTAGATTTTGATTTTGTTTCTTTCGTAGGTGGAGATGATTGACTTCTTGCTTGTCTTTCTTTCTGTTGTTGTTTCTTCCAATCTTTTCTTATCATCTCAATGGTGGCTTTTTTCAGGCCACCATCTCCTTTTTTCTCTTCAGAAGGTGTCTTTGTTTGATTTTTGTTTGTAGTGTTTGTTTGACCTTTTTGTTTCTGCAGATCTTCTGTTTGGCTGTTTGTGTTTGTTGAACTTGATTGAACTGCAGAGTCGAGAATACTGATCGGATCGGTTTGAGTGGCAGTATCAACCACAGAAACCTTTTTCATAGAAGACTGGGTGATGTTGGCATAACTGATTCCAGGAATTGGAGTTGGGGCCTCAACAAGTTTCCGCGCTTCGATGAAAGAAATATTTCTGGTAAACTTAAGACGTAAAATTTCTTTTTCTTTGTGCCAAACTTGGCATTCTTTAGAGTCAGCACTGTGTTTTTCACCACAATTGACACAGTGCAGTTCGTTTCTACATTGACTTTCTGGGTGTTCTGCTACCTGACCGCATTTCGAACAGATAGGGTCCTTAGAACACCTATCCTCATGGTGTCCATATTTCTGGCAATGATGACAACGCAAAGGATTTGGTATGTAGACTTCTACGTTGACTCTAAAGTATGCTACTTTTATTGTTTTTGGTAGAACTGATGTATTGAATGTAAAGACAAAGGTGTTTGTGTTTTTTAACTCTCCGTTTCGTTTAATTTTGAATCGTTTTATTGCAGTTACTCCTTGAGATCTTGTGCGTTCGAGAATCTCCTCCTCGCTGCAATTCCCCAATTCGGGGCAACGAATTACCCCCTTTGAGGAGTTCAGCGAAGTATGAGGGTACACCCGGACTTTCAAGTCGTGAAAAGTCTGTGCACGTAGAAGATTCTCGGCATGGGCTTTCCTGGATACCTCAATGAGTAGCTGATTCGACCTGTGTAGTTTCTTTATGTTTTCCGGCTCACCAGCTATACTCTGAATTACTTTTTGTATTACAAACGGAGATAAAGATGTTACTGGTTTGTTTTCTTCCTTGCTTTCAACTAAAATGAAACGCGGAAAATGTTGAGATGATGTATCTTTGGTAGAGGTTGTTGGAGGTTGAGTGCTTTCGTTAACATCTGAAATATCAGATTCTGAACATTGTTTAGTTCTTTTTCTTCGATTAGAACCCATGATAAAGATGTATTAAAATTCGTCCTCCATGCTCTCCGCCCACCACGGAGCCCAACAAGGGAACACATCAATGGAGTGGTTTTCCTACTCACTTGTGCTAGAGATACACAGAAGATATACTCGCACGAGCAAAATGCTGCACGATTGACCCGTTAAGCCGCCGCCTTCTTAGGATTGGAAAGGTTAAGAAAAAAGAATTATGGGCAAACGGTGAGTATCAGTATGATACAAAAGACAAGGAAGAGAAAGAAAAGATATTTCCTAGGGCTTGGCGCGACCAGCCGATTGACCGTGCCGGGTCTCACGGACACCCTTCTACACCGAAATCCAGGCCAAAGAGGCGTGTTGAGCCATCAGGAGAGACCAAACTCCCAATAACTCTCAACCTCCAGGATCCCTTCTTCCGGCTTACGGGCTGCCACCCACGGCAAACGGGTGGTATTTTCTCTTCGCTCTTCCCAAAGGGGACAATTACTGCTCACCACGCTAGCAACGTTCCCAGTGGGAATTGAGCCCCCAGGGCCTCGGCAAGGCGGAAAGTTTAATACCCAGGGGTTGGTACTTAGAATCTAACAATCTGATAACAAAACTTCAGTCGGGATTCCGAGCTGAACGTAGTACCAATGATAATTTAGTTAGACTAGAAACTTTTATCCGTGATGCTTTTATCAAACGAGAACATGTAGTCGCTGTATTTTTCGATTTGGAAAAAGCCTATGATACCACTTGGCGATATGGAATTTTAAAAGACCTACATAACTTTGGTATGAAAGGAAGACTACCAAACTTTATTAAAAGTTTTCTTGAAGATCGAACAATACAAGTGCGTGTAGGATCGACCCTGTCTGATCTCTATGATCAAGAACAGGGCGTTCCTCAAGGAGCCATACTTTCAACCACGTTATTCAACGTGAAATTAAACGATATTATAAACTGTCTGGATTACAAAACAGATGGTTCTTTGTACGTTGATGATTTCTGTATTTGTTTTCGCTCGAAAAATATGCGCACAATAGAAAGACATCTACAGCAATGTCTAAATAGAATTGAAGACTGGGCAACTAGAAATGGCTTTAAATTTTCCAAATCGAAAACTCAGTGCGTTCATTTCTGTCAACAACGGAAAATACACAACGATCCAGCGCTCTACATATATGGATCTCAAATACCAGTTGTTGCTGAATCTAAATTTATTGGGGTTATATTTGATAAAAAACTCTCCTTCATACCCCATATAAAATACTTGAAAGCGAAACGTTTAAAAGCATTAAACCTTTTAAAAGTTTTATCTCACACAAGTTGGGGAGCGGACAGAACAACTCTTCTTCACCTGTATCGTTCTTTAATTCGATCAAAACTTGATTATGGGTCCATCGTATATGGATCTGCTAGAAAATCTTATCTACAGATGTTAGACACTGTACATAATCAAGGACTTCGTTTGGCATTGGGAGCTTTTCGTACATCTCCAGTATCGAGTCTTAACGTGGAAGCAGATGAGCCATCGTTATGGCTACGCAGAGAAAAATTGTCCCTTCAGTATGCCATCAGACTTGCTGCTAACCCTTCTAACCCTGCTTTTGAAGTCACATTTCCACCACAATTTCAGGAATATTATGAAAGAAAACCTAATGCTATTAAATCCTTCGGCCTTCGTATAGCACCACTTTTAGAATCTACTAATATTAACATTAAAAACATTCAAAAACACTCGTTTTCTGATATTCCATCCTGGTGCATTACTAAACCAAATATTCTTTTCGATTTACACAACAGCAAAAAGTCACTTTCTGATTCACATCTCATGAAACAAAACTTCCAAGAATTACAGTCGCGACTTTCAGATTATCAACACATCTACACTGATGGCTCAAAAGTTGAAGATAAGGTTGGCTGTGCGTATATATCGGGCAGCCACCATGAAAAGATCCGTCTTCCTGATGGCTCATCTATTTTCACTGCTGAATCCAAGGCTATTGATATGGCTTTGGATTACGTTATGAATAACTCTTTAGAGAACAAATTCGTTATTTTCTCTGACTCCCTTTCTGTTTTGAAATCTCTAAATCATACATCTTCAAAAAATCCCAAAATCCAGAACGTGATAGAAAAACACCACGAGCTATCGAAAACTAAGGAAATTTTGTTCTGTTGGCTCCCCAGCCATGTGGGCATAAAAGGTAACGAGGCTGCCGACGTAAAAGCAAAGGCCTCACTCGGTCTAGAAATTTCGAATTTTAAACTTCCATGTACAGATTTTAAATCTTTTATCAACAGGTACATCTTATCCAAATGGCAGCTGTCATGGGACAGAGCGACATTCAATAAACTACATGAAATAAAACCGGTTCTTGGTAAAAATAATATTTATCGGTCATTAAGGCGAGAAGAAGTGGTTCTTACTCGTCTACGTATAGGTCATACTAGACTCACAAATTCTTATCTACTCAAACGAGAAGATCAGCCATTTTGTATCAGCTGTAATGAACCTTTTACGGTAAAACACTTTCTGATCGATTGCATTGAATTCTCTCATGTACGACGTCAATTCTTCCAAACAAATGACCTGAGATACTTATTTGAAAATGTATCAAATGATAGCATACTTATGTTTTTAAAACACATCAATCTTTTTAACAAAGTATAACTGCTTTTATTTTTAAATTCGTTCTAGTTTTACATTTTATGCATTTATGACTTATCATTATAATCGTTTCACTACAGAACCATGTTAGTTCACCATTTTGACGCAAATGACCCTCATGGGTTGATGCGTCGTTAAACCTGAACTCATCATCATCATCAATACTTCAAATTATCTTTCACTAAAGCTTTAACTGTAACCACGGCATAAATTTCCATGCTACATAATTTCTATAATTTACTGAACCTTACAGTATCTGAGAATAGCTTAAAAGTCTACTTTTAAACACACACAGGGCCTCAAAATGCAATTTCTTTGGGCTAATTTACCTGTGCACCGCTTCGGTTATTTTCCAATAAAAGTCGCTATTTTATAAATAAAATACGATTTTGTTCAGGACACAATTAGCGGAACTTCAGAAGAAAGCCTGGGAATCTTTACCATACCTAGAAACTATGTATTTGTCTTCAAATTTTGATATTTCAGCGAGTTGCAAATTCTCTGCGCCCGTTGAGTTTTGACGGCGAATTGGAAAAGGGCGGTGTATCGGAAAACAGAATTGATAATCACCGAAATTACCGAAATGGAAGAAATCGGACAAATAAATTCCTCCACTATCGGCGCACCTCGTGTCTACAGTATGTAGCATCACAATGCTGCCTGTTACATTTCTCCCCTGCTTAATAAAATTGTGTCCTCATCAATTTCCATGTAACAAAAAAAAAAAAAAAAAAATATTTACATTTGAGCAGGACACTTGATAAAGTTTCCCATCACATTAATAATCTTCAATGTTCTATGCTTAAAATTACAGACAAATCAGCATAATACACTTGACTAATTTAAAACACTGGCATGAAAAACAACAATTTTAAAACATCATGGAAAACAAAAATTCTTATTACATTTTCACAACCAAAATCATCCTTGGTTCAAAACATCCTCCTGTTGAACAAGTCCATCAGATTTTTCCCCATTCAGAGGACTCTGTGTAACCATGGTGAAACCATCTGAACAGCATTTCAATATGCAATATTTATCAATACAAAACAGTCAAACTTTACCTTAGGTAAAGAAATATGTCTGATTCAGCTCTCAACAAATTATGGTAAAAGATGTAGACCACTTGACTGCTTGAAGCTTATCTTATATCACCACTGTGTAATCGTTGTTCTCTATGAGGAAATCTGAACATTTCATCAATATATCTGGCTCTCAGTCATTGAATCATATATGATTAAAACAAGAACAGGAAACAGTGTAACAATGTCCATTCTTCCCTTGTGCACATGACGGGGACAGTCCCCACCTATGATTACAAGAGAAGAACACACCTTGCCAACTTTTTCCTTCCTCCAATTTCTGTCAAAAAGACTGAAGATACCAGAGGCGACTATTGCCCTTGAAAATCCGCCCAACCTGAACGCAAGGTCTGACCCAGCGTTTTCCCTAACTTCGCAATGGCATTACTGAATTCTTCAAAATTTTGCTTTTTAGCACAGACTCATGCGTTTGAGCCACCTGGCTCTGTGATGAGGTTTCTGTTTTAAGCACTGACTTTGGCAATTTGAAGGGATTAGAGTGCTTGCCCTTCGTAGCCCTACTTGACCTCCTTGGTACCATCGTTTCTTCCACATCGGCATCATTGTCACTGAGTTCTGGAATTTTATCTGCGACTTTCTTCCGAACCTTACCTTTCTTAGGAAGGCAATTTTCCTTCTTCTCCCCTGCTTTTTCCGAAGCACCAGCTGAGGAATCATCTATACCTAATACAGCATCTGAGATACCTGAGGCTACCAATGAACTCCCAGAAGGTTCATCTATCTTCTCTGGTGAACTTGGAGTTTGCAAACCTACCTTCAAACATGCTCCACTGTTAAGCTGTTCTTCAACTATGATTTCGTCATCTGAACTGTACTCAGTGCTGCATGTAGATGACTCTGAGCCTGAATCTGTACGTACCTGAGAGTCCTTAACCCTTCCATTGTTCTCATCATCTACGCTTACCTCTATATCTTTAGCTTCATCCACAGGTAACAATTCAACTCTAGTAGCAGTTCTTGGCTCCCCAACACCATCTACTAGTTGTATCAAATACACATTTTCTTGTAGTCTATCTACAACTTTGTATGTGACTGGGGACCAACAGTCCTGAATCTTATTTCTTCCTGGTGGATGCGATTTGAGGAGTACATTGGTGCCTATTTCTATTGGAGCTTCTTTAGCCATCTGATTGTATCTCTCCTTTCTTCGTTCAGCATTCTTTTGAAGGTTAGTATTGGCGATACTCATTGCTTCCTCAAGACGCTTCTTATGAAGAGCAAGCCAATCTTCTTGTTCCGTTGAACATGGATTCCCTAAAATCTGGTCTAGGGGAAGTGTAGGCTCCCGGCCAAACAGCATGAAATATGGAGCCATTCCAGTCGAAGCATGAGGAGTGCAGTTGTACACGTAAACAAGCTGCGGTAAGTGCTCAGGCCACTTCCTTTTCTGTTCTGGAGGTAATGTCCTCAACAAATTGTGCATAGTCCTGTTGAACCTTTCAACTTGCCCGTTTCCAGCTGGGTGATAGGGCGTTGTTCGACTTTTCTTTATTCCATACATAGAGCAGAGTTCTCTTATGATGGAATTTTCGAAATTTCGACCCTGATCACTGTGAAGTCGCTTAGGAATACCAAATTTGTGAAACCATTCCTTTACCAGAATTTGTGCCACTGTTTTTGCCTTCTGGTCCCTTGTGGGAACTGCAATGGTGAATTTACTGAACACGTCCGTAACAACTAACACGTTTTCTCTACCATCAGAGGCTTTCTCCAACTGAGTGAAATCCATTGCTACTATTTCCAATGGTTTCTCAGCTAACAGGTTTGTAATAGGAGGTTTGACAGCTGGTACTGGAGCTTTTGCAACGACACAGCGTTCACAAGTTTCAACCCACTGTTTAACATCTACTTGCATGCCTAACCAGAAACATCTCTCCTTCAACAGAGCATGTGTTCTTTCTACACCCTGATGTCCAGACTGATCATGCACTGAACTCAGAATTGATGCCTTCATACATTCAGGAGTAATAAACCTAATGTTCCTCCCTGAATTTTTGTCTTCCGACACATAATATAGAACACCCTCATGTTCCTGAATTCTGTCCCACTTACGTAGTAGTTTCCTGGCAGCGACTGGCTCTTTACCTATTTGTCTCTCTGTGGGTCTGCAATTACTTTTGTTCCACCAATGCCACAGTTTTGTTATCAACTCATCATTTTCCTGTTTGGCCCGTAGTTCAGACTTATTGTACTCTGGAAATGTCACTGTACAAGAAATTTCTGACAAACTGACGTTCAACAGACTGCCTTGATCTGCCATCAGATCTTTATTGTCTATCATAGTTGACTTTGTTACCTGATCAATAATAGCAGGTGTATCATTTGTACCTGAATCCAACCTACTAAGTGCATCAGCATTTACATTGGACTTGCCAGACCTGAAAACAACTTTAAAGTTGAATTGAGCCAACTGTGCTACCCACCTCATCTCTGTCGCACCTAATTTAGCACTTTGAATGTAGCTCAGCGGATTATTATCAGTGAACACTACAAAACACCCACCTAACAAGTAGTCTCTAAATTTCTCTGTAACAGCCCATTTCAGGGCAAGAAGCTCGAGCTTCATGGAACTGTAGTTATCCATATTCCTTTCCTGGGGTCTCAGGCTCCTTGAGGCAAATGCTATGACTACTCTACCTTGTGGCTGATCTTGGGACAATATAGCACCCAATCCACTGAAGCTAGCATCAGTTTCCACTACAAATGGTAACCGAAAATCTGGGTAACCCAACACTGGAGAGGAAGTAAGACATGCTTTTAGCCTCTCAAAAGCCTGAGTACATTCCTCTGTCCATCTGGCTGACAGACTGGTGTTTGAAAATGTGTCTGACAAAGGTTTCTTACCTCTCTTCTTCCTGTTCTGTTTAGTGAGCAAACTGTGTAGTGGAGCGGCTATTTGCGAGAAACCCTTCACAAACTGACGGTAGTAACCAGACAGACCCAAAAACTGGCGTAGCTGTTTCTCTGTTTGTGGAGGTTGCCAATCCTCAATGACCTTTGTGTTCTCAGGGTCAGTAGAAATACCATTTTCTGAGGCAACATGACCAAGAAACTTGGCTTCTGATTTAAAGAAATGGCTTTTGGATGGCTTCATTTTTAAGCCATGTTCTTTCAAACGTTGGAAAACAAACTCCAATCTCTTAATATGCTCTTCCACTGAAGGTGAGAAAACCAATATGTCATCAAGGTAAATAAGCAAAATGTCAAAATTTACCTCCCCTAGACATGCCTCCATGAGTCTCTGGAACGTACTGGGGCTATTGCAAAGACCAAACGGCATACGTAAGTATTCGAATAGGCCCCCAGTTCCCACCCTAAAAGCAGTTTTTGGGATATCAGCCTCGTCTATTGCCACCTGATAGTAGCCTTGGGCTAAGTCTAAGGAACTGAAACATTTAGATTTTGCAATAGCTTCCAGTGCCTCGTCAATTCGAGGTAGTGGGTAAGCATCTTTGACCGTGTTAGAATTAAGTTGCCTATTATCCACACACAGTCGCAGACTTCCGTCCTTTTTTCTGACTAATACTACTGGTGCAGCATATGGGTTTGTGCTACGACGAATTATATTTTATTTCAGAAGCTTATTGATATGCTCCCTTACCTCATCCATTTGATGTGGAGGAATTCTCCTATGTGGTAATTTTATGGGCATATTACTAACTGTTGGAATTGTGTGCTTGATAGTTTCTGTGTACCCTAAATCGTCATCATCTAAACAGAAACTATCTTTGTACCTGTGAAACAAGTCTGCTACTTTCCTTCTATCTGTTGGTGACATCTCAACATCCCCTATGTCCACTTTGAAAGGTAAGTCTGTCAAATCAAATGTGTCCTCACCTGTAGACGCATTACAAGTATGAACCTCCATCTCGTTTATACTTACAAATATTTCATTGTCATTAAATGTTATATTACAGTCTGTTTCACTTGTGCAGTCCTGCACCACATCTACCTTTTGAGCAACACCAATTCTCATTTTTGGTTTCAACCAGACATCTTCTTGACTTAAATTTGCAATCCGAACAGGAACTGTCTTATTTGTAATTGTTGCAAATGTGTCAATTACCATAATATTTCTTGGCACTGAACCCTCCTGTGTATGAAGAGGCCTGATAGCTATATCACTTCCCTCACTTAAACGACTCGCATCAATTACCCCTTGTACTACAATGACAGAACTGGCAGGAACTTTCACCGTATCTTTACCACCAATGGTCACTATACTTACATCTTTATCAGGCAATACATTTACAGAGGTTTCATACAAAGACAATATTTGTTCAATGTGACTATTGCCAGAATTTCCATTTTCCATACCTTTTTGTTGCTTCAGCAATGAAAATATATTGCTACCAAGTATACCAGGCACATGTAATTTCTTTCTTTTCGAATGTTCATCTGTAGGATCTTTAACCACTAAGAACCCTACTTCAGGAATAACTTCACCTTCTATTTCAACAGTTACCTGTATGTAACCAACCACAGGAACATCTAAGTGATTTGCTCCACTTACTCTTAGCCATTTTGTCACATCATGTAGTGCTGGTTTTGACTGCAATAAATCATGGAAAAATGATTCAGATAAAGTACTTACCTCTGATCCAGTATCTATCAGACAACGGCATGAAGAACCTTCAATTTTAACAATCTTTTCTGGACACTTACCAACTGCTTTCTGTAATATTTCTTGGGTAGGTTGATTTGAGTCTATTTTAGTGCAAGTACCACCCACTGTCTGACTCTTGACAGTGGGTGTTACATGTTTAAATTCGCATTCTGATCATTTTCTTGGGCATTGGCTGCCCGAGATTTGGGACATTCCCTAGCTATGTGTCCTTCTTCATGGCAATTGTAACATTGGAAAGATCTGCCTCTTCCCCTTCCTCTATACGAACCTCGTCCTCTATATCTGGGTGTATAACCTCCTCTTGGAAATGCTGAACCTGGACTGGCATCTTTCTGCTTCACTAATTCGCTAAGCATGTTCAATTGTTTTTGCTGTTCTTCCAACATCTTATTTTGTGCAGCTAGAATTTTCATTAATTCGTTGTCCATTTGTTTTTGTTGGTTTAATTCTACTTGCTCACTATGAATTACTGTCTCAGTTTTATGAGCTTCGGTCCATCTAAAAATTTCCTTTCTGAAATCCTGAAAGGGTATTCCAGGGTGCTCCAATGAGAACCTTCTCATTTCCCTTCGCAACTGGTGATCCAGTACACCATCAATAAATCTTTCCTTTAACATCAATTCCTTATCTCCAATAACTGTTTTACTCTTTCGTAGCATTCTGTCTACTAGTTTCAGTAAAACTAAAGAATACTGTTGCAAGGTCTCATTTTTCCTCTGTTCTCTTTGGAAGAACTGTTGTTGTATTTGAGCAATAGTATCAGCATCTTGAAAGAGCTGTTGTAATATTTCCAAAATCTTACCTGGATTATTTCTCTCTACCTCTTTCAGGGTTCGCACTTCATCCCTAGCTTGACCTTGTAAGTGATCATATAAAAACTCTACCTGAGCATCATTACCTGATATATTCTTGAGATGGTACTTGACATCTTCTATCCATTCTTCAACATTTGGATCTGTATCCTTCTGAGGTCGTCCGGAAAATTTAGAAAGTTTCCTGTCTTTTGAAATGAAATATGTCTTAGATTCTACCTTTGGAGAAGAAGAGGCAGTCATCTTTTTCATGGCATCCTCTAATTGCTTCACCTGATCCTGTAAATCCTTTACTTTTGTCTCTGTATCTGCCATTTTGTACCACAAATAATTGGTTCTGAGACTAATGTGAAATATCAAAAGTTGACGGACAAAACAATTCTATACTGATCATAAGTTATACTAATTCAGTATATATGTGTAGCAAATCCAGTATTATATCATCCCGCCATAGCGCTATACGATTTTCAGAATTATATTAACCTACAATCACTGTCATTTCAACAATACGCTTAAGCCAAACTTCAGCGAGAAGTTCACCAGGGTGAACACCATCCAGATACTGCCGGAAGGTTATGCTTTTCCTTACCTCTTTTCCAGCACTTTCCTGTCATTCAAGAGATCTAATTTGAAAACAGGAGACTGGACACCACGACGATCATTGCACTGAATGATAAAGTCGTTTATCAAAGATATACGATGATAAAGAACTAGATCATCATTTTTCGTTTGATCGGTTACAGGTATGTTTCTACTTTTGTCCCAACGGACGATTGAGTACGGAGGGATGGTTAAGAACACCACCCTTAATTGTGGATACCAGGCAAAAAATTGCAAATATCTCTCAATTTGTCTTCGTACATAATCATAGCAGCCTTCATCAGTAGAATGTCTAAGTGCCAAACTTTTACCTCTTTTACATGTGAAATCGCATGTACCCAACCATATTGCAAGAATTATAGACGTTTCAAATTTCCTCAATAGGTCACGATTTTGCTGTAGCCAATTGAAGCCATGAAATAATCGTCTACCAGATTGGCAATCATGTAAAATGCTTACATGTGCAATCTTCTCAATATTTTGAATATGGTCTAATAAGTATTTACCTTTGCTGTCTGTGAGGAGAAATAACTTTCTCCCCACACAACCAGTTTTGAACGGTCTCTCAATGTATTTATGGAGTTTTGAATCAGACATATAGGTATCGTTATAGACAAAATTAGGTTTAAAAATAGACTAATTTCACCATGGCTACACAAACCCTACAAATGGCATTAGTGCTGAAAATACATAGCAAAATATGCAGCTGTTATAGGAAAAACCACAATAACCAAATTAATATAACATATCACTGACCACCATACCCATGATTACTTAGCACTACTGTTTATCACACGAATACAAATCAGCAATTTTTGGATTTCACTTTATCTGCAGTCGGCTACCCGAAAGTTCTGCTATACAGTTAGCTTTGTCGAAATGTCCCGAACAATCAGATCAACAATAGTGTTGTAGTCATCTCCGTTCCGTAAATGTCCCGAACAATCAGTTCAACAACAACAGTCTTGTAGTTGTAGACATTCCCATGTTATAGTCCATTCAACTCCCACATAGTATTGTAGTTGGACTTGAAAGCGTCGCTCGCAGCGCCAAATGTGACCAGCAGGGGATGTCACCACACAACAAGGGATACTCAACGACAAGTTCACCGCTTTCAGTTTATTTCAGTTGTGACAAAGACGTCTGAAACATACATTTAAAATACACATAAGTTCTAGTTAAAGAGCTTATATAACAGTGTTAACATATGCATCAATCATATTACATGTACTTAGGCACTGTATATCACATATTAAGAGACAATGGCAAACGGATTAAACTAATACGTTTCCATAACACAGTTTTTAACATGGTTTTGGATACAACATTATTCACAAATTAATGGGTCCAAAGTTGCTGTTCTAAAGAAATTATAACTCAATAGCACTTGTACTGAGTGGCAGCATAGTTTAATTGTCGTTAAAATGCATCAAAGCAACAATAAAGATGCTTCTCCAAATAACGTTACAATCAAAGTAAAATCATGCAATTCTCTCAACATGTTTCAACAGCAATACTATTTTGCAATATAGTGGGTTTCCTTGACCTGTTCCAATGATCATTTTCGCAATAAGGAAATTGTGTTATTGCTCAGACGTGAACAATGAAACCAACTAAATAGCCATATCAGTTTTGACTAAAAGCCTAAAATTCACTTCATTGCTTGATTTTACATTATTCTTAATCCAATAAGCCATTCACTCTGAATACCATAACATATTTAATTATTTATGTCAGAAATTACTAGAAGTTTTGGCAAAATTACACTTTGGACGACAGACATTATTAACTTCAGCCATTTATCTATTTTACTTTTCACCTTGACAATTCAATAATAAGTAAAATACAAGTTAACAATGGCTTGAGCTGTAACATTACCATATTCAGTTTATTCAACTGCTCATTTGGCAGACCGGTCTATCAACATATTCCACTGCATCGTTTTGTTCACTGAAATCTTACGGCAAATCCGACATTTAGTCGGTGACAAATAGTACAAATTTGCCGAATTCAGCAAAAAGCCTTGTTACAGGACCTTGCTCAGACCATATCGCATGTGTCCCTATATTTCGACTAGAGAACCAGCATGAGCTTCCGTAACTATCTTACTGTATTCAACAAACAACCCAAATAATGGTAATTGCATGTTTATTTTACAAGTTTAAGGCTTAGTTAATTCTTCTTGCATAACTCTGACCGGCTGCTTATTTTGCATACTCACCCTAAGTAAGGACTTCTTTCAACCAAATATTCCAACTAGAATATGGATGGAGATCTCAGCTCGACTACATGTTATGATGGTGTATCTGAAACAATGTGCAAATATGCCTAATTTCTGACTTCTAACGTGCCTGTTTTTCCAATTAATTCAGACCCCACTTACAAATTGAAGTAACACAAAATACAATACAATATTGAACAATATAATAACTATTAATTATATAGAATCTTACATTAGTAGTCATGTATTATTGAATCCATCAAATGAGTCAAAGTGATAAAATGCGAGGCTTTGCCGAGCATCTAACACCTTTTCGCAACCAGTAATAAATCCAATAATACAGGCGCACCAATGCATCATTCTATACATCATATGACTGAATTATCACATAACTCTATGACTTTCACATAAAGCACATAAATTTCTCATAAGAGAAAACATCTTTTTTTTTTTTTTTAAAAAAAAACATTGCCATTCATTGTTTGGCAATGTACTCAGATAACCCGCATATTCGTAACTAATTCCATAATGAATTACAGAATTTATTGCATGACATTATTACACTCAACTCTGTCATATGATAAAACACATTTGATATTACATCGTCCTGAAAAATATACCAGCTTATAACCTACAATGATTTTACCATACTAACCAAATTATTTCCGTACTGAGCCATGCCACGAGAAAACAGCCATTCCGACATACCCAATGGTAGCGTTTCAAAATCCATGCATGCATCAACATGATTCTATGATGGACACACTTAAATCCACAAATCAAAGGGCCCTTAGTCAAAGCATCAAATTCTACCCACATTATGGGTCTGAAACTGCGCATTTCAGTGAAGACATTTCAGACTGTCCGAAAGACTGTTTTCGGTGTCACAACACATTTAAAATGTATGGTAAAACTTCAACACGGAAAGTATATTACATAATCGTGGGACATGTGGGAAACATACATCAGCATTTTCAGAAATTAACAATTTCTCAATTTTACGGAGCTTTATTGTTTTTGACAAACACGAACGACCGTAAAATATGTCAAATTGTGTAGTTTATCATCAAGAAATCAAACGTATGATTTTAGCTACCATGCACAGTACATGTATGTTTAAAAAATGTCCAGGAAATTTCAATACTTCAAATTATCTTTCACTAAAGCTTTAATTGTAACCACGGCATAAATTTCCATGCTACATAATTTCTATAATTTACTGAACCTTACAGTATCTGAGAATAGCTTAAAAGTCTACTTTTAAACACACACAGGGCCTCAAAATGCATTTGTTTCACAATTAAATAAAGCCCAGATAATTTCTTTGGGCTAATTTACCTGTGCACCGCTTCGGTTATTTTCCAATAAAAGTCGCTATTTTATAAATAAAATACGATTTTGTTCAGGACACAATTAGCGGAACTTCAGAAGAAAGCCAGGGAATCTTTACCATACCTAGAAACTATGTATTTGTCTTCAAATTTTGATATTTCAGCGAGTTGCAAATTCTCTGCGCCCGTTGAGTTTTGACGGCGAATTGGAAAAGGGCGGTGTATCGGAAAACAGAATTGATAATCACCGAAATTACCGAAATGGAAGAAATCGGACAAATAAATTCCTCCACTATCGGCGCACCTCGTGTACAGTATGTAGCATCACAATGCTGCCTGTTACATATGTAAACTAGTACACCAGATACAGGGCTAATTCAGATTTTCTTATATCTGCACAAACATGTTGTAACCCATTATTAGAAGCATTTTATGGAGGCGTATGTTGTTGCTGAGAAGAAACAAAAATTATCTGAGAATTATCCCTGTTTCCTCTTCCTATCTGAAGTAATATAATTTATAATTAAGATGCCAGTTTCGTAGTTGGGTCATCTGATATATTCTATATTATTAGGTACATGCATACAACTGAAACTGCTAGCAGGTAGGACACCATTTGATAGACCATGTTTACTATATCATGCAGCTATGCCAGAGGACATAAAAGTAATAGCTACTATTTTAAAGCACATTTTAAGTGCATATGGTCTCACATTGATGTATGATGCAGTGAACATGGTCTATATGATTGTGCCCTACCTGATAGGAGTTTGAGTTGTATACCCTGTAATATAGAATATATCGCATGACCCAACTACATGACTGGCACTTTCGGCTCATAAAAGACAGTTTAAATCACGATTTTAGTAGATATATATTTTTTTGGACTGGATGAGCTGTCAGGAGAAAATGTCTTTTTTCAAAACGAGACAAAACTGTCTCAGATGTGTATCTTTATTATGTCTGTTCTATGATAAATTCAGAGACCCGATTTCCTGAAGAGAAGAAGGATATTGTGTCCAGATTCAAGATTAAATCTTCAAGTTCCTCAGGTGTTTCGGCCAACTGTTCTTTGTTTTTATTACTGAGGAAAGAGTGAATTTGTGATTCTTGTACAATGTACTTTGTATCATCATTGTCTAGTTTAATGTTCATCGTAATGCTCTTTTTCAATGAAGCAACTTTTTGTTTCATGTTACATCCAGGACATTTTATAAGCAATTTTCCTTCAAGTGGTTCTGTCATGGTTCTGAAGAATGAAGCACAAAGCGTTACCAGCGAAACAGAAACCATCTGAACTGATCCTCACTCTAGCGTACCTCACATATTGCGTTATATGACTGCAGAAGACAATATGATTGCATTTTTTGCAAGATCGATTGCCAGCCAACTTGATAGCTTGCAATAATTCGTCTTCGCTAGCAGTGACTTCGCATTACATTGCATCATTATTTCAACAAACAAACACTGATTTCTTTTGAATTCCGTGCACTTTTAAACTAGGAACCAATCTTTTCCGTTTTCGTCTACCTCGTTTTGGAAAATGATCGCCGTTTGTCAATAACATCAAATTTCAACATAGGCGCCTTTACCACATCGCGCAGGCCCCGTTACTGGTGATTTAATCACTTAGGCCCCGTAATGGCTACCCACTGTGAATTATGCTCGTACGAACTGTTTGCGATCCTTTGACATCGACGTACGAGGTCAGATAAGAACGTACAAACATTTTACGATTAATCGTACGAACTTTACTGATGAAACTGGCCCCAAGTCCCGTTTTCCAAATCATCCAGAATTTGTGATCATCTTCAATATCAGCGAGGTTCATTCGACGATAGGAAAACTGAAGTATGTATGTCTGTGCGGGTGCGTGTGTGCATGCGTGCGTGCGTGTTTGTGAGATAAACATGGATTCTTGACGTGTGTGTGTGTGTGTGTGTGTGTGTGTGTGTGTGTGTGAGCTAAACACGGATTTCTTCACATATTTATGTACACAACACAACGGGAAGCAATTTGTAAATCTGCAACAGAAAAACACTGTGTGCAAACTGTTAAGAGACTGCTTTACGTTTGCGTTCAGGTCTTGATAAAGAGAAAAATATAAATAATTGGCATAGAAGATGAACGCTTACTTTCTCGTCTTTAAGTCTTTTAATTTCCTCTTCTGTTAGGATATTCTTTAAATACCCTTCCATGTTTATGTAAGAAGCACTACAGGTAAACTAAATAGACCATTTTGCAGCTGGCCTGAATCATTCGGATAATCTGAACAGCAAATATCATTAGTATTAATTAATGCGCTGTGACAGTCTGTCTGATGTGGCCACTATCTCAACGAAATTTCTAGATCGAGTGAGGCCTTTGCTTTCACGTCGGCAGCCTCATTACCTTTTATGCCAACATGGCTGGGGAGCCAACAGAATAAAATTTCCTTAGTTTTTGATATCTCGTGATGTTTTTCTATCACGTTCTGGATTTTGAGATTTTTTGAAGTTGTGTGATTTAGAGATTTCAAAACAGAAAGGGAGTCCGAGAAAATAACGAATTTGTTCTCTAAAGAGTTATTCATAACGTAATCCAAAGCAATATCAATAGCCTTGGATTCAGCAGTGAAAATAGATGAGCCATTAGGAAGACGGATCTTTTCATGGTGGCTGCCCGATATATACGCACAGCCAACCTTATCTTCAACTTTTGAGCCATCAGTGTAGATGTGTTGATAATCTGAAAGTCGCGACTGTAATTCTTGCAAGTTTTGTTTCATGAGATGTGAATCAGAAAGTGACTTTTTGTTGTTGTGTAAATCGAAAAGAATATTTGGTTTAGTAATGCACCAGGATGGAATTTCAGAAAAGGAGTGTTTTTGAATGTTTTTAATGTTAATATTAGTAGATTCTAAAAGTGGTGCTATACGAAGGCCGAAGGATTTAATAGCGTTAGGTTTTCTTTCATAATGTTCCGGAAATTGTGGTGAAAATGTGACTTCAAAAGCAGGGTTAGAAGGGTTAGCAGCAAGTCTGATGGCATACTGAAGAGACAATTTTTCTCTGCGTAGCCATAACGATGGCTCATCTGCTTCCACGTTAAGACTCGATACTGGAGATGTACGAAAAGCTCCCAATGCCAACCGAAGTCCTTGATTATGTACAGTGTCTAACATCTGTAGATAAGATTTTCTAGCAGATCCATATACGATGGACCCATAATCAAGTTTTGATCGAATTAAAGAACGATACAGGTGAAGAAGAGTTGTTCTGTCCGCTCCCCAACTTGTGTGAGATAAAACTTTTAAAAGGTTTAATGTTTTTAAACATTTCGCTTTCAAGTATTTTATATGGGGTATGAAGGAGAGTTTTTTATCAAATATAACCCCAAGAAATTTTGATTCAGCAACAACTGGTATTTGAGATCCATATATGTAGAGCGCTGGATCGTTGTGTATTTTCCGTTGTTGACAGAAATGAACGCACTGAGTTTTCGATTTGGAAAATTTAAAGCCATTTCTAGTTGCCCAATTCTATTTAGACATTGCTGTAGATGTCTTTCTATTGTGCGCATATTTTTCGAGCGAAAACAAATACAAAAATCATCAACGTACAACCATCTGTTTTGTAATCCAGACAGTTTATAATGTCGTTTAATTTCACGTTGAATGACGTGGTTGAAAGTATTGCTCCTTGAGGAACGCCCTGTTCTTGATCATAGAGATCAGACAGGGTCGATCCTACACGCACTTATATTGTACGATCTTCAAGAAAATTTTTAATAAAGTTTGGTAGTCTTCCTTTCATACCAAAGTTATGTAGGTCTTTTAAAATTCCATATCGCCAAGTGGTATCATAGGCTTTTTCCAAATCGAAAAATACAGCGACTACATGTTCTCGTTTGATAAAAGCATCACGGATAAAAGTTTCTAGTCTAACTAAATTATCATTGGTACTACGTTCAGCTCGGAATCCCGACTGAAGTTTTGTTATAAGATTGTTAGATTCTAAGTACCAAACAAGTCGTTTGTTTATCATTCTCTCTAGTGTTTTGCAAAGGCAACTTGTTAGCGCTATTGGTCTGTAGTTTGTTGGTTCTGCATGATCTTTCCCTGGTTTGGGAATAGGTATAATTGTGGCCAAACGCCAGCTTTCTGGAAAAACTCCTGTTGTCCATATACCGTTGAAAATATGTAAAAGTGTGTCAAGGGCGGTTTCGGGAAGGTGTTTAAGCATCTGGTAATGGATGTCATCAGGGCCTGTAGCTGTATCTTTTGATACTGCGATAGCATCTTTAAGTTCTGTAATGTTAAACAGGCTGTTATATTCTTCAGTATTTGAAGAGGTGAAATTAAGTTTGATTTTTTCTTCTTGTTTTTTCATGTTTTGAAACTTCTCTGAATAATTCCGAGATGAAGAATTATCCAAAAAAGTTTCGCCAAGTGTGTTTGCTATCTCTTCCTTTGATGTGGCCTTTGTTCCACGTTTTGTATTTAAGTGGGTGAAACTGGGTGATTTTGATTTACCAGATATTTTTCGTATCATGTCCCAAACCTTTTTAATTGGAGTTTTATAATTTAAATTCGAAACGTAAGATTTCCATGATTTGCGTTTGGAGGCCTTTATTGTTCGACGAGCCTTTCCTCTGAAATTCTTTACTTTATTCAGGTTCTCCTTTGTTGGATATCTGCAGAACTTTGATAATGCTTGCTTGCGCTGTTTTATGGCATCTTTGCATTCATCATTATACCATGGCTTGCTTTTCTTTGGATTTGTCGAGGTTTTCGGTATACTTTTGTTAGAGATTTCGAGAAGAGAAGAAGTAAAATCATCTAGAGGATCCAAGGAATTGCTAAACTTATGTATTTTGAGACTTTCTTCACATAGTGAGTGATACAATTCCCAATTTGCTTTATTTAGTTTCCACTTTGCGTTGTGATCGTTCGTGGAATTATTTACGCTTTCGATAATAACAGGGAAGTGGTCACTTCCATGTTGATCTTCATTGACCGTCCAATCGAAATCCAGCAGTAGAGATGGATGACATAGGGAAAGATCTAAAGAAAAAAATTTCCAGTTGCAGGATGGAGATAGGTGTGAGATTTGTCATTCATAAGACAAAGATCGTTTTTGGTTATAAAGTCTTCAATAATATTACCTTTAGGGTTGTTATCTTTACATCCTCAAAGGATATTGTGACCATTGAAGTCACCAACTAGTATATAGGGTGAAGGGAGTTGTTTGAGTAAAGTGTCTAAATGTTCGGTCTCTAAATGAAAATTTGGAGGTATATACACAGAACAAATAGTAATTTCTTTATCTAAAGTGACAGAAACCGCAACGGCTTGAAGATTGGTTACAAGTTTAATTTCTCGCTGGGGACATGAAGAGTGAACTAAGATTGAGCTTCCACCGGACGGCCTCTGACCTTCTGAATAAATATAATTGTATGTAATGAAATCTCTGATATTCAATTGATCATCAGTTTTTAAAAAAGTTTCTTGCAAGCAAAAAACTGATGGACTCAATAAAATTAAAAGTAATAAGATCTCGTTATAGTTTGACTTTAGACCTCGACAGTTCCATTGTATTATTTTGTGATTTGAATTCATTTTAGAGTTGTTAGATTTTCGTTAGACTAGCAACTAAGGATATGTTATTGGTGATTTTGATCTATTATTACTATTGTTGACGTGTGAATGTTCTGATGATCTTGATCTAAGGCATTGCTGTACATGTCTTTCTATTGTGCGCATATTTTTCGAGCGAAAACAATACAGAAATCATCAACGTACAAAGAACCATCTGTTTTGTAATCCAGACAGTTTATAATATCGTTTAATTTCACATTGAATAGCATGGTTGAAAGTATTGCTCCTTGAGGAACGCCCTGTTCTTGATCATAGAGATCAGACAGGGTCGATCCTACACGCACTTGTATTGTACGATCTTCAAGAAAACTTTTAATAAAGTTTGGTAGTCTTCCTTTCATACCAAAGTTATGTAGGTCTTTTAAAATTCCATATCGCCAAGTGGTATCATAGGCTTTTTCCAAATCGAAAAGTACAGCGACTACATGTTCTCGTTTGATAATAGCATCACGGATAAAAGTTTCTAGTCTAACTAAATTATCATTGGTACTACGTTCAGCTCGGAATCCCGACTGAAGTTTTGTTATAAGATTGTTAGATTCTAAGTACCAAACAAGTCGTTTGTTTATCATTCTCTCTAGTGTTTTGCAAAGGCAACTTGTTAGCGCTATTGGTCTGTAGTTTGTTGGTTCTGCATGATCTTTCCCTGGTTTGGGAATAGGTATAATTGTGGCCAAACGCCAGCTTTCTGGAAAAAGTCCTGTTGTCCATATACCGTTGAAAATATGTAAAAGTGTGTCAAGGGCGGTTTCGGGAAGGTGTTTAAGCATCTGGTAATGGATGTCATCAGGGCCTGTAGCTGTATCTTTTGAAACTGCGATAGCATCTTTAAGTTCTGTAATGTTAAACAGGCTGTTATATTCTTCAGTATTTGAAGAGGTGAAATAAAGTTTGATTTTTTTCTTCTTGTTTTTTGATGTTTTGAAACTTCTCTGAATAATTTCGAGATGAGGAATTATCCAAAAAAGTTTCGCCAAGTGTGTTTGCTATCTCTTCCTTTGATGTGGCTTTTGTTCCACGTTTTGTATTTAAGTGGGTGAAACTGGGTGATTTTGATTTACCAGATATTTTTCGTATCATATCCCAAACCTTTTTAATTGGAGTTTTATAATTTAAGTTTGAAACGTAAGATTTCCATGATTTGCGTTTGGAGGCCTTTATTGTTCGACGGGCTTTTGCTCTAAAGTTTTTGACGTTATTCAAGTTCTCCTTTTTTGGATATCTGCAGAACTTTGATAATGCTTGCTTGCGCTGTTTTATGGCATCTTTGCACTCATTATTGTACCATGGTTTGTTTTTCTTTGGATTTGTCGAGGTTTTCGGTATACTTTTATTAGCTATGTCAAGAAGAGAAGAAGTAAAATCATCTAGAGGGTCCAAGGAATTGTCAAACTTATCTATTTTGAGACTTTCTTCGCATAATAAGTAATATAATTCCCAATTTGCTTTATTTAGTTTCCACTTTGCGTTGTGATCATTCGTGGAATTATTTACGCTTTCAATAATAACAGGGATGTGATCACTTCCATGTTGGTCTTCACTGACCGTCCAATCGAAGTCCAGCAGGAGAGATGGGTGACATATGGAAAGATCTAAAGAAGAAAATTTTCCTGTTGCCGGATGGAGATAAGTATGAGATTTGTCATTCATAAGACAAAGATCGTTTTTGGTTATAAAGTCTTCAATAATATTACCTTTAGGGTTGTTATCTTTACATCCCCAAAGGATATTGTGACCATTGAAGTCACCAACTAGTATATAGGGTGAAGGGAGTTGTTTGAGTAAAGTGTCTAAATGTTCGGTCTCTAAATGAAAATTCGGAGGTATATACACAGAACAAATAGTAATTTCTTTATCTAAAGTAACAGAAACCGCAACGGCTTGAAGGTTGGTTACAAGTTTAATTTCTCGCTGCGGACATGAAGAGTGAACTAAGATTGAGCTTCCACCAGACGGCCTCTGGCCTTCTGTATATATATAATTGTATGTATTGAAATCTCTGATATTTAACTGATCATCAGTTTTTAAAAAAAGTTTCTTGCAAGCAAAATTGATGGATTCAATAAGGATAAAAGTAATAAGATCTCGTTATAGTTTGACTTTAGACCTCGACAGTTCCATTGTATTATTTTGTGTTTGGAATTCATTTTACAGTGGAATGTTTTAGTTAGACTAGAAACTAAGGATAAGTTATTGGTGATTTTGATCTATTATTACTATTGTTAGTAGGTGGATGTTCTGATGATCTCGATCTACTGCGGTTAGCTCGTGGGTGATCTGGAGTCTGTCCTAACTCCATATCATCGCTACTGTCACTCAAAGATCCGAATCGATTATGTTGTTGAATCGCATCATTAGAACCTTTTAGTTCTCTGTTCTGATTGATCTTTGTGATCCCTGAGTAGATTTTGATTTTGTTTGGTCTTTTGTAGGTGGTGATGATTGGCTTCTGGCTTGTCTTTCTTTCTGTTGTTGTTTTTTCCAATCTTTTCTTATCATTTCTATGGTGGCATTTTTCAGGCTAGCTTCTGTTTGTTTCTCCTCGATAGATGCTTTTGTTTGACTTTTCTTGTTGGTATTACTTTGGAGTTTTTGTTTTTGTAATTCTTCTGTTTTGTTGTTTGAACTTGTTGTTTTTGATTGGACTGCAGGGTCGACAATAGTAATCGGATCAGGATCTTTCGTGGGAAGGTGAAATCAACACAAAGTACGAGATGACTATTTCTGATACGAAAATCATACCTTTGAACCCGTGATGATAAAAGTAAAAAATAAATCTAAACTATGTTAATAGGTTTGCTGGAAACGCAATAAAATGCTGCGCTTTCTTCAGTTTTTTCACATTCTTCGATAGACTTTTACCATATACTGTCCTTTGCGGATTTACAAGAGAAATATGGCAAATGCATTTTAAGAAATGCGCAACACTAACGGAGTGCTGTATAAGTTAAAAGGAAAAATCTAGGAATACAAAGTGGTGAATATTACCCTTGTGCCTAAGACAAAGCTTGCCTACCTACATATAAGTGGTATTTCGAAAGCACTGAAGAATAATGGAAAGGATTTTGACAAGAACCTGGCGAAATCTGTGTCCCTTAATATTGAGGAAGTAGGCACTTTGAGAGGCTTACTGCGCCAACAAATATGGATGTTAAAGTTCAGGAGTTGGTTAATTCTGGACAAACACAAGGGAGAAAAAGAAAGGCGGATCCAGAATGGTTCACGACTAGCGGAAAATGGCTTTCAGAATATGATACTTACCAACGGGGTACAGGCATCACTCTGCAGCCGGTACAAACGCACAACCTACTGCATTTGATGGCTACCAGCAGCCAGCTGCTGCTAATTACCAGACCGTTTATGACCAACAGCCAACTAGCACTTATGCACAGCCATCTTCTTCCGCCAGCGCTCAGGCACAACCGACAGCTATCCCCAGCTATCAATGGTCTGATGCTAGTAATTATCAGAGCAACAATGACCAACAACCAACGACTCAATCAGCGAATGGAGCCTACACACAGGCAATAGCCGCCCTCGGCAATTATTTTCCGCCAACGACGGGCAGTTACCAACAATTTGCGCTCAGCAATTATCAACAACCTGATGTCAGTGGGTACGCGCAAACTTTGGGTGTTAATCAGCAAGACTACCAACAACCTACCGTTGCTAACTACCAACAGAATGCTGCTGTTGTACAACCTACGGTTGCTAATTACCAACAGACAGCTGCCGTTGTACAAGCACAACAGCCAAATACATACGCAGCGTAAAGGAAACGAGTGAACAACAGAAGTATTGGTTCATTAATCAGACATTTATAATATATAGTGTGACTGGTTATATCTGACGTGGTTGAAAAGCTATGTATTTCATATGTATTCCATATACTGTGAAAATGTGGACGTGGGAATAAAACAGTAGAAGTACATTTACAGCGTCTCTATCTAATTAGGGTATTGGGTCATTAATCACATTTCATTATACAGATTAGTGTGACTGGACTTTTATAGTAACGAGGTTGAAAAACTATGTAATTCATATAAAGTGTGTGTCTTTTGGATTTTACATTATAAAGTAATGGATTATTGCAAGTAAAGGGCATTGAAACAATGTATATAACTCCTAATGGACTTCCATGTATCATTAATAAAAATATATATTGAAATTTGTATTGTGTTTTTATTTTATACATGGGTAAGTAATCTTTATAGTATTTGACAGTATAATGTAAAGCATTGTCAATACGAGTACAAGAATTTACTATGTTGTAGCACTCCGTATATACGCCTGGAAAAAGTTGAGCATCACTCTCATTTGATGCAGTGTATTGACGAGTATATTTAGCTCACCTGAGCTCTGCTCAGGCTGAACTATTGTGATCACTTTTCGTCCGTCCGTCCGTGCGTCCGTCCGTTAACATTTTCAAACGACTTCTCCTCTGAAACCGCTGAGCCAATTTTGCTCAAATTTCACATGGAGCCCCCTTAGGGTGGGGGAACGAAAAAATGCTAAAATGGTCGCGGTCCGTTGACCAAGATGGCCGCCACGCCCATATATGGTAAAAACCTTTAAAAATCTTCTCCTCTAGAACCGAGAATGCCTTGGGGCTGAACCTTTGCAGGAATCATCGGGGACGGGAGGTCTACCAAAATTGCTAAAAGAATTGTCGTACGTTGACGTTTGACCTTTTTACAGCAAGGTCAAGTTTGCTTCCCTATGCATTTGAATGGGAAAAACCTTTAAAAATCTTCTTCTCCAAAACCGAGCATGCCTTATGGCTGAATCTTTGCATATATCTTCGGGAACAGGAGAGCTACCAAAATTGCTAAAATGATGGTCGAACATTGACATTTGACCTTTTTACGGTAAGGTCAATTTTGCTTCCTTATGCATTTGTATGGGAAAAATGTTCACAATTTCAAACAACTTCTCCTCTGGAGCCTCTGGGCCAATTTGCTCAAATTTCATATGGAGCCTCCTTAGGGTGGGGGGAAAGAAAATTGCTAAAATGGTCACGGTCCGTTGACCAAGATGGCCGCCACGCCCATATATGGAAAAAACCTTTAAAAATCTTCTCCTCCAGAACCGAGAATGCCTTGGGGCTGAACCTTTGCAGGAATCATTGGGGACTGGAGGTCTACCAACATTGCTAAAAGAATTGTCGTACGTTGACGTTTGACCTTGTTACGGCAAGGTCGTTTGCTTCCCTATGCATTTGAATGGGAAAATCCTTTAAAAATCTTCTTCTCCAAAACAGAGCATGCCTTTTGGCTGAATCTTTGCATATATCTTCGGGAACAGGAGAGCTAGCAAAATCGCTAAAATAATGGTCGTACATTGACATTTGACCTTTTTACGTTAAGGTCATTTTTGCTTCCTTATGCATTTGTATGGGAAAAATGTTCAGAATTTGAAACAACTTCTCCTCTGGAGCCTCTGGGCCAATTTTGCTCAAATTTCATATGGAGCCTCCTTAGGTAGGGGGAACAAAAGATTGCTAAAATGGTCACGGTTCGTTGACCAAGATGGGCGCCATGCCCATATATGGTAAAAACCTTTATAAATCTTCTTCTTTAGAACCGAGGATGCTTTGGGGCTGAATGTTTGCATAAATCATCGGGGACAGGGGGTCTACCAAAGTTGCTAAAATAATGGTCATACATTGACATTTGACCGTTTTACGGCAAGGTCAAGTTTGCTTCCTTATGCATTTGCATGGGAAAAAACATTTAAAAATCTTATTCTCCAAAACCGAGGATGACTTGTTCCTGAATCTTTGCATATATCATCTAGAACGGGCGGTCTACCAAAGTTGCTAAAATAATTGTCATACATTGACATTTAACCTTTTTACGGCGAGGTCAAGTTTGCTTCTGTATGCATTTGTATGGGCCCCATACATTTGTATGGAAAAAATGTTGATAATTTCAAATGGCTTTTCCTCTGAAGCCTCCGGGCCAGTGTTGCTCAAATTTCATGCGGAGCCTCCATGGGCAGGAGAATGAAAGATTGCTAAAATGGGTATGGTCCATTGATCAAAATGGCTGCCATGCCCATATATGGTAAAAACCTTTAAAAATCTTCTTCTCCATAACCAAATATGCCCTGGGTCCTAATCTTTGCACAAATTACGGGGGACAGGAGATCTACCAAAATGCTCAAATGATGGTTCTGTGTTGACATTTGACCTTTTTGCCTCCAAGGTCAAATTTGCTTCCCTATTTGTGTGGGCCCTATACATTTATCTTGAAAGTATCGAAGTGACTTGTAGATCAACAGTAGTTAAAATTGTTCTGATTGGAAATCTAAGATGGCCATCATCTGGATTATATTTATAATATTTCCCTGCCACTGTGCTGTTTACATGTATAAAATCACGATTCTTCAGAAACCACTTAGCCAATTTCCACCAAATTTCACATTGATCCTTCTGTTGAAATGTGATTGATAGTTTATTCAAATGATCATGCTCCATTGACTGTCAGGCTCATATATTCTTCTTCAAAACTAAGAACTGTTCAAATGATGATATTTTCATTAGTTGCGATGATAGGATTTGAAAAATGTTGCATAACATCTGCATGTCTGCAGTGGCTATGTCACTCAGGTGAGCGAATCGTGGCCCGTGGGCCTCTTGTTTTTGTAGTATACCTATGTACATGACTAAACGATTGGTATTCAAAATTCTACTTTTGTACATAAGCACATATTATTGTCAAATCCGTTTTTGTCCCAGCAAATTTTGCATGTTTTCTTTGTTTATATAATCTTTCAAATAACATTACGGCTATTTGACTGGTCGTTTTGTTAAGGTAGTTTTTTCGTACTCCTCGGTTGTCATCGCTACTTCCATTCGGTGTGAGAAACTTAATGAAAACGCCTTACCTAACGAAACCAACCAGTCAAATAGCCTAATGATTTTTATTACACATAGATAATACTATTTGAAAATGTGAAGCAGTAATATTTCGATTATCAAATTACTATAACATATCACAGAATAGATTAGCATTCAAAAATGAGAGGTAGTAGTCAATGATATTACGTAGACACTATCTGCTTCAGCATGAACAACGCTGAATTGTATTTATTTTGTGAAAAGCATATTAATATTAGCAGATAACGCTAAATAAGCATTTACAAACATGATAGTAGTATATGATGGTCACTGCGACTGTATGAACTATTGTTGAAAGGGGCGTAAACCCTCAGAGCACCAGCCTGCTATGAGAATTATCTGCCATATAAAATAAACAACAGCAATGTTTTTCTATCATTTTTATTTATGAAAAACATATACATCTATACTGTACATTTTAACTAATATAATAGTTGCCATATGCCAAAGTAGAAATTCCATCGTCCAAAAGATAGCGTTTGTCATCGAAAGAGCTCAATGTTTTCTTTTTCACAGTCTCACAGTATATGTTATGTGAATGACTTCGTATTAGGTCCATAGATGAAGACACTTCAGTTTTATCGAAAAGAGTCTTTTGGTACATATCAAAACGTAATTCATTTTCGATTGTAGCTTTTGCTACTCCCTTTGCTTTTTTTCTTCTCTGCCTATCCTGCATCTTCTTTGTAGATGATGGCGTACATTTTCGGTCTTAGACCGCAATAATGGGTTATTTGTTTTCCATTTACCTCGTCCTTGAACTCCCTGGAATTTTTTTGTTGACCTCTGAATATAAGTCCTGGTCTTTTGGATAATCCGAAAAGTCGAAATAAAATGCATCTCTCTTGAAATCCTCGCCTATATCATTTGTTACCACGTGAATCAAGAGAGAATCTGTATCCGTGCATAACAATCGACACTGGTTACCGTATTTACACTTAAGATAGCCATACCAGAATTGGTACATTAATAACTTACTCAGATCTAGTACAGTTTGACCGGCATAGATTGCTTTACTGATTAGTACTTTGGTTCTTTTACAGTGAACACCTACTAAACTTTCGTTAAATATTCTGCATTCTTTAAAAGAAGGCTTTGCTGTCAATTTATTCCGTACAGTGCTTGAATTCGTTAAGGTTACGTTTAAATGTGATCGCCGCCGCTCCATTAATTTGCCAAAAACACTAACATTAAGTATTTTGTAAAAGGATTTTTCAAATTCAGTTTTTGCTTCCATACGTTTACGAGTGTTGAAATCGATATACGGTTTTAGCCAAGCTGCTTGTTCGAATTCTAGAACGCTGTGTATCTGCTTTATTTGCAATCCGAGTTGTAAGTATAATTTTAAATTTCGATAATGTAAAACGTAATAATCTTTGTCTTCGAGTGTACAAAGTAATTTTCCATTATTAGGTTTTTTGCTTTTACCTCGTAATTCTTTCCATGCTTCCTTTGCATACGGAGATAATTCTTCGTCCCGAATACTCCTTTTCACTGGTGCAAGTGGAAAACAGTTATGCTCATCGTGTAGATAAGAGGGGTAGCTCAAGCTAACCTCAATAAGGTAGCCCTTATCAGAATAATCTGAGATACTCATGACATCGAAATTTAGAAGCTCTTCTTTGTCCAAATGCCGAAACTTTCGCATAGGTAAAGGCTGCTGGCATGCCCAGCCATACAGATTATTTGCGTCTAAAAATTGGATAAATGAATTGGGCTTTGTTGCGTCATAGGTTTTTAGATGCGAATTATTTGCCGAAGCGTAGCGGTCTGAAATTTGACTCACGCCACCCCTTATTCCTCTTTCAAAAAGGATTAGGTCATCGATATCGGTAAGAAGCTGCAATTTTACTTTCGTCATGCGCAACATGGCCGACCAAGATAATCCCGGAGCAGAGTAGAATTGACACGGATCCAGGCTGTTATCGCGCTGATATATATGTCGAAATTTTTCAAAAATATCACACAAAAGAAGAACGTCCGTTTTCAGATACAGATCGCTGTAATCACCTAAATTGGCACAATCGAAAGTTTCAAAAACTTTGCAAGCGTGTTGAAAATCATCCTTCGAAATGTGTGTTTTCTTAATGTGTGAGTAGAAAGCTTTTTTGGGGGGTAAGTTTGACTCAAGAAACATACTTTCGTCATTCATATAATCATACATGTACACATTTTTACGAAGTAATAGTTCCGCTACACTGTCATTTTTAAACTCGCTGGAAAAATGTTGGAAGTTCGAAAGACCTCCAGTTGCTTTTAAATTTTCAGTTAGACACTCCAAAGAAGAGCTCAAAAATTGATAACTGTCTAGAAAACGTAAATCTCCTAAACTGAAACTTATGTACCGCTCCATGTTTTGTGGAATGCACTTTATTCCCCTGTTCTTCATTTCATATTCTCCGATCGACTGACAAATAGTATGGCTGTCGAAGTTTCGAAGACCGTGAAAGATTACTGGAATAAATTTACACACCTGAAACTGGAGATTGCATACACTACACGCAGCTCCTCTATAATTTCCAGAAATATGATCATGGTCGATAACTTTGTCATTACCCATTTGCTCCCCACAGATAAAGCATTTCACGGCGATTTCGAAAGCGATTTCGTCTTCTTCCCTCTTTTTAAGAGGTTCTACATGGCTTAGGATTTCTTTTATTTCTTCTTCCTTTAATAATGATTCAATAAAGTATTGCGATGCATCAGGTCCTCTATATATGACAGTTTCCTTGGTATAGCGTGGATCAGTGCAGACTCGTTTCATACCAAAACTACACACGTCCAAATGCTTAGTGGCAGTCGTACTCGATTTTTCTGGATCTGGTGCGCACGTTGCTATGTCTCTGTTTAAAGTTTCGAAGTCACAGTAGATCACAAATGGACATTTCATTTGCTTTCGGAAATCTGCAAATTTTAGAATGTCATTTACACCCTTCTCAGGCAGCACAATTTTCTGTTCACCGTTCATAGAACACAGTTCCTGATGTTTCTCCAACAGGTCTTCTCTGGTAAATCCGTTTAAACAATGGGGACAAAAATGATACCTGTTTGAATTATTTTTTGTTCTGAACAAAAATTTGTGTAGATCTTTTATAAGGCAATAATGAGATGTCTCTATATTGTAAGTATAGCAAATTGATATGATGTTTTCTGCCTTTTTGTTTCGTTATCTTCAACGGGAAAATTTCACCACTTTCAAACCCAAACACATTTATCGATATAACGTCATTTTGGCGCTCAAATTGATTTATTTTCGACAATGATACAGGAAAAGAGATCCCCTTCATATCTAGTTCCTTTTCATAAGCAAAGTAATGTTCAACCTGATCGGGCCTTTCTCGAACTTTATGAAAATGACCCAAGATGGCCCAAACAAAACATTTATTATCCTTATTTTTTATATTTAATACTGAATGTGAATTTTCTAAAGTGGCTGGTAATTGCATATACGAAGAACCTCCTAATGGTTTATACAAAACTGTGTGTATATCGAGCTTAATTACTGTGCGAAGTATCCAGCCTGAAGATTCGTGGATGTATTTCTCTAGACCTATAACTAGCTTTTGCAAGGCTTCGTTCAAATCATGTATTTCAAAAGTATCTACTGTAAGGAGTGAGTAGGTAGTATTCCTGAAGAAGGGCTGCACCGTTTGAATTTCTCCCTCTCGATCTTCTCGCGTCAGTTCTACTTGAGCTACTATGTACCATTTTATGGCACGATGATGTACTTTCGCCAAAAGGTATTTTTCCATGTCAGCTCTAACACTCGAAAGAAACTTAACCAAATCATATTTGTCTTCGCCTACTGGTCGCAAAGTTTTTACTTCGGCGGTGCCATTAATAGCAGATCGAGACTGACCACCGACTTGAGGATTATGAGAATACCCATGACAAAAACGTTCGACCACAAATCGAACAGGTAAAACTGATAGGTCGTCGTTCGTCATTATGTGACGTTAGTTTCTGGTGTTGTTTCAAGTCCGCGCGTCTCCTGTATTGCTTCCCGCATGTTTCACATTTGAATGTTACCGTATGTGCTAGCTCGTGTCTAACATGCCCACATTTGGTCTTAAAGTCTTTTTTTTTACAAATTTTGCGCTGATACATTGCTCTGCACAAACGCGAACTGTCCAAATGTCACCAAGAACTTTATATTTTATAAGGTACCCACCTATGATTATTTGGTTTATTATTCTGCATGAATGCTGAAAAGGACTGATTAACATATCGTCGTCTTTTCATATTTCCACCCGATTGCCTAGAGAGTTCGCTCTTTTGTATTTTCGTTCTTGGGCGACGATCAGAAGAAATATCTTGATTTTTTACTTCGACTGATAAAGGATCGTTTGCAGCATTTTTAACATATTTTCGTTTAATCTTTGGACCCATTCGCTTAGCTACCTCGATGTTTGATCTTATCACATTGTCAATATTCGTTGACTGTTTCGGTTCTAAGTGGGCGGGAGCAGACTGATTTATTAGCTTGAGCGATGAATGATCTGACGTAACATTATTTGTCACATTATCAGTCATATCTTGCATGTCATTATTGATGTTTTTCTTACATTCCTTAAATTCCGAATCAATGGATTTGTCATTCTCTAACTGTCGAATAAGGCTTTCGTATTTAACGCGCGGTATTAACATTAACTCTCTTGCCATTGTATTAAAATGTTTTTTTCAATACCTTTGAGAAGCTTACTGATGATGCTGACGTACTTCATCAACAAATTCTTTCTTTTTCGAGCTGATAATCCTTTGGCGACCAAACGTCGAATGATAGACTGATACCTTTTCCTGCGATATGCCCGTAACCATGTAATACGTTATAAGCAATCTCTATCAAAACTCGCAGCTGGTTCTTAGTTATTGTTTGTAGCAAAGCGCGTCTTTGTTGTTTATTAGTTCGAAGAAGACCTATAAAATAGCCTTCTTTTAACACAGTACTGCTCATGGTCGATACACTATCGTAGTTTCACCAGGTAAAATCTTAGTTCTTAACCTGTACAGCGAATCTGAATGTGGAGACAAGTCCACGAATAAATAACCATAATTCGCATCGGTAGCCTTTTTATAGGCACTCATAAAAAACTTTGTATTGTCAGGAAAGACCTGCCTCGCAAACGTTTTTACTTGTAATTTGTCCCGTTGGTTCTTGAAAATGATAAATTGATGTGCATTAAGGGAAATAGTTCGAAACTGTTTTCCCCCTGAAAATAAGTTCTGAACCAAAAAGAAAACCGTGAAATTCATATGATGACTACAAACTGTAAACAAATCGCAAATGTCTTGAGATGATGAGCATTTTGTCATCAAGTCGTCTAAAACTATCAGCGAATGCTCGCCATTTGAACTCCATATCTCTAGATCTTCTTTGCTTGGCAATCCATTGAATAACAGCAAATTATCGAGCCTTGATTTCATCTCATCGTATAGGTTCTGATACACTCCATAGCAGTAAATGATTCGTTTGGGAGGCTTAATAAACATACCCTTGGTCTGTTTTAAAATATCATACACCAAACTAGTTTTACCCAAACCGGATGGTCCAGACACAATTACAGTCGATGGACTGTAAAATTTTAACAGCTTCTTTTTCCATCCCTCTCAGGTGATAAATGACATTCAAAATATATATTCAGTGCATTTATAAACATAATATAAATGGGAATGGGAGAGAAACAAAAAGATAAAACCACAAAATAATACGTTTTAAAACTTTTCTTTAATGATACACATGTTTGATTAGAAAATGTATTAATTTCATTGCAATACGGAAATGTCATAGAAATATAATCATACACATATTGATCATTAAAGTCAATGTTCTCGAACAGTTTCAAAATGCTGTACATCGACCTGTTACGAAGTCGATGGATAAGGTAAAACAAACAATACTGTCCGCAAACATTTGACGAATCGTTTTGCAGCTTTTCACTGTTGTATGATTGTACGACTGAATTTCTCTGTAAACACGTTACGAATTGTTTATTATAATATTCAGGGGATTTGCCATAGCTATCAAAAAACTCTGCTCGTCCACCACCGTCAAAGTAAAATGCACACCAATGTCGCCCAGGTTTATTACTGTTGTCTGTATTCGCTATGAAACCAGATATAATAGTTTTCGGCAGGGAAAATACCCATCACAAACTTGGCGAGTACAGGGTCACAATGTACACAACATGATAATTGTGATGTGTTCATTCCGTTATAATGTCACGTTCCTTATTAATTTCAAAATATGCCGGAGACTCACTGTACACTATAAACGTCATAGTTTGTGGAAGTGGCTTATCAAAATCAACGGCTAACCTAACGCTGGCTGTTTTTATCAGATAAAGGTAGTCATCTTGTGATTCGAAATATGGCTCCAGTTGAAACACAAATAACGTATAGCCACTTGTGAACTCTTCCCTGCTTATGTTATTACCGGTATCTGTTTTCCATTTTCCATAACTTTGAAAGATGTCGGTGTAAGCCCTGACATATGTTCCCCCATCAGCAACATTAAAGTTCAGCTTGCTCGGCGCTCCACCAACGGGAATTCCATGGGCAAAGAGAGTAATGCTCCTCACATCGCAATGTTGAAAGAAAAATGGATTCGATGCGTAATTCCCCGACACCGCTGAGGATTCAACGAAACAAACTACCCTGTTAGGTTTCTGCCCTTGAAACAAATTATCCCAGTGAAACGATGAGTTGCCCTTTGGAATACTTTGTCATCGACACTCTGTACGAGTAAACGCATATTTAGCGTTCGTAGTACTCAACATTTCGGAGTGCGCATAAATTACTGCTGAGTTTGATGATGATGATGATGATGATGAGTTCAGGTTTAACGACGCATCAACCCATGAGGGTCATTTGCGTCAAAATGGTGAACTAATATGGTTCTGTAATGAAACGATTATAATGATAAGTCATAAATGCATAAAATGTAAAACTAGAACGAATTTAAAAACTAAAGCAGTTATACTTTGTTAAAAAGATTGATGTGTTTTAAAAACATAAGTATGTTATCAGTTGGTACATTTTCAAATAAGTATCTCAGGTCATTTGTTTGGAAGAATTGACGTCGTATATGAGAGAAGTCAATGCAATCGATCAGAAAGTGTTTTACCGTAAAAGGTTCATTACAGCTGATACAAAATGGCTGATCTTCTCGTTTCAGTAGATAAGAATGTGTGAGTCTAGTATGACCTATACGTAGACGAGTAAGCACCACTTCTTCTCGCCTTAATGACCGATAAATGTTATTTTTACCAAGAACCGGTTTTATTTCATGTAGTTTATTGAATGTCGCTCTGTCCCATGACAGCTGCCATTTGGATAAGATGTACCTGTTGATAAAAGGTTTAAAATCTGTACATGGAAGTTTAAAATTCGAAATTTCTAGATCGAGTGATGCCTTTGCTTTTACGTCGGCAGCCTCGTTACCTTTTATGCCAACATGGCTGGGGAGCCAACAGAATAAAATTTCCTTAGTTTTTGATAACTCGTGATGTTTTTCTATCACGTTCTGGATTTTGGGATTTTTTGAAGCTGTGTGATTTAGAGATTTCAAAACAGAATGGGAGTCCGAGAAAATAACGAATTTGTTCTCTAAAGAGTTATTCAGTACGTAATCCAAAGCCATATCAATAGCCTTGGATTCAGCAGTGAAAATAGATGAGCCATCAGGAAGACGGATCTTTTCATGGTGGCTGCCCGATATAAACGCACAGCCAACCTTTTCTTCAACTTTTGAGCCATCAGTGTAGATGTGTTGATAATCTGAAAGTCGCGACTGTAATTCTTGGAAGTTTTGTTTCATGAGATGTGAATCAGAAAGTGACTTTTTGCTGTTGTGTAAATCGAAAAGAATATTTGGTTTAGTAATGCACCAGGATGGAATATCAGAAAAGGAGTGTTTTTGAATGTTTTTAATGTTAATATTAGTAGATTCTAAAAGTGGTGCTATACGAAGGCCGAAGGATTTAATACTACTGCTGAGTTTACACGTATCTTGCGCGCTAAGAGGCAGACATCTACGGTGTCAACTTTGTAATCAGCACTAGCTTCTGCAGAACACAAACAGAATGCAGGCGTCGCGCGATACAGCTTTACTTTGACATCAACTTGATTCAGAAGATACCGTTTGATTTGAAATAAATCGTGGATTATGCCACCTTGAAGATCGAACAATTTGGATAAGCTAATGTTGACTGCCCGTTTTCCCCTGGGTATTAAACTTTCTGCCTTGTCGAGGCCCCGGGGGCTCAATTCCCACTGGGAACGTTGCTTGCTTGATGAGCAGTAATCCTGGAGGTTGAGTGTTACTGGGAGTTTGTTCTCTCCTGATGGCTCAACACGCCTCTTTGGCCTAGATTTCGGTGTAGAAGGGTGTCCGTGAGACCCGGCACGGTCAATCGGCTGGTCGCGCCAAGCCCTAGGAAAAATCTTTTCTTTCTCTTCCAAGTCTTTTGTATCATACTGATACTCACCGTTTGCTCATAAGTCTTATTTCTCAACCTTTCCAATCCTAAGAAGGCGGCGGCTCAACGGGTCAATCGTGCAGCATTTTGCTCGTGCGAGTATATCTTCTGTGTATCTCTAGCACAAGTGAGTAGGAAAGCCACTCCATTTATGTGTTCCCTTGTTGGGCTCCATGGTGGGTGGAGAGCATGGAGGACGAATTTTAATACATTTTCATCATGGGTTATGATAAAAGAAAACGAACTAGACAATGTCCAGACTCAGATATTTCAGATTTTGACGATAGCACTCAACCTCCAACTACCTCAAATGATACACCTCAACATTTTCCACGCTTCATTTTAGTTGAAAGCAAAGACGAGAAGAGACAAATAACATCTTTGTCCCCGTTTTTAATACAAAAACTGATACAAAGTATAGCTGGTGAACCCGAAAACATAAAAAAAACTACACAGGTCCAATCAGCTGCTCATTGAGGTATCCAAGAAAGCCCATGCCGAGAATCTACTTCGTGCACAGACTTTTCACGACTTGAAAGTTCGAGTGTACCCTCATACCTCGCTAAATTCCTCAAAAGGGGTAATTCGTTGCCCCGAATTGAGGAATTGCGACGAGGATGAGATTCTCGAGGGCACAAGATCTCAAGGAGTAACTGGAGTTAAAAGATTCAAAGTAAAACGAAACGGAGAGTTAAAACACACAAACACCTTTGTCTTTACATTTAATACACCAGTTTTACCTAAAACAGTTAAAGTGGCTTACTTTAGAGTCAACGTAGAAGTCTACATACCAAATCCTTTGCGTTGCCATAACTGCCAAAAATATGGACATCATGAGGATAGGTGTTCCAAAGACCCTATCTGTTCAAAATGTGGTCAAATGCCGAACACTCCGAAGGTAGATGTACAAACGAATTACACTGTGCAAATTGTGGTGAAAAACACAGTGCCGACTCTAAAGAATGTCAAATTTGGCACAAAGAAAAAGAATATTACGTATAAAATTCACCAGAAATATTTCTTTCGTTGAGGCGCGGAAACTCGTTGAGGCTCCAACTCCAATTCCTGGAATAAGTTATGCAAACATCACCCAGTCTTCTATGAAAAAAGTTTCTGTGGTTGATACTGCCACTCAAACTGATCCAATAACTATCATAGACTCTGCAGTTCAATCAAGTTTAACAAACACAAACAGCCAAACAGAAGAACTGCAAAGACAAAAAGTTCAAACAAACAACGCAACCAGAAGTCAAACAAAGACACCTATCGAGGAGAAAAAAAACAGAGGTTGGCCTGCAAAAAGACACCATTGAGATGATAAAAAAAGATTTGAAGAAACAACAACAGAAAGAAAGACAAGCAAGAAGTCTTTCATCACCATCTAGGAAAGACCAAACAAAAATAAAATCTAGTCAAGGAACAAAAAAAACCAGTCCCATCAAACAGAGAACGAAAAGGTGAAAATGATGATATTCAACAGCATAACCGATTTGGATCTTTTAGTGACAGTAGCGATATGGAGTTAGGAGAAGCTCCAGATCGCCCACGAACTAACAATAATAGATCAAGATCAAGAGAAAATACTCACGCCAGTAGTAGTAATAATAGATCAAAGTCACCAATAACATATCCTTAGTTTCTGGTCTAACTAAAATCTTACAAGTCTTAAATGAATTCAAATCATAGAATAATACAATGGAACTGTCGAGGTCTAAGGTCAATCTATAATGAAATCTTATTACTTTTATCTTTATTGAGTCCGTCAGTTTTTTGCTTGCAAGAAACTTTTTTAAAAACTGATGATCAATTTAATATCAGAGGTTTCAATACATACAATTATATATATTCGGAAGGCCAGAGGCCGTCTGGTGGAAGCTCCATCTTAGTTCACTCTTCATGTCCACAGCGAGAAATTAAACTTGTAACCAATCTTCAAGCCGTTGCGGTTTCTGTCACTTTAGATAAAGACATTACTATTTGTTCTGTGTATATACCTCCGAAATTTCATTTAGAGACCGAACATTTAGACACTTTACTTAAACAACTTCCTTCACCCTATATACTAGTTGGTGACTTCAATGGTCACAATATCCTTTGGGGATGTAAAGATAACAACCCTAAAGGTAATATTATTGAAGACTTTATAACCAAAAACGATCTTTGTCTTATGAATGACAAATCTCACACCTATCTCCATCCTGCAACTGGAAAGTGCTCTTCGTTAGATCTTTCCATGTGTCATCCATCTCTACTGCTAGATTTCGACTGGACGGTCAGTGAAGATCAACATGGAAGTGATCACTTCCCTGTTATTATTGAAAGCGTAAACAATTCCACGAACGATCATAACGCAAAGTGGAAACTAAATAAAGCAAATTGGGAATTATATCATTCATTATGCGAAGAAAGTCTCAAAATTGATCAGTTTAACAATTCCTTAGATCCTCTAGATGATTTTACTTCTTCTCTTCTTGATATCTCTAACAAAAGTATACCGAAAACCTCGACAAATCCAAAGAAAAGCAAGCCATGGTACAATGATTAATGCAAAGATGCCATAAAACAGCGCAAGCAAGCATTATCAAAGTTCTGCAGATATCCAACAAAGGAGAACTTGAATAAAGTTAAAAACTTCAGAGCAAAGGCTCGTCGAACAATAAAGGCCTCCAAACGCAAATCATGGAAATCTTACGTTTCGAATTTAAATCATAAAAACTCCGTTTAAAAAGGTTTGGGATATGATACGAAAAATATCTGGTAAATATAAATCACCCAGTTTCACCTAATTAAATACAAAACGTGGAACAAAGGCCACATCAAAGGAAGAGATAGCAAATACACTTGGCGAAACTTTTTTGGATAATTCCTCATCTCGGAATTATTCAGAGAAGTTTCAAAACATCAAAAAACAAGAAGAAAAGATCAAACTTAATTTCACCTCTTCAAATGCTGAAGAATATAACAGTCTATTATATATAACAGAACTTGAAGATGCTATCGCAGTATCAAAAGATACAGCTACAGGCCATGATGACATCCATTATCAGATGCTTAAACACCTTTCCGAAACCGCCCTTGACACACTTTTACATATTTTCAACGGTATATGGACAACAGGAGTTTTTCCAGAAAGCTGGCGTTTGGCCACAATTATACCTATTCCCAAACCAGGGAAAGATCATGCAGAACCAACAAACTACAGACCAATAGCGCTAAGAAGTTGCCTTTGCAAAACATTAGAGAGAATGATAAACAAACGACTTGTTTGGTACTTAGAATCTAACAATCTTATCACAAAGTTTCAGTCGGGATTCCGAGCTGAACATAGTACCAATGATAATTTAGTTAGACTTGAAACTTTTATCCGCGATGCTTTTATCAAACGAGAACATGTAGTCGCTGTATTTTTCGATTTGGAAAAAGCCTACGATACTACTTGGCGATACGGAATTTTGAAAGACCTTCACAACTTTGGTCTGAAAGGAAGACTACCAAACTTTATTAAAAGTTTTCTTGAAGATCGTACTATACAAGTGCGTGTAGGATCGACCCTCTCTGACCTCTATGATCAAGAACAGGGCGTTCCTCAAGGAGCCATACTTTCAACCACTTTATTCAACGTGAAATTAAACGATATTATAAACTCTGGATTTCAAGACAGATGGTTCTTTGTACGTTGATGATTTCTGTATATGTTTTCGCTCTAAAAATATGCGCACAATAGAAAGACATCTACAGCAATGTCTAAATAGAATTGAAGACTGGGCAACAAGAAATGGCTTCAAATTTTCCAAATCGAAAACGCAGTGCGTTCATTTCTGTCAACAACGGAAAATACACAATGATCCAGCACTCTACATATATGGATCTCAAATACCAGTTGTTGCCGAATCAAAATTTCTTGGGGTTATATTTGATAGAAAACTCTCCTTCATACCCCATATAAAATACGTGAAAGCGAAAAGTTTAAAAGCATTAAACCTTTTAAAAGTTTTATCTCACAGAAGTTGGGGTGCGGACAGAACAACTCTTGTTCATCTATATCGTTCTTTAATTCGATCAAAACTTGATTATGGGTCCATCGTATATGGATCTGCTAGAAAATCTTATCTACAGATGTTAGACACTGTACATAATCAAGGACTTCGTTTGGCATTGGGAGCTTTTCGTACGTCTCCAATATCGAGTCTTAACGTGGAAGCAGATGAGCCATCGTTATGGCTACGCAGAGAAAAATTGTCCCTTCAGTACGCCATCAGACTTGCTGCTAACCCTTCTAACCCTGCTTTTGAAGTCACATTTCCACCACAATTTCAGGAATATTATGAAAGAAAACCTAACGCAATTAAATCCTTCGGCCTTCGTATAGCACCACTTTTAGAATCCTCTAATATTAACACTAAAAACATCCAAAAGCACTCTTTTTCTGATATTCCATTCTGGTGCATTACTAAACCAACTATTCTTCTCGATTTACACAATAGCAAAAAGTCACTATCTGATTCACATCTCATGAAACAAAACTTCCAAGAATTAAAATCGCGACTTTCAGACTATCAACACATCTACACTGATGGCTCAAAAGTTGAAGAAAAGGTTGGCTGTGCGTATATATCGGGCAGTCACCATGAAAAGATCCGTCTTCCTGATGGCTCATCTATTTTCACTGCTGAATCCAAGGCTATTGATATCGCTTTGGATTACGTTATGAATAATTCTTTAGATAACAAATTCGTTATTTTCTCGGACTCCCTTTCTGTTTTGAAATCTCTAAACCACACATCTTCAAAAAGTCCCAAAATTCAGAACCTGATAGAAAAACATCACGAGTTATCGAAAACTAAGGAAATTATATTCTGTTGGCTCAGCCATGTTGGCATAAAAGGTAACGAGGCTGCCGATGTAAAAGCAAAGGCCTCACTTGATCTAGAAATTTCGAATTTTAAACTTCCATGTACAGATTTTAAACCTTTTATCAACAGGTACATCTTATCCAAATGGCAGCTGTCATGGGACAGAGCGACATTCAATAAACTACATGAAATAAAACCGGTTCTTGGTAAAAATACCATTTATCGATCATTAAGGCGAGAAGAAGTGGTTCTTACTCGTCTACGTATAGGTCATACTAGACTCACACATTCTTATCTGCTTAAACGAGAAGATCAGCCATTTTGTATCAGCTGTAATGAACCTTTTACGGTGAAACACTTCCTGATCGACTGCATTGAATTCTCTCATGTGCGACGTCAGTTCTTTCAAACAAATGACCTAAGATACTTATTTGAAAATGTACCTGCTGATAATATACTGTTCTTTTTAAAACACATCAACCTTTTTAACAAAGTCTAACTGCTTTAATTTTTAAATTCATTCTAGTTTTACATTTTATGCATATATGACTTACTTTTATAGCCGTTTCATTACAGAACCATGTTAGTTTACCATTTTGACGCAAATGACCCTCATGGGTTGATGCGTCGTTAAACCTGAACTCATCATCATCATCATCATGACTGCCCGTTCTACTAGCCCATCATTATTTCCAGTTGAATCACAATCGTTCATCGAGTCGTGATCATCCTTAATAAAGAGCCGAGTAGTCAGCTGAGAATTATCCGCATCATATCCGTAGTCAAGTAATGTTTGAATCATAGCTCTGTAAGGATTGCTAGTGCATGTCAGTGTCACTTTATTTTGCAATGTCACCTCTACAGTCGAAAATAGTGATTGTAGAAACAGATTAACGGGTCCAACCTTTGATGAGGCGTCAAGACTGTTCCCGTCCGCTTTTGTTACTTTCAGTTTTACGTACAGCCGAGACCCTCCTAAATGGAGGTAATCAAGTGTATTAGCCGCGGAAATACGAAACTCCAAAGGCACGTTTGTGACAATGGTCGAATTTCCACGAAATAAGCATCCTGCACTGCCGTTAGTGTCGGCGGTAAATCAAACAGAGGAAGTTCAGACGGTATACCTTCATGAAAGCTTTCACGGCTTAAAACAGACATTATTTACTTATGAAATATATCGCGTTTAGATCGTATTTTTATTACACGTCTTTTGTTAGCTTTTCTAGCAGAAGTAGTTTTCTTCTGACTAACTATGTTTTCTCTTTTTCTTCTTATTTATACGTTTACGTGGCTGCCTGGCGCGTTTTTTCTTTCGCACTAACCGTCTAATGCTAGACTCCGTCCTTTCGTCAGCTGCTTCCTCTGGTGATATGAGCTCAACATTTAATGGTTCAGCAGAGCGCTTCGTGGAAATCACTTTATTCCCACCTTTCTGATTTATTACTTGTTTACTAGTTTTGTGTTTGAAAAAAATTATCCACAAACTAGGATCTGGTACGTAAAGTTTAGATTGATTCATTATCAATATAAAACGGATATTTCTTAAAATGAAGTGTTAACATCAACGGCTGGTTTAAGAATGAGGCTAACTCTCCTGTTACAGTCTCAATATGAAATTCCATCTCATATATTTCTTTTTTCAATATAGGACGATAAAATGCAGACTCAAACGAATATATCCACTGGTTTTTTCTTCGTAGATGGTAAACGTCGTAAAAGGGGCTGTAATTCTCCATTTAGAACACTCTCTTTACAAAAATTACAAAAAACGAACAAGGTATTGTCGTTTTTAGACTGAGTTGATAGTACAGAAATATTCGACAAGTGCTACCGTCCAAAAACCTTTTAAAAGCAACGGCGCTTTGAGATGAATTTTAAAGTTATAAGGTGTATTGTTCTTAAAATAGTCATTACTTTCGTCACTTCTGATATATACGAAATGATCCATGGATTTTTAGGTCGTTTCCACGGTATCTCCATCAACCCAAGAATTCATTGAAGAAGGATAGCCTTCCCACTGCACATATAACTGCGTCTTACCACCTCTCTTTCTTCGTTTCAGTACTTTAGAGATAAAGAACAAACTATCGGCGTCTTTCGATACTTTGCTTAGCTCCGATGAATAAAAGGAACCAGTTATGGGATCATTATTCCAATCTTTTAATTTATAGACAGGTATTCCTTGTTGCCGATATCGCTTTTCAACTTTAAAAACTTCGGTCGTGTACTGCTGTTGATAGGCACGTCGAAACGGATGTTTGATGTAGGAAATACGCACGAGATCATCAATTTTAAATTTATATGGTATCACTTTCCTTTTATAAGCTGTATTTCGTATTTTCCCTTTTGGCTGTTTTAAATACATAAACGCCCAAAGATCAGCTTCGTTATTTTTATTCACATCCTTCGGCGCGATAAACTTTAAACTTCGATGTGGTGTTGCATTATAATTGTTCACGAGCTTTTGCAAGTCATCAATATATCGATAATTTCTTTTATGCCGCAAATATCTGTATAAAAATAATTTGAATGTACGCTGCACACGCTCGACGTAATTCGCCTTTGGAATCTGTTGTGTGGTAAAGAGACGGATCTGATTATCTTTCATATATTTCCTGACCCATTTATTGACAAATTCTGATCCTTTGTCGACGCGCAAGCGAACAGGTTTTCTCTCTTTAAACACTTCTTTCAGAGCGTTCAGTACGGATTTAGCGCTTTTATCTTTTAGTGGTTTCACCCAAAGAAACCTTGAAAAAATATCAATGACAAACAATAAATACTGAATATTGTCATTCTCTTTCGCTAAATTACCCACGTACGAAAGATCAGCGTCAAACTGTGAATCGATTGACGTCACCCGTACTTGCGGTGTTCTAAATTTTCGTCTTACTTGTTTTTGCACAGAGTAAGAATCAATTCCATTCAACCATTTCTGAATATAGTATCTCGAAAATTTTCCAGGATACTTTTTCTCCAAAGCCCTATGAACCTTTTCAGCACTACTGTATGCCGCTGGATTTGACACAGTAAAATAGTACTTTTCGAGTATATCTTTTTTACTGTCCTTCGCCATACATTTAGTGAAAACACCTTTCAAGTTTTATCAAGCGAACAACTGTGTGCTGCATATATTCTCTCCAAGACAAAGTTTTCATCTCATTTGTGCGCCACTCATCGGAGAAGGTTCTCAATTTATAGGCTGACAGGACTTCAGGTGAAATGCCTTGCAAATCGTTGACATTTTGATTCCAAATTTCTAAAATAGCATCTTCATCTACGTTCTGTAACATATCGTCGAAGCAGAGCTGAACTTTCTCTTCTTCCGATAGCATAAGGCATTCATGGTGTATTTGTGATGGATGATCTACCACACAACCATAACACATTTTCATTAAACTAGATGCAAACACGTTTAACAAAGCCCTAGCGTAAACCTGGTGAAAATTTGATTCCAGCAAGAATATTGTTTTATTTTCCACAGTCAGTTCATCCATGTTCACACTATGATGGTGAGTTCAGGTTTAACGACGCATCAACCCATGAGGGTCATTTGCGTCAAAATGTTAAACTAACATGGTTCTGTAATGAAACGGCTATAAAGGTACGTCGTATATGCATAAAATGTAAAACTAGAATGAATTCAAAAATTAAAGCAGTTATACTTTGTTAAAAAGGTTGATGTGTTTTAAAAAGACCAGTATATTATCAGCAGGTACATTTTCAAATAAGTATCTCAGGTCATTTGTTTGAAAGAATTGACGTCGCACATGAGAGAATTCAATGCAGTCGATCAGGAAGTGTTTCACCGTAAAAGGTTCATTACAGCTGATACAAAATGGCTGATCTTATCGTTGGAGCAGATAAGAATGTGTGAGTCTAGTATGACCAATACGTAGACGAGTAAGAACCACTTCTCCCCTGGGTATTAAACTTTCCGCCTTGCCGAGGCCCTTGGGGCTCAATTCCCACTGGGAACGTTGCTAGCGTGGTGAGCAGTAATTGTCCCCTTTGGGAAGAGCGAAGAGAAAATACCACCCGTTTGCCGTGGGTGGCAGCCCGTAAGCCGGAAGAAGGGATCCTGGAGGTTGAGAGTTATTGGGAGTTTGGTCTCTCCTGATGGCTCAACACGCCTCTTTGGCCTGGATTTCAGTGTAGAAGGGTGTCCGTGAGACCCGGCACGGTCAATCGGCTGGTCGCGCCAAGCCCTAGGAAATATCTTTTCTTTCTCTTCCTCGTCTTTTGTATCATACTGATACTCACCGTTTGCCCATAATTCTTTTTTCTTAACCTTTCCAATCCTAAGAAGGCGGCGGCTTAACGGGTCAATCGTGCAGCATTTTGCTCGTACGAGTATATCTTCTGTGTATCTCTAGCACAAGTGAGTAGGAAAACCACTCCATTGATGTGTTCCCTTGTTGGGCTCCGTGGTGGGCGGAGAGCATGGAGGACGAATTTTAATACATCTTTATCATGGGTTCTAATCGAAGAAAAAGAACTAAACAATGTTCAGAATCTGATATTTCAGATGTTAACGAAAGCACTCAACCTCCAACAACCTCTAACAAAGATACATCATCTCAACATTTTCCGCGTTTCATTTTAGTTGAAAGCAAGGAAGAAAACAAACCAGTAACATCTTTATCTCCGTTTGTAATACAAAAAGTCATTCAAAGTATAGCTGGTGAGCCGGAAAACATAAAGAAACTACACAGGTCGAATCAGCTACTCATTGAGGTATCCAGGAAAGCCCATGCCGAGAATCTTCTACGTGCACAGACTTTTCACGACTTGAAAGTCCGGGTGTACCCTCATACTTCGCTGAACTCCTCAAGGGGGGTAATTCGTTGCCCCGAATTGGAGAATTGCAGCGAGGAGGAGATTCTCGAAGGCACAAGATCTCAAGGAGTAACTGCAATAAAACGATTCAAAGTTAAACGAAACGGAGAGTTAAAAAACACAAACACCTTTGTCTTTACATTCAATACATCAGTTCTACCAAAAACAATAAAAGTAGCATACTTTAGAGTCAACGTAGAAGTCTACATACCAAATCCTTTGCGTTGTCATCATTGCCAGAAATATGGACACCATGAGGATAGGTGTTCTAAGGACCCTATCTGTTCGAAATGCGGTCAGGTAGCAGAACACCCAGAAAGTCAATGTAGAAACGAACTGCACTGTGTCAATTGTGGTGAAAAACACAGTGCTGACTCTAAAGAATGCCAAGTTTGGCACAAAGAAAAAGAAATCTTACGTCTTAAGTTTACCAGAAATATTTCTTTCATTGAAGCGCGGAAACTTGTTGAGGCCCCAACTCCAATTCCTGGAATCAGTTATGCCAACATCACCCAGTCTTCTATGAAAAAGGTTTCTGTGGTTGATACTGCCACTCAAACCGATCCGATCAATATTCTCGACTCTGCAGTTCAATCAAGTTCAACAAACACAAACAGCCAAACAGAAGATCTGCAGAAACAAAAAGGTCAAACAAACACTACAAACAAAAATCAAACAAAGACACCTTCTGAAGAGAAAAAAGGAGATGGTGGCCTGAAAAAAGCCACCATTGAGATGATAAGAAAAGATTGGAAGAAACAACAACAGAAAGAAAGACAAGCAAGAAGTCAATCATCTCCACCTACGAAAGAAACAAAATCAAAATCTAGTCAAGGAACACAAAGACCAAGCACATCAAACAGAGAACGAAAAGGTTCAAATAATGTTATTCAACAACATAACAGGTTCGGATCTTTGAGTGACAGTAGCGATGATATGGAGTTAGGAGAAGCTCCAGATCGCCCACGAACTAACAGAAATAGATCGAGATCATCAGAACATTCACACGTCAACAATAGTAATAATAGATCAAAATCACCAATAACATATCCTTAGTTGCTAGTCTAACTAAAATCTAACAACTCTAAAATGAATTCAAATCACAAAATAATACAATGGAACTGTCGAGGTCTAAAGTCAAACTATAACGAGATCTTATTACTTTTATCCTTATTGAATCCATCAGTTTTTTGCTTGCAAGAAACTTTTTTAAAAACTGATGATCAATTAAATATCAGAGATTTCAATACATACAATTATATATATTCAGAAGGCCAGAGGTCGTCTGGTGGAAGCTCAATCTTAGTTCACTCTTCATGTCCGCAGCGAGAAATTAAACTTGTAACCAATCTTCAAGCCGTTGCGGTTTCTGTTACTTTAGATAAAGAAATTACTATTTGTTCTGTGTATATACCTCCGAATTTTCATTTAGAGACCGAACATTTAGACATTTTACTGAAACAACTCCCTTCACCCTGTATACTAGTTGGTGACTTCAATGGTCACAATATCCTTTGGGGATGTAAAGATAACAACCCTAAAGGTAATATTATTGAAGACTTTATAACCAAAAACGATCTTTGTCTTATGAATGACAAATCTCACACTTATCTCCATCCTGCAACAGGAAAATTTTCTTCTTTAGATCTTTCCATATGTCACCCATCTCTCCTGCTGGACTTCGACTGGACGGTCAGTGAAGACCAACATGGAAGTGATCACTTCCCTGTTATTATTGAAAGCGTAAATAATTCCACGAATGATCACAACGCAAAGTGGAAACTAAATAAAGCAAATTGGGAATTATACCACTTATTATGCGAAGACAGTCTCAAAATAGATCAGTTTGACAATTCCTTGGACCCTCTAGATGATTTTACTTCTTCTCTTCTTGACATAACTAATAAAAGTATACCGAAAACCTCGACAAATCCAAAGAAAAGCAAGCCATGGTACAATGATGAATGCAAAGATGCCATAAAACAGCGCAAGCAAGCATTATCAAAGTTCTGCAGATATCCAACAAAGGAAAACCTGAATAAAGTAAAGAATTTCAGAGCAAATGCTCGTCGAACAATAAAGGCCTCCAAACGCAAATCATGGAAATCTTACGTTTCGAATTTAAATTATAAAACTCCAATTAAAAAGGTTTGGGACATGATACGAAAAATATCTGGTAAATCAAAATCACCCAGTTTCACCCAGTTAAATACAAAACGTGGAACAAAGGCCACATCAAAGGAAGAGATAGCAAACACACTTGGCGAAACTTTTTTGGATAATTCTTCATCTCGGAATTATTCAGAGAAGTTTCAAAACATCAAAAAACAAGAAGAAAAAATCAAACTTAATTTCACCTCTTCAAATACTGAAGAATATAACAGCCTGTTTAACATTACAGAACTTAAAGATGCTATCGCAGTATCAAAAGATACAGCTACAGGCCCTGATGACATCCATTACCAGATGCTTAAACACCTTCCCGAAACCGCCCTTGACACACTTTTACATATTTTCAACGGTATATGGACAACAGGAGTTTTTCCAGAAAGCTGGCGTTTGGCCACAATTATACCTATTCCCAAACCAGGGAAAGATCATGCAGAACCAACAAACTACAGACCAATAGCGCTAACAAGTTGCCTTTGCAAAACACTAGAGAGAATGATAAACAAACGACTTGTTTGGTACTTAGAATCTAACAATCTTATAACAAAACTTCAATCGGGATTCCGAGCTGAACGTAGTACCAATGATAATTTAGTTAGACTAGAAACTTTTATCCGTGATGCTTTTATCAAACGAGAACATGTAGTCGCTGTATTTTTCGATTTGGAAAAAGCCTATGATACCACTTGGCGATATGGAATTTTAAAAGACCTACATAACTTTGGTATGAAAGGAAGACTACCAAACTTTATTAAAAGTTTTCTTGAAGATCGTACAATACAAGTGCGTGTAGGATCGACCCTGTCTGATCTCTATGATCAAGAACAGGGCATTCCTCAAGGAGCAATACTTTCAACCACGTTATTCAACGTGAAATTAAACGATATTATAAACTGTCTGGATTACAAAACAGATGGTTCTTTGTACGTTGATGATTTTTGTATTTGTTTTCGCTCGAAAAATATGCGCACAATAGAAAGACATCTACAGCAATGTCTAAATAGAATTGAAGACTGGGCAACAAGAAATGGCTTCAAATTTTCCAAATCGAAAACGCAGTGCGTTCATTTCTGTCAACAACGGAAAATACACAATGATCCAGCACTCTACATATATGGATCTCAAATACCAGTTGTTGCCGAATCAAAATTTCTTGGGGTTATATTTGATAGAAAACTCTCCTTCATACCCCATATAAAATACGTGAAAGCGAAATGTTTAAAAGCATTAAACCTTTTAAAAGTGTTATCTCACACAAGTTGGGGTGCGGACAGAACAACTCTTCTTCATCTATATCGTTCTTTAATTCGATCAAAACTTGATTATGGGTCCCTCGTATATGGATCTGCTAGAAAATCTTATCTACAGATGTTAGACACTGTACATAATCAAGGACTTCGTTTGGCATTGGGAGCTTTTCGTACGTCTCCAATATCGAGTCTTAACGTGGAAGCAGATGAGCCATCGTTATGGCTACGCAGAGAAAAATTGTCCCTTCAGTACGCCATCAGACTTGCTGCTAACCCTTCTAACCCTGCTTTTGAAGTCACATTTCCACCACAATTTCAGGAATGTTATGAAAGAAAACCTAACGCAATTAAATCCTTCGGCCTTCGTATAGCACCAGTTTTAGAATCCTCTAATATTAACACTAAAAACATCCAAAAGCACTCTTTTTCTGATATTCCATCCTGGTGCATTACTAAACCAACTATTCTTTTCGATTTACACAATAGCAAAAAGTCACTATCTGATTCACATCTCATGAAACAAAACTTCCAAGAATTACAATCGCGACTTTCAGACTATCAACACATCTACACTGATGGCTCAAAAGTTGAAGAAAAGATTGGCTGTGCGTATATATCGGGCAGTCACCATGATAAGATCCGTCTTCCTGATGGCTCATCTATTTTCACTGCTGAATCCAAGGCTATTGATATGGCTTTGGATTACGTTATGAATAATTCTTTAGATAACAAATTCGTTATTTTCTCTGACTCCCTTTCTGTTTTGAAATCTCTAAACCACACATCTTCAAAAAGTCCCAAAATTCAGAACTTGATAGAAAAACATCACGAGTTATCGAAAACTAAGGAAATTATATTCTGTTGGCTCCCCAGCCATGTTGGCATAAAAGGTAACGAGGCTGCCGATGTAAAAGCAAAGGCCTCACTCGATCTAGAAATTTCGAATTTTAAACTTCCATGTACAGATTTTAAACCTTTTATCAACAGGTACATCTTATCTAAATGGCAGCTGTCATGGGACAGAGCGACATTCAATAAACTACATGAAATAAAACCGGTTCTTGGTAAAAATACCATTTATCGATCATTAAGGCGAGAAGAAGTGGTTCTTACTCGTCTACGTATAGGTCATACTAGACTCACACATTCTTATCTGCTTAAACGAGAAGATCAGCCATTTTGTATCAGCTGTAATGAACCTTTTACGGCGAAACACTTCCTGATCGACTGCATTGAATTCTCTCATGTGCGACGTCAATTCTTTCAAACAAATGACCTGAGATACTTATTTGAAAATGTACCTGCTGATAATATACTGTTCTTTTTAAAACACATCAACCTTTTTAACAAAATCTAACTGCTTTAATTTTTAAATTCGTTCTAGTTTTACATTTTATGCATATATAACTTACCTTTATAGCCGTTTCATTACAGAACCATGTTAGTTTACCATTTTGACGCAAATGACCCTCATGGGTTGATGCGTCGTTAAACCTGAACTCATCATCAAGAACCACTTCTTCTCGCCTTAATGATCGATAAATGGTATTTTTACCAAGAACCGGTTTTATTTCATGTAGTTTATTGAATGTTGCTCTGTCCCATGACAGCTGCCATTTGGATAAGATGTACCTGTTGATAAAAGGTTTAAAATCTGTACCCCCCTGGGTATTAAACTTTCCGCCTTGCCGAGGCCCTGGGGGCTCAATTCCCACTGGGAACGTTGCTAGCGTGGTGAGCAGTAATTGTCCCCTTTGGGAAGAGCGAAGAGAAAATACCACCCGTTTGCCGTGGGTGGCAGCCCGTAAGCCGGAAGAAGGGATCCTGGAGGTTGAGAGTTATTGGGAGTTTGGTCTCTCCTGATGGCTCAACACGCCTCTTTGGCCTGGATTTCGGTGTAGAAGGGTGTCCGTGAGACCCGGCACGGTCAATCGGCTGGTCGCGCCAAGCCCTAGGAAATATCTTTTCTTTCTCTTCCT